>CAUJNA010001002.1:870708-973208 GCA_963377175.1 Effrenium voratum | reverse complement strand
GCTTCGCATTGAAAAACTCGGTGTTGCTTTTGGCAATCCCTGCAAACAAAAAGGAATGGCCCTTTCAAACATCACCCTGCCAAAGGGAAACTCGATCAATACTGCCCCAAAAGGGAAATGTACCGAATAGGCCCAAACAGAAAACGGAGCCCTGAGAGCTTGCGTCATGGCACACCAGCGTCTTGAGGATCGAAACACAAAAACACAAAAACACAAAACAAACAAACAAACAAACAAACAAACTAACAAACTAACTAACAAGCTGTATTGGTGTCCTGAGAAAGTGAAAGGCTCGCAAGCAGCTCGGGGAATGCGTCGTGTTCTCAGTTGAGTGTGCGTCAAAATATTGGACTCCCAAAAGGTCGCTTTTTCTCGTTCGCTTCCCACAAGCCCACCTGAAAAGGGCATGAACTCAAACCAAACCCATCTTCATGGTCCCAACTCCATGACGAAGCGTGGATTTCCATGGACAAAAAAGAAGGCAGCCTTCTTCAGTGGATTTTGAGAGGGACCGGGATGGTGTCATAGGCGTCCTTTTCGGGCAAATAGATGGGTTTCCCTGGTAGATGATTCAACCACCAGGTACACCAGGAATCGCCATCTATTTTTCGACCAAAACAACCAACTAGGACACTTATGGATGGGCTAGACTCTCCATGACCCTTGAAAAATGGGCTTATTCGACCCCATTATTTTGGGTAATGACCAATGATTTTTCAAAGGGTAGAAGGAGACTCACTTCGGCGCATTTTGCTTGGCTGTTAGGACTTTAACTTGTTGCCAATTAATGGGTTTTCCATTAAACCGCTAAAAGTTAAACTTTTAGCAGGGGAGCAGAAAGCAACCGAGGACTCCAGGGGGTTCCAGACACCCACTGTGGATGGACGAACTCCGCACCACCCAAGAAACCCAGAACGATGATTCCCCTCTAAATACCCACAAACGTTATGGTTCCCCATGGTTTCAAGTCCATCCACAGTACCTAGAGTCTCCGTGACCCCCTAGAAAAAGGGGTCATGACCCCTTTATTTTGGGCAATGACCCCCTTTTTAAAGGGTCATGGAGAGTCTAGGTATGCATGGGGTCCTAAGGCATTCGGGCCTTCCGAGGGCCGACGGCCGAGTTCGGAGGGCGCCTTCTCGAGGCGCTTCAAGCGCCGCTTCTCCAACTCGAGGCGCCTGGTCATCACCTCGATCCTTCGGGTCGCGGAAGGAGCGGTGGGGTGGGGTGGTGGTGGGGGTGGGGGGGGGGGGTGGGGTGGTGTGGTCGGGGTGGGGGGTGGTGTTGGGGGGGTGGTGTTGGGGGGTGGGTGGAGTGGTGGTGGGGCTTTGGCGCTTTTCGAGGTTTGGCACATCAAAGATGGTTGCCTGGACCCACCAACAAGGGTTGCTCACAAACCATCTAAGTCAGCCAACCAGGTGGTTGGTCGGATTTTGGATTGGCTCTTGGATCCCTCGACGGCTGGATACAATTGAAGTCAATGCTTTTGCAGGCCACTCGGGCGCCTCATGATAAAGAACATTAAATGCTACTTAGATCAGACTGGCCCGCAAAGACAAGCAGAGGGTGGGAACTTGAAAAGCACTTCAAAGACCCTCTTGATCTTTGGCATTGTGTTGAAAAGCCTGGCTTTCCATATCAAATACCTCCTCTCTTCGCAAAGGGTTGAGATGATACCCCAAAAAAGAAGCGTGTATTTGGAGTAGGCCCAAGTTTTTTGGGAGCTTTTTCAAGCAGAAGAACCCGGGCCCGTATCAAGCCCAAGGAATTACCTCCGCAACCAATGCCTGACAACCAAAACCGAGGGGCCCTAAGGAAGAAGGGACATGGGCCAAAGTTTCGTCCTCCAAACCTCTCTTGGGCCCACACGAATTCTTGGCTCAGCGGGCGCTGTGGTAGGCTTAAGCCATCATATCCATCCCAGTCACTCCTTTTCTTCACCCAGGAGGTGTTTAATGGTGGCTGGAGTTTGAACAGCTATGTAAACATCGAAATGTCCATCCCAAGTAGTGGCCACCTTTTGCGTGCTCTTAAATGGGACCCTGATAATGTTGACCCCATATTAATCAACCCCAGGTTAAGGGGTCGGTGCCCCCCAGAAATGGATAAGCCGCGTCCCCCTTTCAGCCCACTGTGATTCAAGCCCCCCCCTTTCAGTTTCAGGAAGCCCTTCAAGGACTGGCTGCAAACCAATGTGACCAAAAGTGAAACCAGACGAATTCTGTCGATGTTTGCCAAACAAGTGACCCCGGAAAAAAAAGCCTCGGTTTACTAAGGGGGGTGTCCATTTCTGGGTGAAATGTGGGGATTCTGACCACTGTTGGAGGGAAACTGGGGTTGATGAAACATGGCTCCCTTTAGCCTACGCACAGTGCTAGCAGGAAATTAGAAGTCACCAAAGCGACCAAACACTCACTGTATGGACCTGGGTGTACACCCCTGTTGGTTTCCCGGGTACATTAAACATGGGCAATATAAAACACCCACAAAGCCGCCCTCCCACGCCTTTGAACCCCCAAAGCCTGTCGTCAAATCGAGCTCCCGAGCTCCCGCCCCTCTTAAAGACTGCAATCTTGGGCCATGCGTACCTAGACTCTCCATGACCCTTAAAAAAGGGGGTCATTGCCCAAAATTAAGGGGTCATGACCCCTTTTTCTAGGGGTCACGGAGACTCTAGGTACACAAAAGTACTGTGGATGGTCGCGAAATCCCAATGATTCCGCTGTATCTGATTTTGTTCCATTAGCGTACCTAAAATATAACATCGTCTTGGAGGAGACAGTGTTCAGTGGTAGTCGGTAACAAGTGTCTCTGAAGGGGTTTAGAACTAGTTGCTTAGGTTTTGCCAACACGGTTGGCAATCTAACATGCGACATAGCAGCTTCCATGAAATCGATGACCTGAGGATGCCTTCAGTCTCCCGCGAACCCATACACAAATGGTGTCATCTGGCAAATTAGAGGGGTACTGAGCCCTTTGACTCAGAGGTAGACTCGTGGCTAACATCTTCGTGTGCACCCAAGGCTCTCCCGGTGCATGCGATCCACTAAGGTGTCCATGGCGGCGGCGTGAGCGGCGCGAGGCGCCAGGCAAAGGGGCGAAACAAGTTTGGCTAAAAAACAACACTTCGAGTGAGGTGCTTCGGTCGCAGCATCTGGCAAGCTTGGTCATGATATCTCAGCCTCTTGCTGGCAGTTTAAATGGGCCAAGAAAAGCCAGCCGACTCCTCTCTGAAACTTTCTCCGGCTTGTGGCGAGGGCATGGCTTCAGGGCAGCAAGAGTTAGCTTGGGAGGTTGGACATTGTTCCGGGCCATGCCTGCTCCAAACACCCTGTATTGTTTAAGGCATGTCAACCGACTAACAAAAAACAATCAAAAAAAACAAGGGCATTTGACATGGACAACCGGAAAAAAGAGAGAGAAAACAGAAAAACAAAATACCTGCACACCAAAAAGGTGTTTGGAGGGGGCGGGTATTCGTCTTCTCTTGCAAAGAGCAACTTGCGCCGGCGAAAAGAACAAACGTGCCCTTGAACCGTGAAAGCGGCGATAGGGGCAACATTCAGGCGGGGATTCATGTCCATCAACTTTTAACACTCACGAGAGAGACGGGACAGGTCCTCAGAGGTCTCACAAAAAAGGAGGGCATGAAGCTTCTGTTGGGCTTTCCCCCCTCCAAAGGCTGGCAAACCATTTTGGCACCACTGGTGTAACTCGCCCAAACGCCACCCAAAAGACCTCCAGTGAGTGGCGGTAACGCTTTCACCCATGGAAAGATACTTATTGTTTCTTACACAAAATGGTGGGTTTTTCCTTTCGGGTTCCGTTGAAAAGCACCACAAAAAAGGGTGCACTCAAACAAAGACGAGCCACCCACGGTACCCTCAACAAAAAGACGAGCCACCCCATGAAAATGGTGGGCTAAGCACGCTCTTTCCATACCCTTGGAACTCGAGAAGAAGCAAACTAGGAGCTTCTAATCTTCCATTTGGTTGAGGCCCCAGGAAAAAGAACTTCCAGTAGTGATGAGTTCCC
Organism: Effrenium voratum; assembly: GCA_963377175.1. NCBI lineage: Eukaryota > Dinophyceae > Suessiales > Symbiodiniaceae > Effrenium > Effrenium voratum. Next base: position 969,173 of record CAUJNA010001002.1, on the reverse strand, counting down.
TTTTAAACCAACAAGGGAGAAACAACTTGAACAAATGGAGGTAATTGTTGGTTGCTTGATTTTGGGCAAAGTTCCTTACATTTGCTGAAGTCCACTGGAAGAAATGCAAAAGTATGTCGAGTAGTGAAAGCGATTCCCTTTAAAACCAACACGGACAAATAACTATACACACTCGTTTAAGCAAATGGAAGCTTCCCTGGACGAATACAGCCCCCAAAACCCCATTCATCGAGCACCGGGGGAGGGCGGTGCAACCGGTTTATGGGATTGGATTGCAATTGAAACACCATGTCATTTTCGGGGGAGCCTTGTTTGGGTTGCCTACGGGTTGCTGCAAAGGAAACACAACCCACATGTTTGGTTTTGGGTACCAATTGGGAGACAAACACATTCGGGTGCGTCATTTTTAGGGTTCAGTTCTTGAAAAGGAAAATTCGCACAGGAAACGGTCATTTTGGAGATCCCCCTTTTTGAGACATGGACAGCGAGTGGATCAAAAAACATGCGCGACACCGAACAAAATACGTGGACATATTTCTGGGGCTACCTTCCCCATTCTTTCCAGGGATCCCAATTTCTTTTCAGGAAACCATCCATAACCCAGGGAACAGATCCGGTTTTTGAAAAGAAGGATGGTTGAAAAGAATGGGAAATCAAGCCCTAGACCGTGTAAACCAACCCCCCTCCAAAACGGCAGACCCGTGGGTTGGATCCAAATCCCCGAAATCTCGCTTGGCCAAACGTAGCTCTCGAACCAAACACCGAGCCCGCCGGCGAGCGAACTTGTTGCCGGTAAATGGGAAAATAAATTTGAACCCCAACGGAAGTGCAACTTCTGGGGCCCTAAGAGAACTCATGACATGGTTTGACACCCTTTTAGGGAGTTCCCTTCCAAACGGAAACTGCCACCTTTCAGGGAGAAATTGATACATGTGTTCAACAATGAGTCTAAAGGACAACCCTGGACAAGTATGGCTGGCCAGCGTCCCCACTGTCGTCCACAGGCCCCATGTTGCTAACCTGGGAGCCCAAGACCCTACCTAGAGTCTCTGTGACCCCTAGAAAAAGGGGTCATGACCCCTTAATTTTGGGCAATGACCCCCTGTTTTAAGGGTCATGGAGAGTCTAGGTACATATGAGGGCCTTTGACCCCCAAAGACCTCAAACAACGAGGTCTTGGGCTCCTAGGGTAAGTACTTCAAAAAACGGGATCCTATCTTTCTAACTTCAATTTACCAACAATAGTTGGGGTCCCCTGCTCTTTCCAGCCGAAGCCTTTTCACCGCAGTAACTTTGTCCGCCGATCGCTTGGTTACGGCATCCAACGCTAAGCTTTCCGCCTGGTTGTACCATGGCAAGAGCGAGGATACAGGAGTCACAGGATCGCCCCTTCAAAAGCTGCAATTTACAGGCGGTTTCCGTGGAAAACTGCCGCTGTTGGAGGTTCCAAAAAGGGAAATGGCTCGGAAATCCTGTAGAAACAAACTGAAAGTATCACTCTTCACAGCTCAAAGAACACCTTCGACAATTTCGGACTCATCTCCTGCGGCGATTGATCTGAAAGCAATAAGAACCTGGGTCCCCTGACCCGTTTAACGGGCCGGCCCGGTTGTTCGTCGACGCGACCAGGGGGCGGAATTTGAGAGCTTCTCAAGACTGCAGCTCCGAGCGGTGCAAAGAGGGCGTCCAAGGGCACGAGGCCCCCCACTTCAGCTTTCAATGCGGCTTTCTGATCTAAAACCAACCCACACGAGGAATCACGAGTACACACTTAAAAGGCCAGGTGTTTTGGTCCAAACAGTTCAGCTAGGTCCTCCAGTAGAGAGGTTAGAATAAGGGTACCAACTTGTTTCTGTAGTCTATTTTAGTAGGGGAACCCCCCTCCCCCCCCAAAAAAAAGAAGTAAAAGGGCACTACCTAGTCAGAGTCCGAATTCAAAAAGCGGGTTTCCCGACGTGCAAAAAGTTCATGGCGCTTGGGCCCGGGAGACACGTGCCTTGGTTGCCATTGGTGCGGGGAGTCTCCTTCTGATCCTTTCACAATTCTAGGGGTACCTTCCATTTCCATTCTTTGTAGGGATGCTTCTTTCAAGAAAACATCCTTTGAAACCGGCGATCGGTTTTTGGAAAGAACGAGGGTTTAAAAGAATGGGGCCCTAGAACAATGGTTGGTCATTGCCAAATGAAAGCGGGGCACGACCCGGCCCATGTTTGAAGGGTCAGAAGGAGAGTCTACCTGTCTCCATGACCCTTAAACAAATGGTTGGTCATGACCCCTTTCTTTTGGGCAATGACCAACCATTGTTGAAGGGTCATGGAGAGTCTAGGTATATTTAATACGTCCATTTATTTGCATTTTCGTCCCCTGGAAAAAACAAAGGGATCATATATGTCCAAATAGTGATAGCATTCCTTCAAAACCAACAGGGGAACAAAATAATATATATATATATATATATTTTGCAATTGGAAGCATCCCACACGTTGACCCCGGAAAGATCAAAACGCCAATTAATCACCCCTGAATAATAATACACCCGCAGTTATGAATCACCACCAAAAGGGACCCCCCGGATGAATAACTGGGGGGAGATGAATCAGGGATCAACATTAGGGGAGCTGAACCTCACTTGCCTAAAAGACATGGAAATTGAACAGGCTAACCTGCTGGAACCTTGACTAAAAATGGGTGAAACACGAAAAACAAGCAGGTCAAAGGGTCATGGACAAGTGAGAAAACAATACCTTTGGTGGAACGTGTCCATGGTTGCAAATCACTTAGCTCCGGCGCTATCTAAGCTTTTCGATTTGCTACAAGGGCTCCTGTGGCCGCATGGAAAATGGCTGCCCCATTCTTTTGGTTACTTTCAGCTCGAGCGCGAAAGGGTTTTTTGCTTGGGCCTCGGTAGCTAAGGAACACCACTAACAAAAGACGCACTCACTTGCCGAAAGTACAGTTACACCCACTGCCCGGGCCTTCAGAAGGGAATTATTTCAGGACAGGTCCTTGTGTGCAAGAGAGATAAGCCCACCCTAGCGCAATAGGGAAACCTCCGAACAACAAGGGTGAAACAAGCAAATGCACCTCTGAAGGTCTCTAACGCTTCGGGGCCTGACAGTCTGAGTCTGCATGCACAGTCTCGGGATGAACATGAACCGGAATCCTTGCGCATGTGGGCCAATGGTTTGACCAAAGACCATGAGGAAAAATCGGACATTGGTCATTGACCAATATATGAGCAACGGTCATGTTGAGTAAGACCGATCTCTAATGGTCATTTAATCATTTGGTGAGTGTACGGGTCCCATGTCGTCCCCTTCGCCAAACAACAGGAAGGTGGTGGATATAGTAATCATGGCGACCGTTGCTCATGCCGCATGCCTTTCTACACACAAGGCACCACATTGAACCCATTGGTCCCTTGCTGTTGTCCTTTGGGGCCCAAAATGACACCTGTGCAATCACATGCTCGAGCGCCATTTATAACCAGCGGTTACTTGATGGGCCAGAAACACTCCAAACTTTTTGTTAACCACTCAAATGGTCAGCTCAGGGACGGACTGAGTTTAAGCTTCTCCAAAATCGGATCCGCTGGCTTGGTCACCATTGCTCCAGGTCGAAAAAAAACTGCACGGCAAAAGGCGTCCAAGCATCTTTTGTCCAAGCCCGGCGCTTGCTCGCAGAGCGCTCGTGAGTTGTTTTTGCTTTTGAGGGAGAAAACCCAACTTGGCGAGCGCTTCGATACGGTGGTTCAGTGGAAATCTTAACAAACCAGAAACGAGATTCTCGCTTGGCAAGTAAACTTCCCAGACTCTCGCTTGGAGTCCTCAAAAAAGTTGATTTCTGTTCAACCATGCAGTTTATATCTGCCAAAGTTACTGATTGTCAACTAGAAACGGCCACTTCCCAGCTCCGAACAGCTCCGAACAGCTCCGAACAGCTCCGAACTTGAATTACCCCATCGGTTTGGACAACTGAGCAATTCGCCCGGTCATTCTCATGCTCCTGGCGATGCCCGCACTTTCGCGCGAAAAGCGAATCTTGGTGCCTGTTTTCCCCAAAACTGAGTCAAGAAAGACACACCCTGTGATTCCAGTTACCACTACCTGGGAGCCCCGAAACGCCACTTTGGCAAGCGATTAGCGGGGATACGGGGGAAGCGGGGATGTAGGGGGGTTTTAGCCAATTTTGGCAAGTCAGATCCCTGATCTCCGCGGCGGAAGACTTTTCCGCAAAAGCGTCTGCAAACTCGTCAGCTGGAAGTCTCCTGGCGACAGCATCCGTGAGACCAACCGATGGATTGCACGCAAGTATGTGACAGCTCATGTTGTTGTCTTTGGGTGGGGTGTTGAGAACGCAATATTGATGTCAGAATAGTGAAGGGTGGAAAAGTGATTCGGCGAGACAACACACTGCCTGTCTTTGTTTTCTTCGTGCCGTTGGGAAAGCTTAGACCCTCGTTGGTTCTCAGGATGGACTAGTTGGAGCTAGTTGGAACATGGTGGCTTTGCTCAGCAAGACCCTTCGTCTATCAAAAATGAGAATGATGGCCAAGGCCCACCAAAGCATCTAGTCAGCCTCTGAGCGGGGAAAGCTGCAAGGGACATCCTTTGATGGCGCGGGCGTGTCTTGTTTTTTCATCTGAAAGTCTTGGCCTCTGGGCTCAGCTGCTTGTGCCATTGGCATACAGCATGAGAAGCTTAGCCTCAAATGCAGTGAACGATTTCCGCGCAACACGGCTAATGTTGGCATGACTTAGGACCTCCTCCTGAACGGCCATGTCGTCAGGCAATGCGGCGCTGCATCCCCATTTCATGAGAGCGATCGGAAGCATGCCAAGCGGCGTGAGAGGGGAGTCAACCTGCAGCTTCAGCTGCACATGCAGTAGATTTGTTGGAAGTGACTCCAAGAAGCCCATGCCTGAACCAAGCACTTGCAGAGTCAGGCTTTCTGGATGGCTGTTGTCCAGGCAGCTTTTGAGCGCAAACATCTTGCCTCGCACTTCCGCCTTCCACGCTGGCAGCTGCGCGCGGGGTTCACAGAGCACAGTTGGGAAATCCTCACCGGAGCTGGCAGCCAGGCAAATGAACCGAAATCGCAGGATAAAAAGCTGCAAGCAGACTGTCTCCAGCAAAATTAAAACATCATGGTTGTCGCTCCCTGAAAAACACCCCGACATGCCAAGCTTTTCAAACAGCTCGCCTTGAGCCCCTCCCGCCAGAGCAATTCAAAAAGCGACAGTTGTACTCACAAAAACATAAAACCTGTTGCTGATGCATGGCAAGGCTCTGCAGCTGCCTTTGCGCACCCAGAGTCTTGCTGAGTTAGGTCAGGACTCTGGACTCTGCGGTCAGGACTCTGGACTCTGCACTTCGAGCTCTGAGGACAGTCGGCAGGCCCAGAATCATCCACGGACGCAGGAAGCGGGCTTCCAGCTGAGTTCGCCCTGCCTGCCAGATTAGACAAGCAAAGTAGCACGAAGCAGCAACACCACACAGATGCTACCCAACAGCCAAAAAAAAAGCGCAAATACAACGTGTAACTGCTCTCCCCCCGTCGCCTCTCTTCCTGGGGCGGTCGCCCTCAGCCTCTTGTGCATCAGGAGGAGTGTCGCAGATCGGCGCCAATGGCGCGGCCCTGTTCTCCAGGCCTGGGGCGAAGAGTGCCGGGGCTCCATCTTTAGGGGGGGCGGGGGGGGGGGGATCAGCATAACCGTGGGCTGGGATTTGGTATCATGTCCTAAGCTCAGGGTTGGATGCGCTGGAAGGCTGAAACACCGAACAAGCCCATCTGTGCTGCAAACTTGTTTTGGTTGTTTCGGAGCAGCAGGCTCTCTGGACAATCGTCTTCGCCCGCTAGTGAAAGACATGAAAAAGCTTCAATTAATAGCCAGGTCGGAAAATCCCACACACTGACATGGCATTGCCTGTCACCACGAAGACGCGCCTTGCGGAAAGCAGCGCGTCATCAGCCTTGAGAACCAGCTGTTTGCTTGCGGCGCAGAAGCTGTCTGCTTGCGGCTGCTCCCCACTTTTGCCTTCAGCGGGGGGAACAAGACGGGCTTGGTGGAGAAAGTGCTCGGCTCAATTCCAACCACTTTGCTATCTGAAGCCATCTGCTCTGCAATGTCAGCGCTGCCGTCCTGAAACAATAGCTTCTCCCGGCCATGGAAATGGTGGAAGGTACTCGCGTGCATGAGGTCAAGCTGCAGGCCATGCTCGAAAATACAATCCCGCATGATGTCCCACAGCCTGAAGTACTTCATTTTCGGCTTTGTGATTCCTTGCCAGCATGGGCCTGCAAGTGCTTTCCCACAAGGGCAAGGCACTGAGTCAGCGCCGACTCCGGCCACTCTGAGCCCTCTGGGATAAAGAAGGGCTGTGAGAGACATTCCTTGGATACGTTTGAACTGCTCAAACCAATAGACATCATAGCCAGTGGTTATGTGACTGTGACCCCAGCCCAAATCTGTCAGCACAACTTGCTAGACAAAGTAACAGACGCCAAGCTATCAGCCTACGACCTTGAAAAAGCACTGCGTCACTGTGCGCAACCTCTCGCTACTGCTGGCACTAGCTACGTCTCTCCCTGGACCCAACACAAAGAATTGAAAAAGAATGTGAAAGGGTGGTCGTTGCCAAGGCTCAACCACATCTGGTTTTTCTAGCCAATGCAGTCGCCGGAAGAGCGGCTCATTCCCTTTGGTCAAGAACCGGGGAACGCTGGCAGCTGGCATCTTCATGAACATGTGGCCAGACCTGGACGGAAGTGCAGGTGCAAGGCGAAGCCAGATCACAGCCGCGTCGCAGAACCAGCTGCCGGGCCTGCTGCAGAGCTTGGGGTGCCCCCAAAGACACTGAACACCAATCCAATTACGTGTAAGACGCATCGCCACGCTGCCGCAGGCAGAACGTGTGGGCCACACACTCGCAACAAGGCGCGCTTAGACACAGGTTTGGCTGCTAGAATTGAATAGGCGTTGCTTGGAGGGCTCCGGAGCATTCAGCTGGCTAGCATCCGGAGTTGGAAAACTGAGAAACTTTTCTGGCCAGTGGAAAAGGTGAGCAAATCAAAAAAAGGTTGTCATGTGTTTGCCGTTTTGAAGCGCAGTGGGGAACCGCCAGGCACGCCTGATGCGGGGCTCGCCTGCGCTTCCAGGATGAAGCTTCGCTGCCTGCAATCGGACAAGGTCTGCCAGGTGCTGAATGGCAATGCCGCCATCCAGCCAGTGACGAGCCTCAGCTATAGGAAAAAGCGAATCTGCATTCTTCACGGTCACCCCTTGTGGAACCTGCACCACCTCGTCGTCGTACGTCCACAAAAACACCTCCAGGCCAATCTGGCGAGCAGAGGCCAACCCAGCTGCGCACTCTAAAGGCAAGGCTGAGTGTCCACTCAAGGTGCTGCTGCTCCAGAAAGCGTGCACTCGTCGGCATGGCCAACAGGCTTCGTCTTTAGGGCGAAGCTTGTGCCGGCGTGCCCCTTGGTTTCTCCTCTCCAGCTTCGAGACCAAGAATTGAGCATCATCTAAGCACAAAAAACACCGCTTGCCGTCCAGACAATAGCTTCCGCCAGACTTGAGCTCGGTCAGTCTTCTGCGCAGCTGGTAGATTGCGCTTGTCATGGCTTCTGCGGACCACAGGCTTAGACTTTTCCAGGCTCCGGACTCCGGACTCTGGACTGGGTATCTGAAGCCAGCGGAGCGCGCAAACAGCATTCGCACAAATACGTCCATAAAGGGTGTGTGGTTGGCTCAGCTGCGCACCCCCTTCTCCCGAAAAAAGCAATAGCAAATAAATAAATGCTCCAAAGTCTGCTGAGCAGCAACATGGCTCAACAAACTGCAGTAGATGTTGAACCCCTTCAAGTTGACAAGCAAGCTCAAAACACAACGGCGTCAAAACAAAGAAGCCCATCCAACAGCGAAGCCGATGTTGAGCAGTCCTCCCCACCATGAATCCGCTAAGGGAAGCGTCAGGAAAAGTTACGGGGCCCGAGAAACCGCAGGAAACTCCGCAGGAGTTGAAGGCCAACTTTGGGGCTATTTCGTCTTGTGCTTCTGGAACCCAAGGAAAGTGCTTCTGGAACCATGCGAAACTTCCTCAAATGGCCCGCGCACTTTGGGAAAAGTTGAGCTGGAACCGGAGCATCAGTGCACAGGGCGGCACCTTGTGGCCCTGACTTGAAACCGTTTGAACAGGACCCCAGGTTTCGCAAAGACACGCCATGAAGGAACCAAGTAGACAAGTATTGAGACCGTCGCAAACTAAGGGCCCTGCCAAAAGGCCAAATGTCACACAATATGCTCGCCAGTTGTGGATTTCTCGAAACAAGTAAAATGGGCGGTTTGTTTCTGGAAACAGCATACCAACCAGAAGGTGCACCAATTTGATACATTCCCAGTCGCGCATTGTGGACCAGGTATACCCACTTATGCCCAGCTTTACCAAGCATACTAGCCGACGGCTCGCTACGACCCGAGCTCCAATCCTCTTGCGCTGGTGGCGTGGCATCGCAGCTCGCAACGGCGCGGTGCAAAGTCCTAAGCGGGGGCAGTGGGTGGATTTTATAGGGGCTCCATGAGGAGTTCAACTACTTCATTGCTGAGGGGATCCCCTTCCCTTCATATCTCAGGGGTGTACTGTTTCATCGTGGGGGTCCACGTCCACCACTTTTGCGGGGGTGCCTTTTCAAATCATAAACTGGCTTTTCCGGGTTCCCCTAACCAAGGTGAGAAGGGCGCCCTCAAAAACACAAACACAACTTACACAAACACAAACACAAACACACAAACATATACACACACAGACACACAGACACTAGGCACACAGGCACACAGGCACACAGGCACACAGACACGCAGACACAATGACACTCAGACACGCAGGCACGCAGGCGCACAAGCACCCCTGGCACGCAGGCACGCAGGCGCAAAAACTCAGGCACACAAGCACGCTGGCGCACAGGCACGCAGGCACGCAGGCACACAGGCACGCGCACAAGCGAACACGGAAACACGCTGACACGGAGACACGCAAACACACAAACGCAGAAACAAAAAACAAACAAACAAACAAACAAACAAACAAACAAACAAACAGCCAACCAATCAACCAAACCAAGCCAAACCAAACCAGCAAACAAACAAAGGAACAGACACAATAGAACACCAACATACAAGCAAGCGAACAAACAAACAAACAAACAAGCGAACAAGCCGGAGCCGGAGGGACTAAAGCCTGCAGAAGGCTGCACTCTTGGACCCGTCAATATCCCGCCGGAAAGCACACGTTTGTTCTCATGCGTGCTTATTCTTCTCCTGTATTTTTTTCAGGGCGCTAGATTTCATTTAGTGTCCGTAGCACGGAAGTTCCTTCTAAATTTCCTTTGGTGAGCAAGCCAGCCAAGACCAAACCAAATGCAAGCAAGCCGTAAAACTACTCCACAGGGCCGGCAGGGTGTTCCCAACACGCATCCCTAACCAACCCTGCAAGATTGCCAGCCCTAAGCCGGCCGTAAAGCGCTAAGCCACAAACCAACCGTGAAACCACCCAAATCCAACCCCAACCCAACCTAAAGCCATCCAACACCCACTCCACGAAGGGTGAGAGGGTGAGGGGGTGTGAGTTGGGGGGTGGGCTGGATATATCCTAACAAACCAAGGCCCCGGCACTAGCGAGGAAGCTCAAAATTGCCGTAGAGGCAGGAGCCGTTGGTCGCCAGGCCCTCGCTCCAACCGGGGAGTGGTGAGCCACGCCCCCCACCCACACTTCCACGTTTCGAGAGCTTAAAAACAAGGGCAAAACCAGTCCGTGTGACCCTGGCAAAAAAGGGGACCATGTCAGCTTTGGGCTCCAGATTTCGACCCAAACAAAAGTGGGAAACAGAGTACCATTGAGCAACTGGCAACTTTAGGATTTGTTCCTCAGAAAATGCCAGCAAACAACTCATTTTGTATTTTGTGTTGGGATCGCTTTGTCGGGCGCCATGTTAACCTGTAGAAGAGTGTACTGTTTCGATCTGATTCACACGCGAGGCGTGGCTTTTTGATGCAGTCGCAGGCATCTTTGGCGCTTTCAGGGCTTTGCGCCAAGCCCTTGCTTAAACATGTGTAAGCATCTGTTGAAACAACCTGAGTGGATCGGCCAAAGCAATAACAACACGTGTTGTTTGCCACTAAAATGGTCCAAGCCCAAAAAGTGACAAAGGCCCAGGAACTCGGGAGTGAGTTGTTGAAACGACATCCTTTTGGTCTGCCTTTTCAATCAAGGACGTAGCGAGAGAGCCAAGCTGAAATCTTCAACTTGAAGCCGGACGCATCTTATGCCAGTGCCTCGAACTAGCCCAGTCGGCTCCAAGCCAAATCAGATGCCAAGCTAACCCAAACACGCGAAAAATGTAGAGGACAAGCCTTGTCTTCTTGCGAACTCCAACTCCTGGCAACTTTTGAGGCACCAAGACACTGTCCAAATCAAATTGGACAAGGCGTTCACCAAAAATAATGCGTGACTTGTTTCCCCGCTTCCGGCCGCACGCGGTTCTTCACCTCAAACACGAGCTTTGCCAAGGACGCTGAAGGAGGCCGAGGCCCCTTGAGAAGAGGCTTTGAAGACCGTTGGTACTGGAACACATACTGTCACAGGAGGTTAAGTTGAAGCATATCCGCCCGACGTTGTTCGGTGCGTCGGACGCCTAAGAGAGGATAGAGGATAGCCCCCCCCACACCTAGTCCTCTCAATTACGTAGGGTTTGGGGGAGGGGCTGGGGGTGGGCACACCGCGCGGCAATTTGAGGGCCCTCTACCAAAAATAGTCTTCGGGGAGCCGGCGTTGAAAAACTGGGGTCCCAGGCTCGAATCCCCCTGCCGGCTCTCTGCCGGCTTGGGTCTTCCGCCTCCCTTTGCCGAAAACGTTGCCAAGCACCGGCCTCATTTTTATTTTAGCGAAAACGTTGAACACTCACATGTTTTTCAATATTTTTGGCGGGCGCAGACATATGCGTGGCCTCCTTCAGTCTGAAAAACACAAATGTTTTCGGCATCTTTTGGGAAGTGAAAGGGTAACAAACGGGAAATGAGGAGGAAATGAAGGGAAACGAAGAGGAAGCGAAGGGTAAATGAAGGGGACATGTGCGGAAATGCGAGGCAGTGCAGGGAAGTGAAAGGGGGCATGACAAGGAAATGAAGGGACTGAAGGGGAAGTGACGGACATTTGGGGGAAGTGCCTGGAAATCAAGGGCAGTGACAGGAAATGAAGGGAAATGCACGACAGGATGCAGAAATGACGGGACATCAAGGGGAAATGAAAGCGACACGAAGGGAAAATGAAAGCAACATGAAGGGGAAAGGAACAAGAAATGAAGGGACATGTATGGAAATGATTGGACAAAAGCGGACATGAATAGGAAATGAAGCAGACATAAAAGGGAAGAGGGCAAGGAAAGGACAGGGAAATTGAAAGGACACGAAGGGGAAAGGAAGGGAAAGGAGCAAGACATGAAGGGGGAACGCAGGGGAAACAAAGACATGAAAGACAGTACAGGGGAAATGACCGGAAACGAAGGGAGATGTGGGGAAATGAAGGGGTGGGAAACGAAGCAGAAATAAGAGAAAAGGACAGGGGCATGAAGGGAACATTGAAAGGAAATGAAGGTGCCATGACGAGGAAGTGATAGGACACGACGGGACGTGCAAATGAAATGCAGGGGAAATGCAGAAATCCAGGTGAAACGCGTGGGATTTGGGGTAGTCAAGCAACAACGCAGGGAAATGAGGGGAAGTGCACCGAAGGGCGCGACGTTGGCGGACTATACCACCATGCTCTAAATGCTGCATCCCTTGTCTCAAGCAAATTTTTAAACTCTAGCAACGCGCAGTTCCCCACTCAAGCAGATGTAACACACACACAAATTGACCACCTGGGCCACTCGATCATCGTCGGAAAATGCAGAAGTAGCAAACCAGTCCCCTGGCATTCAGGTTGTCAAGCGTCACTTCATCACTTCAGGCAGTGTGCTCATGTTCTCAAAAACAGCAGTACCGACAGGGTTGTCCAAAGGGTTTAGAGCCCATCAGCCACCATGTCGGGGGTTACTGGACATCTCACATGCCCTTGCTTGGAGACTGCCATGGAACATACCCAGATAGATGTTCCCGTTGATGGACATACCCAAATGGTCTTCAAGGGAAGCCAAAAGGAACCAGCCAATTTGGGTCTCCCGGTTTTGACACATAGAAAAATATACGCTTTCTGGCTGGAAGTTGCCCCACCCCCGAGGCTTGAAGGCGCTGTCCCTTCGGGCAGCGCTTCGGTGCCGCGCCTTGTAGGGAGGACTTCTGCAGCGTGTGGAGCAGTTGGTGCCTGACAGGACCTGGCAAAGGCGTCGCCGCAGCTTGCAAGGAATGGACCATTTGTGATCCCATACAAAATTGAGGAAAAAGGGTGCTCCGAACAACTGGGCTACCCTAAAGGCCATACAAGTAGCAACTCTTTCATTTACTGCCCTGCACGTGCGTGGGCCCCCAAGCAAAACTGTTTAGGAAGGAATCGGCTGTGGCGAACCATGAAAATTACCAGGTTTAAATGCTGCGACATCCAAAGCCTCCATGCTTCTAAAGAATTTTCCCAACACCCTATTTCCTACACCTCATTTGGACAAGCCGCTATAGGATGGTAGCCTTCCCTCCGATCGTCCACTTCCATGAGGCACCTGCCCAAGACAGGGAGGGGTGATCTTTCGGTAAAGAACAAACATCACACAGCATTGTGATGAGTGAGAAGTCCTTTTGAACGCCACTCCCAGTGGTTGGTCTTGATTTTGGTTTCCTCTCCGAGTTGCGAGATCTGATAGGTATCACTCACACGAAACATCTGTTCCGAACGGACCATATGAGTAGCAGTGTGTGGCATGCTGACATCCGTTACAAGGATGCACCAGCTAAAGATTTCCCAGGATCCCCCTTGACCAGCCTGCGGATGCTTCAACGTGGCGCGGAAATCACTGGAAACCGCCCAATGCGAACACGGGTAGGACACTTACACACATGGGACTTTGGTGCAATCTGAACCTGTTCAGGGCCTGAACGGTTCAGTGAAAGAGTGAAGGCTCCTAAATGGGTGCAGGCTGAGTGTCGACAACTGTGCCAGGTTCTGACTATGTCTCAGTCGTAGGTGTCACCCATTCAGACTCCGCAACGAGTCTATGCCAGCCAGCTCTCAAAGGGTCATGTGTTGTTGCTGCATCCTCTGTGCGAATCAAAATGCTGTGCTACGCGTCACATCACCTAAAATCCAAGGATCTGTCCAGGCCACACACCCGATTCCAATGACGTCTGTTTTCCGGGGGCAACAAAGAATCGGGACCGGTGTGGGAGGGCAAACGAAAAAAGGGAGGAATCAATCCACCGGGCCATTGAAAAAGTGGCAGAATCTGAAGTTAGTGACTATTGGAAACGGTCACTGAGTTTGTGAGTTCACACGGCCCGGATCGCGGCCGGATCGCGCGCCCCACAGGGCCCGGATCGCGGCCGGATCGCGCCCCACAGGCGCCTGGATTGGCTTGCGCCCCTGCTCTGCCAGCGCTCGAAGGCTCCCTGAAGGCATCAATGTCTCTCTGTTACAACGTCTGGGGCTTACGCGCTCCAAAAGGGATCCCCAACCAGTGAGAAACCGTAGCCGGAAATTTCAAGGGGGGTTCCATCGTACTTCTGTTTGGGGCCAGTGAGGGCTGCGCCAAAAACAGAGGCTGGAATCTGTCTGTGTGTGCACATAGATGTGCACATACATGTATATGTACACATAGGTATATATGTCTATGGAGAGATGCATTTAGAAATGCAAACAGGTGCAAATTTATGCAGATCTATCTTCAGACACATGCTATATTTAGACACATGTGTGGACAATACATTTTATATATATATATATATATGTCATGTGGAACACAATATATGTATATATATATGTGTGTGTGATATATATATATATATACATGCCAAAGGTGTCAGTTGTTCAACATCCTTGCGCCACAAGCCGCCTGCAACCTCGGAACTTCCGCGCCTGGAAGGACAGCAGCACTTCGTGGTCCAAGCGGAGTGCCTCCACATGAGCGACTTGCGCGGCTGTTATTCTCAGCACCAGTCACGCTGGCACCTCTGTCTGAAAATTTCCCCCGTGCAAAGGAAACAGTGGAGTGCGTCGTGTGCCCGCAAAAGCAAACACCTGGGCGACACATGAACAAGTAGAGCCCTGGGCTTCGGTGACAATCAAACAGTAGGAGGCTAGTGGGCAGCGGCAGAGGCCCCCGCTTCGGACAGCTGCGGCTGCAAGTCTGCCGCTCTGCTTGTCCGCGCAACGCGGCAGACACAATGAGCACAAAATCAATGGAGCTGCCATGTTGAAGTGAGCAGAACAACACTTGAGACCTCAGACGCTGACCGCTCGCCGGCCTCCCAGGCAGAAGCAAGCCAAAAAACCTCGGAGCAGTCCGAGGACTCAGGATCAGTGGAATCAGTGGCAACAAAGCGACGTAGCCTAACATGCTCGCCGGTGGGCACTGCAGTGTTCGCACATTCTTTGCCCGCCACGCTCTGCTCAAATCTGCGTCAGGCCTGAAACGTCCGAAATAATATGACATCAGAGTCCTGTAATCCGGACTCAGGAGCTGGAATCAGGCCGAGTCCTGTAATCCGGACTCAGGACTCTGGAATCAGGCCTCCAGCCGCCGAAGCGCTTGCTTGCCAATGTCTGACATGCTCAGCCCGTTGTACTGCTCCGCCCACGCCCATGCTTGGCGCAGTGCGATGGCAGCAGCTGCGCGGGCGCCCACCAATGTCCAGCTCACACTTCTGGCACAGGAAGCGGCGCCGCTGTCATACGACAGCCGCCAGCGACCATTGAAATGGTCGGCGTATGCCCCGCATCCATCAGGGAGCCCCGCACGCAGCAGATCATCAGCAGAGCTGTCCATTTTGGCATAGACCCGGGCAGCCGACTTAGCCGCAGCCTTGGCTGAAGCCTTCTCAGCAGCCTCCTTTTCTTTCCGCGCGGCAGCTCCTGCAGCGAGCTTGGCAGCTGGTAGGCTTTTGAACGCCAGGCCATACGCCTTGCGGGCCATGTCTCGGACATTGACGGCCGTCTGCTGCCTTTTCTTGCTGGCATCAACCTCCTCTAAGATCTTCTTCTGCTCCGGCAGTGGCATGGTGTCCCGCACAACCTCGGCAACTTCATCGTCCACGGGCCCTGTTGCCAGTGTGTCGAGGGCAACGCGCTGCAAAATCCGATCAACAGCCTCGCTTCCTGTCAAGCTAGGATCGTGGTTCAGCATGGCCCACATAGCGTGAGCATAGTCTTCAGGCACTCCGCGCACAGCCTGTGGCTCGCCCCAGGCTGAGCAGCTGTTCAGCTTGCGCAGCACCGCTTCGCTCACCCCAGCAAAACCATGCTCCACGTGGTACTGCAGCAGACTTTGTGGGGCTCCTGTCACCAGACACACACCCCGGTTGCGCCGGTTGCCGGCCTGGGACATTTTCAAGGGTGACCAAGGCGTCAGCGGCAGGACTTCAGCTTCTTCCAGCCGAAAAATGTGGGTCCAAAACAGGCATGTGATGGCAACGTCGAATGTGACAATGTTGCCCTCTTCCTGCAGCATGGGCCACAGCAGCGCACTGCGTTTGTATGTCCTCACCACAAACATGCATGCGGGGTGCCCACCAATGCGCACCACTTCTCCCTCAGGCAGGAGTGCAGTGCGCCAGGCTGTCTCCACTAAGCTCCAATCATCCATGCTGCGCTGCAGGAGTGCAAAGTCCCCGTAACGCTCCTGCTGGGACTCTGGAGTGTGTGTAGGCCATGTGGCGTGGCCCGTGACAGCCTTGGCAAAGGCGTCATCTGCCTCATCATCAGGAGTCGCGCTGTCTGAGCGCCCTCGGCGACTCGAAAACAAGGACTCCATCTGGAAGCTGGGAGGCACGTGCTTCAAGGACGCAGCCTTGATCTCCTGGCGCTTATAGCTGGCCACCAGCTCGTGCCTCGTCAGCGCATGCCACCCCTCAGAGGCAGACACCCTTTTGGAGGTGACATGCCGTTGTTCCATTTCCCTCTGGATCTTGTTGGCGTCCTCCACAAGCTTGCTGTTGAGCAAGCTTCCCCACCCAGACAGCAGAAACCGGCGTAGGTCCTCCGGGACAGAAGCGTAATCGACCTGGGACAGGCAATCCAAAATCCACCGCATGGCTGGGGAGGTGGCGTCATGGCCCCGGAGCAGCTCGCGGGCCGCTTTGCTGCCACGTTGCTGCACCGCTTTGATTGTCTGGGCAACAGTGCGCAGGAGTGACAAAGAGCCACGGCGCTTCTCTTCGTCTGAGTGAAGCAGGCCTGCGCTGCATCCAGCCCCGTTGGTGTTCCACAGCTGAGACCCAGCGCGAAAGCGCAGAATGGCCTTCAGCAGCCGCAGCAGAACTTTGCACAAGGCCTGGTCGAAGCTGACTTTGTGCGAGTCCGCTGCCTGAGCCCCCTCCATGGACAGCTCGAAACCGATCCTGGCCAATAGCCGCACATCGCTGAGCAGTCCGACGTGCTCCTTAGCAGTCTTCAGCCATGCCCAATGAGCCCAGCCGCTGAAGTATCTGAGCGTGTCCTCAGCGCTGCGCATTTCGTGCAGCATGGTGCCGCACGCCTTTGCTTCCGGGGCCAGCACATAGCTGATCAAACGGGCCAGGCTTTTGTTGTCTTGGCTGGACATGAAGCGGGTCATCAAGTGCAGCGTGTTCACTGCCCGGCCACCTTTTCGCTCCTCATTCATCTGGGCCTTCACCGCCGTCTTTGCGCGTGCCTTGGACAGCTCGATGCTGTCCAGCGCAGCAGCAGTGGGGACGTCTGGGCCCCACAGCTCTGCAGCGTCTGTGATCCAGCCTTGCAGAATGCAAATGGAGCAGAAGAGGAAGTTCTGGGCAGACCAGTGCTCGTCCAAGGCTGCGTGCGACTGGACAAGGCTGTTGAACCGGGAGATGGAAGCCTTGATGCCCTTCTGTGTCACGAAGGGCTCAGAAGGGAGGCCTGCCAGGAAAGCCTGTCGCTGCTCGCGGTTGTTCTGGTCCTCGCCCATGCCTCGGTCTTGCAGGATGTGCGGGAAAAACGTCACCAGCAAAGGGTCATCAGGGTCGAGCTCTGTGGAAAGCAGCGTGGCTGTCTCTGTGACTTTGTGGTAGAAGCCAGACTTGGCCCAGGGGCCATATTTGACATTATACAAAGCCAGGTTCCAGACGAAGCAAGCCTGAAGAGGATAGGCTCAAGGTGACATCGTTGTGTGATCTGTGTGCTGGATCTGGCACGTGAACCAGCATAAGTTGCCGGTGGTGCGACAAGAATGCGCAACCAGCAACCTGAGTGCTTTCCTGGTCGCTGCACAGCCACAGAGCGCGCAGCCTCTTCTGTGGAGGCTCGCCCTCCTGAGGGCAGGCAAAGTCACGCAGGCGCTTGCCTGCAGAAACAAGCATCGCGTGGTTCAAATCACGGAGCCACGCATAGGTCGGCATGCGCTGGGGTTGCTGCCTCTGTTTGCCGCGTGCTCTCTGAAGTCTGGACTCAGAACTGTGTCCTTGCCAGAAGGTCTCCATCCTGCCATGCCAAGCGCACTCCCACATGTCCACCGTCACCTTTGTCATGGATGTCTGGACCTGTCAGGAGCCTAAAATGGAAGCGGGGATGCTTGCGTGTCTTGGGGAAAGGGGCTCGCGGGGGCAAATTTGGAGAGGAATTTGCTTTTTTTTGGGCTTCCCCGAAATGCAGCATATGCTGCCAAATCTAAGCGGGGATTCGAGCGGAACATGTCTGAGCGGGGAAGCGGGTGGAAACCACTGGAAGCGGGGATACGGGGGGTAAGCATTGCTGTTAAAAACCCAAAGAGGCTAAGCGGGGATGCCGGGGGGCAATGTTCCAGGAGCTTGGGGCAAGTTCTTGGAAGCGGGGAAGCGCGTGTGACAGCTTGGAAGCGGGGACAGGAGCGTAGAAGGGGCCCTTTTTTGGGGTCGGTGGTTTGCACTGATTGCCAAATCGAAAAAAGGAAGCGGGGATGTGGGGTGGTTTTGTTGCGCCCCAGCCTGCGGAGGGCAAACCGTCACGATATCCTTCTCGCCGTGGTACAGGAAGCAATTCAGCCAATCCTCGTCGCCCACATGCACGCCATCCGCAACCAGGCCCAACACGTCACAGTCCTTGAATTGCCCTTGGCTCTCTGTCAAGTACGCGAATCGCTCCGCCAAGGCAAACTGGGCCGGGCACCGGCCGCTGCTTCTCACCTTTTTGCCATCTGCGGGCCCTGAGAATTTCTCTTGTGAGGACAAAGCACCAGAGATGGATCGCAAGCCTGGCTCAGACGTGCTCTCGAGCAAGGCCGCGCGGAAGCCATGGCTTGCTTTTCGGTATCCACGTGCTGTCCTTCGCGGGTCATCGTAACACATGGAAGCAAAGCAAAACGTCAGCCAACTCTGACTCTGGAAGAAATGACCGATAAGCAGGGATTCGCACACCTTACGAAACATGTTTCCAGCAATCTCTCCTGAGCTGAGCGAGCTGGTACACTGGAGTGCGGCTCCAGATTTCGTTACTCTTGGTCTCTTCCACAACCTCGCCAACAAATCGCAGCAGTTGTGCCAGGCACGCGTCTGCAGCCGCCCGCTTGTTGCTGGAGTAGTTCCGGTTGCTGCTTGTCTCAATCAAGTCGAACAGAATGTCGGACAAGGGCATCAGCTTCTTCTCACAGATTTTGCGCAGGCTGCTGCCTGCTTTCTTGGAAAACAGCTTCTCCGTGCTCACTTCTCCGTTTCTGGCGATGATTGGGAAGTCCCTCTCTGGTTGACTATGTTCTCCGTAGAGCATGTGCCCCATGACGCCCGCCACCAACGCTTTGCAGCGGGCCATGAACTCTTCCGTGGGCAAGGTCCACGTGGCGTTGGCCCTGGGACCACGGACTGCCCAGTGAGAAAGCAAGGCGAGAAGCCCGGGCGTGGTCACGCAAAAGTCAAGGCAGTCCACCGCCACCGCCGTGTCAGGCGCAGCGTCGCTCCTCTTGAGACTGGCCCAGCTGCTGCTGAGCAAGTGCGCCGCGGCTTGCTCCTCGTCGTGAGCGCACTGGAGCACATCTGAAATGCGGCTTCTCCAAGTCTGCGCACTCTGGCCCACAGCATTCCGGCTTTTGTTGCCCCCCAAGAAGTCCATGACCCAGCGCAAGACCCAGTACACACTGCAATGCGAGGGATTTACGCCCTGAAAATGATACGCCTCGCCCTTGAACAGCAAGCCCACTCCGCACGGCAGCTGCACAGCCAAAGTTGTCTTCTGCCCTGAAGAAGCATTCTCGCCCTGGCCGTCATGCAGGGCAGGAGCCGAGGTGCCGCTGTCAGGCGGAGACGGCTCCATGACTGCCACTATCCAGCAGCCACACGCTGGACTCAGGACTCCTGGGCTCAGGACTTCTGGACAGGACTCCTGCTGCTTCAGCCAAACAGCAGCACATGCTTTCAGTCATCGACAATGCTCAAGTTCAGAGCTTCATCCGGGTTTGTGCTTTGGCTAGCCAAAAACAGTGCAAAAAAAGACACCTGACGGCACTAGCTGTGTTGCAAGAAGCAAGCAAGAGCACCTTGCCTTTGAGCACGATGTGATGGAGCGCCTGGCCGCAAGGGCTGTCAGCCATGCACTGACTGCCAGCAAGAAAAGAAGAGTCACAACGCCCACAAACAATCTGGATGACCCGCCGCTACTGTTTTCCCCCGGCACCCCGTCGCCAGGCTACGTGGTCTGTATCTGAACTCTGGACTCGGCGCTAAGCCATTTGCTCACGACACCGAAAAACCCCTGACCACAGCACGTGGTCCCCCCAAAAAAAAACTTCGTCTACGAGCTAGTCACACTGGGCGCCGGTTCGCTGACGGAGGCTGCGCTGGCAGCCACGGGCTCAGGGACGTAATCGGCATTCCACTTCCGGCTTGGGTCCGCGCCGTCCAGGTCCGTGAAGAACACGCGGCACGTGAAGCGGAAGGGGCCGTCGGGGTTGCTCTGAGCAAAGACTTTGGCATCCGGAGCCCAGGGGTCATCAAGCTCCCACTCATCATCAGCAGGCAATTTGGGCAAGTCGCAGGTCAAGGGTTCCGTGTCAACCATCAAGCAGGAAAGGGTGACCTTCTCCTCCGAGGTGTCCACCTTCCAAAGCCTCAAGCACTCCATTGTTGCATCTTCTCCGGCAGATTTCGCAATTTTCCCGAGTCGGTCTTGAATGAGGAAGTTGAAAGGCAGGTCCCGGTACCGTGCTCGAGCAAACTCCTTCAGCGTCTCTACCCAGCGCACCCTGCTGTGGTTCGGGATGGCCACAGAGGAGGCGATCCAGAACTGCAGAGCAAAGGCAGCGTCCAACGCGGCTCCAGTGAGAGGCTCGGGCACGTCCACACCACTGGCCTGAAGCATAGCGACTTTCACTGTCTCTGGGAGGTCGACAAGCTTCTTGCATTTGCCCCGCCACTTCTCCTTGCCCTGGTCCTCCTCGTCCTCCAGACCTCCTGCCTTGTTGCGAAGCAGCCCCTTCAAAGCACCATGGCGGATAAGCTGAGCTAGCGGCTGCACCCAACCAGGGTTGTCGGCCAAAGCTGAGTCAATGTAGGCCCTGTCCGTCTCCATCGCAGAAGAAGCATACTTCTCCAGCGCCTTGTCCATGATGGCATCGTTGCGCTTCTGCAAGGCTACCTCCCGCTTCTTCAGCTTCTCTTGCTTCTGCACTGCTGTCTTCCTCGGCGCCGCAGACTTCCGAGCCATGTGACACACAGGACTCTGGACTCCGGAATCTGACTCCGGACTCTGGACTAATGGGCGCAAGGCAGTGAGCCAGAGCTACAGTAACACACAGCGAACATTTGCGCCATACAGCCACGCAAAAGCTGCCTTGTCAGCGCAGATGTCCGGTCATGTCCCATTGGTTTGCCCGACCAACCCGCCTCGCTGGTTTAATGTAGGCGATGCCGCCCAGCTGCCTTGGTTGCACGAGGTGCGCACTTTCGACCATGAAGTGGCCAACACACGCACACCGTGAGCCTTTTCAAAGCTGAGGACTCCGAACATCTGTGCTGCGTGCTGCTGTTAGTCATGAGTAAGTCTCATGACTTTAGGAAAGAGTTCCGGCGCAGGAGCGGGGCGCCAATTTTGAATTGGGGGCATGCAAGCTGCCGGGGGCAAATTCCACCAGCAACGCTGCCGGTAGTTGGGCTGCAGCTTTCCCGCAACCAACGCCAGCTTCGCAAAGCTTGGCACTGAGTCACATGCAAAACAAAATGAGCAGTGGTCAAGGTGGCGGCAACTAGGGCTGCCTTGCAAGGGGCCCAAGAAGGAGCAACAGGTCACTGCACGGCCCGCAGCACCTGCAGAGCGTGGTGCGCAACGTGTGGCATCACGCAGTTCCCGATCTGGTGCAAACGCTGTTTCGCAGCTGCAGACTGCTCCTGCTCCAGCCACTCTGAGCACTCGCAAAAAGGCTTCAACCACCCGCGGCCAGGCCGCGCTCTCAAGTCCCGAACATCCGCCTGCGGCATTGCCTGGCAGCAGGCGCGAACGCTCCCAAACAAATCTGCTCAGAGCACCCCGTGGCCTCCAAGCAGGTGAAGTTCTTGCGGCAAAGGACCATGAAGACGCGCTCCCTGACCACCTGACATGTCGTGAGGCGGGGCGCATGCGTGCGCCAAAAATGCAATCATAAAGTACTCGTTGGAGAGGCAAAGCAATAAAGCAACATAGCGAGAAGCCAAGATGGACAGAGCAAGATCAAAAAGTGACAAGAAAGAAAGAGGTGCAAGAGAGAACGCAGGAGGCACAGACAAGGAAAAGAGAAAGAAAGAAGGACATTAAGACAGGGTAAGACAGGAGGAGAAAGAGAAGGAGCAAGAGCAAGAAACTTCTGAGAAAGAGAAAGAGAAGGAGAAAGAGGCACAGAAAGATGACGAGACAGAACAACAAAAAGAGAAACAAATTGAGGGGCAGGGTCTCACTAACAAGGGCCACTAACAGCCACCCCGAAGCCGGAAAAAATGCCAGAACTAACAGCACACAACAGACATTGACCACTCCGTCTGGGCTGAGGATCTGACGTGCGCGCCAACGCTGCGACCGGATGCGGAGGTCCACCGTACCCGAAAACCACGCTGGCACGCCTCCTGCGCGTAGCAAGGGAGCTGCGCAGGGCGCAAATGCGCGTTTGAAGCTGCAGTGACCTGCAGCACAAAGAGGAAGACAGGCCGCATCTTGACCGACAGCAGGTTTGCCACGTTCTCCAAGATCGCGAACCACCTTAGGCAGGCTCGCGGGGCCAGCCGTATGATGAAAGTCTGTGTGGCCACAAAGCAGCAGTCGAAACCCCAACTCAGGCCCACACCCTCCTGTGCGATCCAATGTCTCAAAGACACACCGAACCAAAGAGCTCCGCGAGCCCTGGAGGCCTTCCTGATTTCCAGCAATGCTCACGTCCTGAAGCTCGGGCCGCAATTGTGCCAGCTCAGACTTGCCAGACTTGCCAGCCCTGTGTCTAAGGTTCGGGCTTGGCAGGGCCAGCCCGCAATCACCCCATCGCACTGCAAAGTCGTGCTCTTGGCAAATGCCACAACATCATCGTGGATTGGCGCGCGAGATAGGCTTCCATCGCCCATCCGCGCTCGGAGGAGGTCTTGGCAGCGCTTGTCCCGTTCGACCTGCGTGCTCCACGCAGCCGTTTGACACACCTACACGCACTCGGCCCCTGGCGTAGGCGACTGGCTGAGCAACCCTGGGAAGGCAGCTCAGGAAAGGTAGGTGCGTAGCACATCAAGACCCAAGGCTGAGACTCATGGGTCGCAAGCTCAAGCGCCCCAATGCCTGTGAACAGGCTGATCACCTTCCACCGTCTGTCCGGACACCCGCCGTCTGCCTGACGCCGAGCCATGCGCGAAAGACATGTGCACGTGGACAAAAGAAGTCGCCTGCTGCGCGGGCAGCGCCCATGGGCACACGCTGAGATCATCAGGGCGCAAAGCCATGTCCGCGTTGGTCCAATTTTTCGGCAATCCTGCAACAAGCTCAAAAGGGCAAGTGGTGACAACCCAAGCAAGTGTGAGCCAAGCCAATAGTCTCACTGAGCGTCCGGGCCGGACATCCACTCCCCATGATGGGGGAGATGTAGCATCCTGGCTTCTCGCCCTTCAGTCGGCAAGCCAGCTGGTAACGCTCCGAATGGTGGAGCTGATTGCTGACATCCTGCCATCATGCTCACCAGTGAAGTAGCGTGCAAGTGTGCAACTCAGTGACTCAGGGCCTGGCATGCGAGCCACGCTCACTCAAGTAGCCTGCGGTGGCCTTTGTGGTCGCCCCAAAGCATCCTGGGAAGGAAAAACACAACGTTTCTGCGTGACACCTTGTGGCGATGACAGCATGCGGCATGCGTGTTTTGCGAGCCAGACTCTGATGGAGCCCAATGTCTCAATCACCACTCGGTTTGTCAACAGCTTGAGCTTGCGCGGGGCGTTCTCGGTCTGCTTTTTTGGAGGGACCTGCGCTGCGTGCTGTCTTCTAATGGCTCAAGAGCAAGAAACCTGCAGGCTTCCAAGGCCCAGGCCAGGCGAAGCGCAAACCCTCGCGGCTTCTCCGTGGGGTGGCAGTGTGGTGTGAAGGCCACAACGTTCCCGGCAGCATCAAGCTGCCCGTGGCGCGGCATGGCCACCTGCCAAGACGTGGCAAGGATCCCAGGACAAAAGCCAAGCCTGTCAAGAAAGCAGCCATCCAGCCTGGTTGCCTGGAAGGTTGAGCTGCTTGGTCATAGCTCGCCGACACTGTGTTTGCGTCCCAGTCACGGCCAAATGCTATCGAGCGCCAACATGCAGAAGCGCGCACTCTGTCACGTGCGTCAATGCAACTCAGCTCTGGTTCTGAGCCGCGGGCATCAGCAGCGGATGTGCCAACACAAAGACCTGGGCCCAGATGCAGGTGGGCAGCGGCACGCTTTGCTTTGCTGCCCAGCCCACCGTCGACAACCGGCGCCTCTTATACACGGGCTACGGAAGCAGCGCTGAGGCCGGCTCGTGCGGTGGGGTTTTTGGGACTAGGCGCGATCCGGGCGCGATCCGGGCGCGATCCGGGCGCGATCCGGAGAGGCCAGCATGTGGACAAGGCAGCGCGCGCAAGCTCCGAGTGCATAGCCGGGACCAACAGAGCCTGACACGTGAAACATTGTCTGCAGCAACGCTGCTTTCACGCCAGATCGTTGCTGGGCACCTGGCCCTCTGAAGGCCACGCCTGCAAAATGGTTGGTGTGGACACCTGGCGAGGCATTGTTCTCATGAGCTTGCCAGGTCAAAAGAACCTGTCTTCCCGCCCCACATGCGCATGAAGTCCACAAGAACCTGTCTTCCCGCCCCACGTGCGCATAGATCTTGGGCGACGGCCCAAACTGCAAATGTGACGGGCATCGGCCCGCTACAGCGATGCGGGAGGGGGCTCAGCGATTACATGAACAACTGGCAAAATATTGCCCCTAAGAGAATGACTTCTCATTTGGCTTGCACCCCTTCGCATTTGGGAAAATCACGTGGGAGGTCAGTCAGCCCAGCTGATGCGAGGAGTTTCTGCAAATCGGGCTCTTAATTATCCCCAACAAACTCTTGACCTGTCGCATTCCTTGGGTTCCTTCCCAAAGACTTGATACAGGATGTGCACTTGGCTGCGCTTTCAGTCGCTGATATTGGGAAGTGCAAGCCAACACTCTGCTCCCATGACAACCAGGTGCCGAACTCCGCGCCGAGCTCCCCATCGTCGGCCCGAGAAGCACCTGCAGTCCGGCGCGCGCGCACAGAAATAGAGACACGCGCGCACACACATACCAAAATAAGCAAGACTTTGAAGCATACCACATTTCCAAACAAGTACAGTCGCAGGCACACGCAAAGACAGACACACACACAAACAAAACACACACGTAGACGTAGACAGGCACAGACACACAAAGACAGACACACAAACATAAAGACAGACACGCAGAGAGACGCACAGACACATAACATACATACACAGACACACACACACACATATATATAGCTGAACAGCGAGAGAGAGAGAGAGAGAGAGAGAGAGAGAGAGAGAGAGAGAGAGAGAGAGAGAGTGAGTGAGAGAGAGGGAAAGAGAGAGAGAGAGAGAGAGAACAAACAAACATAGAGAGAGAGAGAGAAAGACACGCACACACACACACAAACGTGCTCCAGGGCCCAAATCCTGTTGTTGTTGTCGTTGTCGTTGTTGTTGTAAAGATTTGAAGACACGGTGCCATTTTGCTGTGAGCCAAATGGGCGAGGGAGTAGAAAAAAACACTTGCAAACTGAATCCGGGTTTCCTTTTTGGGTTAAACCAGCTGATACAGGCAGTACCCCGGGCCGGAAAATCAGCTGCGGTATATGACTGAAACGCAGCTGGCTCATCCCGTATTAAGCGCCTTAGTTCAATCATGTTTCAGCACCTTCTTTGAACCGCTTTGTTCTGTTTTTTGGAAAGGGCGAAATCATGTCTGCCGTGGAAGCTCCAGCCTTGATGAAGGGCGTGGGCCTCCTGGCATTCCGCGAGCCTGGGCGACTTGCTGATTCGCTGATGCTGGATGCGAGGAAACTTGGGAACACAAGCAGAAAGTGCTTTTGTCAAAGGTGGGTTCTCGGGGTCGCTTCAAAGGGCGCCCCCCCCCCAAATCAAATATGACACATCTTCACGCAATCCCGGCTTGCTACGGTGCCAGGAGCAACATGTTGGATCTGGTCAGACAACAGTTCGCCAATCTGAGATCTGAAGCGAA
The DNA here is from genome assembly GCA_963377175.1 of Effrenium voratum. Lineage (NCBI taxonomy): Eukaryota > Dinophyceae > Suessiales > Symbiodiniaceae > Effrenium > Effrenium voratum. The sequence goes on along the minus strand of CAUJNA010001002.1, from coordinate 943,334 downwards.
AACATCCGGGTGGCCCAGACCCCTTTTCTCAAGCGGCACTTGGCCAAATTGCGCACAAAAGTGACTCTGAGGCTGGGGCATGATGGGCATGGTCTTCGCTGCCACCCAGCGGCCTCTCCACTGCCTGCGCCGTGCTCGCTTGTTAAAGCGTCCTTGTGCAGCTGGTGGCAACCATCCGCCTTGTAGACGCCTGTGTTCCAAGGGTAGCCGCCCCACCTTCTGGCCTGAGTCAAAGGAGCAAGGCTGCATGTTTACAGCTGTTTATCCGGCAGAGCTGCCGTGCCCTTGACCTCTTGCTTGGCCCCCAAAAATCACTTTCAGGGGGCTTAAGCGCGGCTGCACTTCTGGGCGCGCTGCCTTGGACGCTGGACTCCGGACTCTGAACCTGAGAAGTTCTCTGTCAAGTGGCTTAGTCGTGTGCAAAAACAGGCTGGTTGGTTTGGAATTGTACATTTTCAAAACAACATGCCACGCTGTTGGATCCGAACATAAGTTGTCTGAACCTGGGTGCGCCGGCTCCTGGGCTGTGGCATCAGGCCGGGCTGTACTCTCTGACGGACTCTATAGCGGTCACAGCACACTTCTTCTATTCTGCCCACCTAATTCGCTGGACCAGACTTAGCCCCGCAGTAAAAGAAGCTTACCTGTTGCTGGTTGGAAAGGAAATGCAGGAACACACACAAAATGCAAATGCTTAGTCTTGCCTATCAATCCTGAAGGAAGGACGTGCATTTTTTGGCCGGGGGGGTATTGCCTACCCTGCTGACCACTGCTTGCAATTCAGGCTGCAGTCAGGGCGGCTTCGAAAAGGGGAACGCTGTGTTTTTGTCCAAGAACCAAACTTAAAATCAGTCCACATAAGGGTCTCATTTTGAGTCTTGAACGGTGGTGGTTACGGTCAGTGTCTCACCACCTCTCAACCGCCCCCTTCATCACTTGTGAACACAAAACTGCCCCAGCGACACGCTGCGAACCTTAAACCGGTTGTCATACCACGGGGATTGCCTTTTCAGTCCGTTGGCTAAAGGTGTGGAAGGCCGGTTTGGGGGACAATTGAATTATGAGGGCAACATCAGGAAGAGAGGAGCAAACATCAGGAAGACGAGCAAAATGGAACACCCGAACAGCCCGCCGTGGGAACTTAGGCTGCCCTAACACAGCGCTCGTGGCCCAGCCTGGGCAGAGAAATGCTTCCGGATCGCGTCCGGATCGTGCTCGGGTTTGTCTCGGCCTGGCGAAATTTGCGGGGCGTGGGCGCGATCCGGGTGCGATCCACAGCTGGCCACTGGCCAACCTATAGGTGATGCCTGGCTGAGCTTCCGGAACTTGATCGCGATCCGAGCGCGATCCTTGGGCAAGCAAGCAAGCGGCGGGAAGAACATGGTGGCTTGTTGAGGTGACACATCAGCTGCCCCCTCCCTGTGGGGCCGAATGTGGGTCAACCAACGCACGACTTCTTGGCGCCGGGCCATGGTGTCCGTGTTTTGCAAGGCAAAAGCCCAAGACGAGCCCTGGACGCCCTGTTGCGGGGTGCTTCCCCAAGGGGCTTGCTATTTGGAGACAAGTCAACAAACCCTTTCGCGCGCTGATTCAATCCTCCAACTTTTTCTGTTAGTTGGATTCCGTGGCTCTTGGGAAGGCGACTCAAAAAGGCATAGCTGCGACGCAAGTTGGTTACGGTGAGTTGTGATTACAAGTAGATGGAAAGCTGCCCCAGCGACACGCAGCGAGTCTTAAAACGGCTGTCATACCACAGGGATTGCCTTTTCAGCCCGTTAACTACAGGTGTGGAGGCCGGTTTGGGGGACAGTTGAATCAGAGGGCAACATCAGCAAGACGAGCAAAATGGAACACCCAAACAGCCCGTTGTGGGAACCCCTAACAAATCACTGACGGCACCAGTGGCCGAGCCTGGGCAGAGAAATGCATCCGGATCGCGTTCGGATTGCCCGGCCTGGCGGGATTTGTGGGATGTGGGCGCGATCTGCGTTTGATCCACTGGCCGGTGCCCTGAACTGACAAACAGCTGCCCCCCCCCTTTGCAGGTTGTCTACACACTTTGGGGCCGCGTGTGGGTCAACGCCAGCTGGTGCGACACACAACACAGCACGGCCTTCTTGGCGCCTGGGCCATGGCATGGTGTCCGTGTCCTGCGAAGCAACAACCAAAGACGAGCCCTGTGTGGCCTGTTGTTAGTGGTTTTTTTGTCGAGGACGCCCTTTTGTGGTGCGCTTCCAATCGGACTTTGAAGGGGGGCTGCAGCACATTTGGACACAAACCTAGAAAAATAAAGGTGGACCAGCTGCCCGATGCGCAAAGGGAAGTCACAACAGACCCAATTCTGGAAATGACCGCACCCGTGCCTCCAGGCATCGCCAAAGGGAACTTCAGCCTGGGCCACGGGCAAAATTCTTCAAGGTGCGCATGCCCTGCAATGCTGATAAGTTGTTTGCAACACTGGGCAATCTGGAGGGGGCTCACTTTTGTCCTCCTGCAAAGCAAAGTGCATCAAAGGCGCAATGCGATTCAATCAGCCGTGCATCTGGACACTGGACTCTGGACTCAGAACAAGGGACTGTTGGAGAGGTTCATATGTGAATGACATGCTTAAGTAAGCAATACTTTGTACCGAAAAGAGCCCAGCTGCCCGCTACTCGGCTGGACCTGCTGCTGCAGGAAAAAGCCCTTACCATTGGCCCCAGCTACCCTGGCCACCGGCAGGCTGATCCCAGGCACCACCTTGGCCCTGGCCGTCTTGGTTGCCGGCTTCGGGCTGGCCGGCTTCGGGCTGGCCGGCCTGGTCCTGGCCACCACGGCGCCCAATGAAGTCGCGAATGTCAAACCACTCGGCCACCGTGGTGAAGTGCCAAGTGTTGTCGGCCTCATGCACCTCCTCGTACTGCTCTGTCTCCTCGGACCAGTGCCAGGAGGCGCCATCCTGGGACCACTGCTTGAACGTGAACACGGTGTCCGAATCCTTGGGCACGTGGTAGTAGGTGACAGCACCATTGTATGGCTCCTGCCACACCCATCCGCCCATGCACACCCGCTTTGGCCGCGGGCCCTGGACGACCCATCCTCCCCTGGATCTGCGTTGCTCAAAGCCCTGTCCGGCGGGGCCCCTGTTCACCACACTGTTCAACATTTCCGGGGTCACCTGCGAGGCCGCAAAGAGGTGCAAATAATTGGGTTCTCGTCCACGCACGTGCTCTCGGTTGACCAACTCCAGCCACAAAGCTTTCAGGACGCCGCCTTCGCTGATGTAGACGCCCCTGAAATACTGGAACTTTCCGAAGCCGTTCAAGTCCGGCGCCTCCGCAGGACAGACCGCCAACACCCCAAACTCGGTGTCACGGCCTGGAACATCCGCGCGCCTCACCCAATCAAGGGAGAGCTGGCCGCCACTGCCGCGCCGCGTCCTGATGGCATGGCATGTGTCACAAACAGAAACAAGGCCCGTCAGAACTGAACCACTTGTGACTCAGGGCAGCCCAAGGGACAAAAAGCTTGCTTCAAATCCGAGCGGCAAGCAGTAAGCCCAGTGCACCTTCCCCTGCAAGTACCAAGAGCGGTTGGGCGCGTTGTCGAAAAACAGCGAGTCACCTCCCGCCGGCGGAGCACCTTCGAGCAACTGGTAGCGGGCGTGAGCCTTCACCTCTGGACTCAGGACTCGGAGCAGGATGCCCTCTGGCAGCTTCGGCAGGCCCTGCTTGTCGGGGAAAAGCGTGTTGAGCAAGCAGTCGTTGAGGTCTGTGGCTGACTGTGAGGGAAGTGCCATAGTCCTTGGAATGCGCAGCGCTGGTGCCCGCCAAAGACCCGTCTGCATCATGAGCTCCCTCACCCCCTCCGTAATGTCTTTGGCGTGCGCGAAGAACGGGTACCTCGTCACAAAAGGAAGGCTGCTACTGGCACTGGGGATGTGGTCCTGCTTACACTCACCTAGCTATACTTTGAGGGAAAAAGCAAGGCGAGACGGAACCACCAACAAAAAGGCCGGCTGCCAAGGTACTGCGCGTAAGCCAAGCCAGGCACCCTCGCCATCAAAAATGGCGGCTGATCCTCGGACCAGAGGTGGTAGTACAGCTCGTGCTTCATCATGCGAGCATGACCAAGCAAAGGCCCGTGAGGGACTACCCCACTCATCATGTGCCGCGTCCATGTTGCCACAACCTTCATGTCGAAGTTGGACTGCTCGGACAAGCCGTTGAAATCTCCGTGCCGAGACATGAGGGCCAACTGCTCGGACAGCTGCTGGACCAGCCTGCGTGTCTCGGCATCAGGCTCGGTTGCAGGCCAAAGGGTCTCAGCATGGTAGGCCATTGTGCGCGCGCTGAAGAAGAGCTTCAAGTAACCCAATTCACGTTGAGGGTTTCCATGCCCGGACCACCCGGGGATCTCAGCACCTTGCATCAAGCGCCGTTCAATTTCGTTGACCGGCATTGTTGTGAGGTCAATGTCACACTCCGCAGCATCCAGCGTCGGTCCACCCAGCGCCAGCTTCTCGTTGCCCATGGCCTGGGCCCGCCGCACCTGCAACGTGTTTTCGACGTGGCCGCCTGGAGGAGGCCTGGCGGCGTCTTGCGCGCTGTCCTGCGCGCTGGCCTGCGCGCTGTCCTGCGCGCTGTCCTGCACGCTGCCCGTGGAGTCAGCAGGCCTTCCTGCCAAACGCAGAAACGGGCGCTGGCTCGGCGGGGCAGTTCCGGATTCGCCTGCCGCGCCCATCTGCTCGGTGCTTGAGGAGGGCGAAGACCTTGACTCGTCCGGCTTGCATGGCTGGAGCTGAAACACCAAGCCTCCCGGGAAGGTCAGCTCAAGCTTACCCTTGGCCAACTCTTCCACGGACTCACAGTGGGCCAAGACCTCTGAGTCCAAGCTGCAGGCCGCCCAGGCCAAGGGGCCTTACAGGGCATTAAAGGTCCTGTGGTCTGATTAGCTTTTCAAACAAAAATTAAGTGACACAGTTTAAAAAAAAGAGGTTTTGCTGTCAGACAAGTTGCCAGTGGGCAGCGCGACCACACTGGGGCGGCACTCCTCTTGGTTGATGATGGAGAGCATGACCCATTGGGTGTCCCCGGAGCCCGCTGCCTTCGCCGCCAAGGCGAGCTCCTTGCAGCCGAAAGCCTCCATGGGTGTGCCCTCCTTCTTGACGACCAGCATTCTGCTTGTCTGGTTGCCCATGACTGGAAAAGAATGCGAACTCGGGACTCTGGACTCTGAGGACTCAGTCTGAGCTCGAGCTAGCACGTGCCAGCGGACCAGTCTTGACACCACCACAGGGCGCTCAACGAATCGGAAACCAAACAGACGTGGCAAGTCAAACAAACGCTATGGCTGAAGAAACGTCATGGCAAGCAGTCAAACTAAGATGGCGCGACAGCTGCAGGTGGCCAAGCGCCCGGCTGAAACTCTGGACACTCAGGACTCTGAACTCCAGGCGCTGAATCGGGTCGAAGCAGAATGGCCTGGGCAGTAAGGCGGATAGCCATAACAAAACACATGTTCTTTGCTTGAAGCCGGGACAATAGTTCCAGGGAAGCAAGACATATTGGGAAAGACAGAGCTTCTAAAAGGAGGACAAAGTGAAAACACGCGCAAGAAATGCCACAACGTCCACAGCCAGCCCTAGACAGAATGCTGAGTTTGTCACAGCGAGTCCTGGCCATGAACCTGTCGCGGAGCCCGAGGGACTGTGAGAAGGAACATGTGTTTCAACAATACCGAGCCTTCTGATCAATGGTGTTGAGGCCAGAGCCGAAACATGATGGGGCTGCGAGCGCTCAACTGACTGCACAACTGCTCGTATCCCTGCTTCCGCGGTATCCCTGCTAGTTTGCTTCTCTGACATTGTTTTTTTGGGCAAAGCCTTTCGGACAAAAAGCAGTGTGTTCTCCAGGTATGGTAGGCAACCAAGGGCCTTGCCACCCTTGGAAAAACAAAAAGGAACATGGCTGCCTAGACTCTCCATGACCCTTAAAAAATTGAGTCATTGCCCAAAATTAAGGGGTCATGACCCCTTTTTCTAGGGGTCATGGAGACTCTAGGTGGATACGCATTCTAGTGGTAACTGGAATCTACTGAGACAAGTCTCCAGACTCATGCCAGTGCTTCCGGGCAAGCCACCATGGCAACCAGGGGAAAACATCATGTAACACCTATAAAGGTAAGAATGCATGGTTACCTACTATAACTGGAAGCACTGGGCAAGGCAAACACTTGAAAGGCAAGCTAAGTCAGGGAATGTGGGGGCATGCTCACGTCAGAAAAGCCCAGCCCTATTCACAGATCGGCCTTGAATCTCTCTGGCAAAAACGCCACAGCATGGACGAACATAAGTCCGCGCGATCTAATGGATTGGCGCCAGTTGGGATGGACGAAGCCCGACTTGAACAAAGAGAGAACCCGCCCACCCGCCGCCTGGTGCCGATCGATGGTCCAGCAATAGTATTGCGGGGTGCCCCCTGCCGACACAATCCTTTTCAGGGTAGGACGTCAACCCCTGACCATGGAAACCGCGTGTTTCAACATACAACATACATCCAGAAGACACTTGGAGTAGGGCGTGATTCATCTTCTGATTGCTCAAGGGTGGTAAAGAACTACAGTACTGCTCACGTCGGCTTCCATGTTCCAACAAGAAACAAACCCCTGAAATCCGCTTTGAGGATGAGATGTTTCTGGGGAACAATCCCTGGTCTTGGAAGTTGCTGAACGATCGATCGGGGACAGCCCCTTTTTAGCTCAAGAGGAAAAGCAAACGCCCGCTTAGGAGTCAGTGGGTTATGAGCCCAACCCTCGACCTGCGCTGAGCCATGGAGGCTCTGTCGTCCTCTTCGGCAAGGACTGCTGCGGAGGCGGTTCAGGAAGCGGAGGAACAAGGACCGGGAGGACCGCCAACGGCGTATGGCCCCTTGAGGAGCAGCGACTTGGCGGCGCCGGTGGTGAACCCTTTTTGGTCGGAGAAGGCCAAGGAGGAGGCTCAGTTGAGGGCCATGAGGCCTCGGGACCTGCCGGTGGAGGAGCCAGAAGGGGGACCGCTGGCGCTGTGTGACGCAGGAGCTCAACTTCCTGAAGGAGGTGGAAACTTTGGGCGGGTTGAAAGCGCAGGTGGTGTTCCTCGGGAACTGTTTGACATGATGAAGGGCCTGATCGCTCAAAATCAGCACATGGCGGCGGAGCTGAAGGAGATGAAGGAGCAGATCAACGGAGGTGCTAGTTATGGAAGCCCTGGCAGAGTGAGCCAGAAGGGCGTAGTACCTGCCGGAGGTGGACATCTGGAATCTTCGGGAGCTGCGACCGGACAAGGAGCTGGTGATGAGCGAGCGCTACAACTTCGGTCAGGTCAGGGGCCGGCGGCTATGACTACCCTGGGATGGGGTGGAATGAGGCCGATGGCAGGAGCTGCTGGAACTGGTGGTTTGGCTGCAGTGGGTTTTTCCGCAGGTGGGGATCGAGGACGTGAAGGACTGCCTTTGTTTCCTGACCTGGGTGATCGCGGAGGACCGGACGCTCGAGGCGTGGGATGGTCAGATGCGGCTAGCCATCATGGAGGTGACTTGTTTGATGAGCGACAGCACTTAGCAGCTGGAGACGGTAGATGCGGAGGGAATGGAGTAGCGGGAGTACCTGGTGGGCGTCAAGCAGATGAACGAGGGCGCGATTGGCCTGGCATGGCGCGAGTACCTGAAGGGCATCCTGCTCGAGATTCGGGAAATCCCGGAGGTGCTGGAGTACCTCCTGGGCATCCTGCTGGAGGTCAAGGACAACCGGCGGCTGGAGCGGGAGGAGGACAGATCCCGATTTGGATGGGGTCATTGATGGCAAACAACGAGAACATCAGGTCCGTGGAGCTTCCGGCCTTGCCAGAGGTGAAAGAAGGAGAGCTGGGTTCGATGGTGGTGGGCGATTGGCTCGCTCTGATCAACCCAATCATGAGGGACCTGTCGGCGAGGAGTGGTCAATGGTGGGATGAGGTGGTGAAGTTCTCCTCGGAAGCCTACGTTCAATGGTTGAGGGCGGAGCCGCTGGAGCGTTTGTACGTGCAACCGCAGGGAGTTGGTGATGGGAACGGTCAGTGGGGCCGGATTGAGCAGCGGGCTCAGTCGATGTTGCTGGCTTCGTTACCGGCATCATTGAAAGGGGAGATTCTCGCCAACAGAGCCACCTCCTCCGTGCAGGTGTTGTTCCGGATTTTCACGCGGTACCAACCTGGTGGCCTGGGAGAACGGGCAATGTTGTTGAGGCAGCTCGTGGATCCCAGAACACCTACGTCTATGTTGGAGGCCTTGGAGCAGTTGAGGGCGTGGAAGCGCTACCTTCGGAGAGCCCAGGAGCTCAAGATTGCCACCCCAGATGCAACCTTGCTGGTCGGAGCGTTGGAGAAGTATGTGGGGGTGATTGTCAAGGCCTCGCCTCAAACTTCTTTCCGGCTCAACTCGGCAAGAGCGGGCTTAAGGATTGACGTGGCTCCGGTGGTGGACTCGGTGCTGCAGTTTGCGGACGTGGTGCTGGCGGAAGCGGAAGCAGGTTTTCACAGCACGGCTCAAGGGACGGCGGCGAAGGTCAAGGCTTTGGTTGCTGGGGAAGGAGGGACTCCCGACAAGCCCAAGGACTTCGGCAAAGGAGGAGGAAAAGGCAAAGATGGAGGGGGGAAGGATGCCGCCACGGCGCCGACGTGCAGATTCTTCCTCACGGACGGTGGATGCAAGAAGGGAGCAGATTGCACCTACCGGCATGAGTTTGACGGGGACAAGCGAGGGCGCTGCTGGAATTGTGGAGGAACCTCACACACCCGAAAAGACTGTCCGGTGAAGACGCGGAGGAGTCGAGAGGGAAATGGCGGAGCTGCCAAGACCTACGACGGGACCGATGCGAAGGGCCAGATCGTCAAGAAGGTGGAAATGGAGACGGCGGTGTCTACTACAGGAGGTGGAGGGTCGCCGTCGAGGAAGGGGAATGGGCCACTGCCGGACGGAGGTAGTGGGGAAGCAGTGAGGGGACTCATTCAAGAGGCAGCGGGACTGTTGAAGAGTTTGAGAGGACCGGAATTGAAGAAGATCCAGCTGAGTTCCCTGGAGGTGAAGAACAAAAGGGCCTTGCTGGATGGAGGAGCGACGCATAGCCTACGGCAGTGTTTGTCGGTGCAGGAGTGGGATGAGGCCCGGGAGGTGGAGGTGCACTTGGCACAGGGGACCGTATCTTTGAGGCTCATTCCTTGGACGAGGACGCTGCTGACTATGGAGGAGGTGCAGCCAATTGTGCCGTTGGGCTACCTGGTCCAGAAGGGCTATTCGGTGAAGTGGGAGGGGGATCGCTTTGAGCTGATGGACCAGCATGGGCAGATCCTTGACACTGCCTTGGAGGGAGGGTGTCCCACGGTAGAAGAGGAGTTGGGATTGGAGCTCATCCGGGAGCTGGAGATGGAGGCGCTAAAGTACCAGATGAGGTTGATGGCGCTACGCGGTGAGGCCTTGACGGCTCAGGAGGAAGAGAAAGTCGGCATCGACTCGGTCAAGTGGCTTCGGAGGTTGCGAGAGCTTTTTCCAGAAGTACCGGAGCGAGTGCTGGAGAGGTTGCCACCGCGGTCGGGATGGAATCACTTGCCCTGGAACCGGCGGACGAGGAGGAGGATTCAGAAGGCCAAGGAGGTTGTGCTGCATCTCTTCTCCGGCCCGGACGCGAAGTTCTGGGAGAAGGAGCTTGAAACGACCGATAGAGTCGTGCTCTGTGTTGACCTGGAGTTGGGAGAAGGGTAGGACGTCGGCAAGGACAATGTGATGTCCTACTTGATGGAGCTGTGTGCCTCGGGAAAGGTGAAGATGATCATTGGGGGTCCGCCCTGCCGCACAGTGTCCAGGATGCGATCTTTGCAGCCGGGGCCGCCGCCACTGAGGACGCGGGACGGAGAGGAGCGTTTTGGCCGGAAGAACCTGCCTCAGGTCTTGCTTGACAAGGTGGATGGTGATACGGTCCTGTGGGTGCGGATGTTTTTGCTCTACATGGTTGCGGATGAGGCCACGGTCACGAAGGTGGGTTTCCTCAATGAAAGCCCTCAAGACCCGGAGTCCTACGTGGGGGGCAAGGACCATGGAGGCGAAGGGCGGGAAAGGTATCCTTCGTATTGGGCGTGGGATGAGTGGAAGAAATTCAAGGAGGCCTACGGGATGAAGGAGTACCACTTTGACCAAGGACCCTTCGGCCACGTGAAGACCAAGCCTACCACGGTTGGTACGAACATGGAGATGCTCGAGCAGCTGGACGGTGTTCGAGGAGCGGGCTCCGACAAGGGCCCGATGGAGACGAACCTGGAGGCGAGGATGGCGGCGTCAAAGAAATGGGCTGCCTGGGCGCCAGGGATGAAGAAGGCCATAGCCATGGCGGTGCGCCTTACCGTGGAGCAGGTGAAGCTGAAGCGGTTGAGTGCGGAGCAGTGGCGGGCCCATCTGGCGAATGACCACTTGCCGTTCCACAGAGGATGCCGGACATGCCTGGAAGGGGCAGGGAAGGCGCGGTACCACCGGAGAGTGGTGAGCCCGGAGAGCTACACGTTGGCGATTGACCTGGCGGGGCCGTTCAAGCCTGGACGAGATCAAGAAGGTGTGGGACGGTATATTGTCGTCGGCACCTACACGGTTCCGGTGACCAGGAAGGGCCGGATGCTCATGGACTTGGCCCCGGAGCGCCTGACGTGGTTGGAAGGGCCTGGACAAGGAGAAGTACCGGAGGTGGTAAGGGAAATGAAGAGGTGGAAGAAGCGGGACTATGACGTCGTGAAGTTGAAGGGCACGGGAGCTGGAGGACCGGCATGGAGGTTCGTGAAGTGGAGGCTCTCGGTGGACCTGGACACTCACGAGATCTTGGAGTCCAAGAGCATGATCGGAGAAGATCAGAAGGCGATGCAAACGGAGATCGACAAGGAACGAAACATCTTCACGGTGCTCTACTACCAGGAGGAGGATGGAGAGTTGGAGGGACCGCCGGGGGAAGGTGATTTGGAGCTTGACCCGGCGGGAGATGAGGAAGTAGTGGAGGAGGAGGAAGGACCAGCTCCGGATGACGGGGAAGAGTGGTTGAAGAAGATTGAAGAAGAGAAGGACTTTGAGGTCCGACAGCTCACCCTGGTGGAGATCGTGAAAACTAGGGGGGAAGCGCTGGAGGCCATTGCGAAGATGACCACAAAGCTGCGCTATCATGGACTACCTGTCAGGCGACTTCACAGCGACCGAGCAGGTGAGTTCACGTCTAAGAAGGCCAAGCGATGGGCCATGGAACGCCTCATCATGCGGACTTTTACGGACGGGAGCTCGTGGAAGATGAATGGACGAGCTGAGGCGGAGGTTGGCTTCATCAAGCGGTTGACCAAGACGTTGCTCAAGGGCTCGGGAGTTGAGGAGAACCTATGGCCGCTGGCAGCGCGGCATGCGGGAGAGCGGAGGTGGAGGTCACAGCTTGAAGCCATGAACTACCCGGTCAAGCAGTTGAGAGCTTTCGGGAGCAAGGCGATGGCGAAGACCAAGGCCTGGAATCACCGGTCCAAGGATTGGGAAGCGGCCAGGGAGGCGGTGACCATCTTGGGGCCGGACGCCACTATGTCGGCATCTTCGGGAGGGTACTTTGTCCAGGGGGAGGATGGGAAGTTCTTCCACACCACCGATGTGATTGAGACGGAGGATCCACCTGAAGAAGAAGGGCCACCGGGTGGTGGTGCTGGAGCAGAAGGAGCAGGGCCCGGAGGAGGAGGTCCACGGAGGAGGATTACGTACAAAAGGCCACCTGAGCTTGAAGACCGGGAGTGGGAAGCAGACCTGAGGACTCTGGCTATGGAATGTCAGGCTCGGGGGAGGCACATGATGGAGGAGGAATGGCGTCTCGGTGAAGAACAAGGCGCGGACCATGACTTGGTGAAGAAGACCGTCGGTATGTTGGCGGAGGAGGACGCTCGGGTGGGGGCGTGGTTGGCAGCGATGCAAAAGGCTGAGGACTTGGATCTGGAGGAGACCTGTGCGAAAAAGGCGACAGAAGAGGAGGTCTTTTTGCAGACCAAGACCTACGCCCTGGCAGACGTGAAGAAGGAGATTGAGGCCTGGAGGCCATCGATGGTGGAAGAAAGAGCAGCTTTGCTGAAGTCTGGCGTGGTGCGGGCCATTAAGCCGCGAGAAGCGGAGGAGTTGAAGAGAGAAGCGTTGGAGAAGGGCATTCCGTACGACCGGGTGCCGGGAAAGGCGGTTTTCACCAGAAAGGCCGCTACAGGGCGCCGGAAATGCAGAGGCGTTGCCTGTGGAAATTTCATGTCGGAGCGGCCGGCCACGGACACCTATGCGGGAGGCATTGACGCGTCTCAGGTGCGGGCGATGGTGGCTGCTGGAGCCCAGCGAGGGTGGAGCCTCGCGGGGGTTGATGTGAAAACGGCGTTTTTACAGGTGCCACCGGGACGGTCCAAGGACATCGTGGTGGTCAATCCGCCTACCATCTTTCAGGAGAATGGGATAACGGAACCTGGAGAACTTTGGGCCGTTGAAGGTTCAGTCTACGGGTTGACCACCTCCCCGAAGGACTGGGCGAAGCACCGAGATCAGACCATGGGCGAGATCGGCTGGGAGATGACAGATGAGGAGGGCACGTGGTCGTGCTGGTTCGAGAAGACGAAGGAGGTTAACTTGTGGCGGGTGAAGAGTCGGAGATGGGGGAAGAACGAGACCATCGGCTACATGGCGGTCTACATCGATGACATGTTGGTGACGGGTGCTCGCAGGTCGGTGGAGGCGGTGTTGGCAAAAATCCGGAAGACCTGGGACACGAGTGAGCCGGACTGGGCCTCTGCCACGGAGGATTTGAGATTCTGCGGCTTTGAGTTCGCGGTGGATGATAGCGGTGTGAAGATGCATCAGCAGAGCTACGTGACCGACCTCCTGGACCGGCACCAGATCGTCAAGGGTGGCACGCTGGCGGGAATTGGAGTTCCTGAGGAAGAAGATCCCCCCAGCCCGAAGGATGTGCACAAGGCGCAGGTTGTGACCGGGGAGCTGCTGTGGCTTTCGGCACGAACGCGGCCCGACATCACGTACCCCGTAGCCGTTCTGGGTCAATGGACCACAAGGAGGCCGCAGGGCGTGGTAAAGATCGGAGAGAAGGTGCTGCAGTATCTCTGGAGGACTGCGAAGGAAGGGCTACACTATAAACGCCTCGGTGAAGGTGATCATGGACCGGACCACCAGCAGCATCGTGAGCGGCGGCGGGATGCGGTGGAGTCTTATGCGGACGCGTCCTTCGGGGCCCATGAGAACAAGTCTATCTCCGGCATGGCAGTGTATTACTCGGGTTGCCCTATTTTCTGGGCTACCACGCGTCAGGCTTGCATTGCTCTCAGCACGGCAGAAAGCGAGCTGGCCGCCCTCATCGAGGCCTGGACGGCTCTGAAGGGGGTTGGTGGCTTGGTGGAGGAGCTAGAGGAAAGTCCGGCGGAGCTGCGGCTTTACAGTGATAGCAGTGCAGCCCTGGCCATTGTGAATGGAAGTTCCGGAAGCTGGAGAACCCGGCACTTGCGCATTAGAGCGGCAGCGCTCACGGAGGCGGTCCAGCAGGGGGCAATCCAACTTCAACACGTTCCCGGCCAGAGCTTGGTAGCAGATGGCTTCACGAAGCAATTGGGGGCATCACCTTTCGGGCGCTTCAAGGAGTCGTTGGGCTTCTACAGTGGAGCGGAGGAGGGTGGCGAGGGCCAGGTGAAGATCGTCAAGATCAAGAAGTTGGAGGTTGGTCGGAACGAGCAAATGGAGAAGGTCCTGGGGCTCCTGGTGGTGGGATCGACCTGTGTGGAGCTGGCAGAGGCAAAAGAGCTGGATGATGACGACACGGGAGGAGAGTATTGGTGGTTGATTGTGATCACGGCGGTGGTGGTCCTGCTGAAGCTGATCAAGGAGATCGGTATCGCGGCGTTGAGGCACTGCTTGCGAAAAGAGGAGGAGCTTGGGTTCCAGAGGCTCTGCGAGGAGGCGGTGCTACCGGAAAGGCCCACCGAAAATGCGGCTGGAGTGAACCTTTTCGCGATGAACCAGGTGGTGGTGCCGGCGGGGAGCTACACGCTGGTGCGGACGGGTCTGAAGGTCCAGATGCCAAAGGGGACGTGCGGGAGGATCACTGCAGTGGCCAGTTTGGCTGTGAGAGGAGTGGAAGCCGGGGGAACAGTGATTGAGCGGGACTTCGGCGGCGAAGTGAGGATCTTGGTCAGGAACTATGGGCACGCAGACTACATTGTCAAGCCGGGAGAGGCCGTGGCGCAGATGGTGTTGGAGAAAGTGTCCGTGGCCAGGATCAAGGAGGTGAAGAGTATCAACGGGCCCAAGAAGAAGCCGAAGGACGAGGTGGAGCCGTCGGTGAGATCGCTCATGGTCGAGAAGGCCGCGGCTTCAGTGGGGACTTCGCCCGTTGAGTGGTGGAAGCCGGAGGTGAAGGGCTTTGGGAAGGTCGGTGAGAGATCGTGGCTGGGGAAGACTACTCCCGGGGGTGGAGGTGGTGATGGCCCGCCGGAGCCGACCGAAAGGGCGTCGCAGGATGAGCCTGGGGAGGATGAGTGGCAGGTCGAGTTCTTGGAGAACGAGGTCAGGCTGTCGCGCATTCATATGGTGGCGCGGTACTGGGACTATATTCCAGGACGGCGAGATCTACCCCCGGGCATACGGTTCGAGGAGTTGGACCAGGTGCGGGTTTCCGAGATTGCGCCGGACGAGGAGAATGGTATGGCGTGGGAGAGGCTGGTTGAGAACTGGCACGAGGAGCACTGGGAGAGGCGAACGCCATGGAGGGGATCGTCGAACTTCAGAGTGTTGAGGAGGGCCGGGCCTGAGACGAGCGGATCGAGTTCGGCGGGTTCAGGAGGTGGAGGACCTCCTGGAGGCGGTGGAAATGGTGGTTCTGGCTCGGGGCCTTCGGGATCTTCAGGAGGGACACCGTCGGCTTCGGGACCGGGAACGGGGAGTACGGCACGATTCGGGACATCGGGAACTACCGGAGGTGAGGGTGAGGACGCAGATGAGGTGGCGGCCAAGCGGCCTCGGGTGTGCGGTGAGGAGGTGATCCAGAGGCGTCTTGTTGGCGCACCTGGGCAGAACATGCTGGACATCATGCGGATGGCCTTTTTCCAGGATGTGGAGGCGAGTGTGGTGCTGATGACCGAGATCTTGGCATCGCGTCCGCAGGGGGTGCGAGATGAGTGGATGGACGTGCCCCTGCCGGTCGGCATCGTGTTCGGCGTGCAGGTGCACAGAAAGGAGAGGAGGAAGCTCTTCGATACGGAGCGTCAGGGCTTCAACGAGGTGAAGAGGACCGTGGCATGGTCCGTGGTGGGAAGTGGAAAATGGGTCGACCGATCCATTAGACGCGGGCGCAGGGAGAAGTATGAGTTCACGCCGTGGGTCGGATACACGATCTTCGTGCGGGAGAAGGGGGCTTGAGCGCGGGCAGTTCTTTTGGCGGGCGAACCCTGAAAAGAGGGGGAGCCCTGAAATCCGCTTTGAGGATGAGATGTTTCTGGGGAACAATCCCTGGTCTTGGAAGTTGCTGAACGGTCGATCGGGGACAGCCCCTTTTTAGCTCAAGAGGAAAAGCAAACGCCCGCTTAGGAGTCAGTGCAAACGATACACCAAAGAGACTTGTCTCAGTGCCTCAATCCAAATGTGGCATCGAAACTCCTGTCGACCCTTCCTTGGGGCTCAAATTCGATGTATCGAAGGGGCCCGATGTAACAGCCAGGTTTTGAGACCCCAAACACCGATTCCCGGGGTGTCCGGTGGAGGGTCGGGTCTTCCATTGAAAACCCCAGGAGCCTCTGGGCTGGGAAAAAGATGAACCAAGTGCCACTGGTTATCTTGGCCCAAAAAGTCCGCTTCCAGCACACGCAAAAACAACCCCTGCAACAGATGGGAAGTGGATGTTGGACATTTGAGGGGTTGAGATCTGGGTTATCGACATGATCAGCTTCCCTCTAATTGGTGGTTTGGCGGTTTGGTGGTTCAGGAGGGATTTCTCATGTACCTTCTACAGATCCAGGGACCCGTTCAAATCCCAAACCACCGATTCGGCTCCGAACCACCAATTAGAGGGATACCTGAAATTTGGTTTTCTCGCCAGAAAAAAAAGAAAGAAAAAAAACAAAAACAAAAAACATGACTCGCAATGCCACTCTCCTGAAAAAAAACACCTGCTTATCCCCCTACACCCAATAGCTGAAATGAACTCTTGTCCCAACAGCTCGTGAAAAAAAGAAAAGAGACCGGAGGCACGGTTCCAAGGCCTGGGCTTTTTTGGGTAGGTCCCAAAGTCCCAAAGGCGATCGAATCGGTCCGTCAGTGAAGTGGCTAGGCCTGGTGAGATAACCCGAGCCGAGAGAAATACAACGTGTGGGCCAAAATCAATCCACCCGGAAACCATGTTTCCATTTGCCAGCGTGGGGTTACCCTATTTTTTGACCCACATCCATATAACCATGGCTTTTGTGGGTCTCACCATGGTTACCTACTAACCCGATCGCCCCTTTAACTAACCAAGCCTAGGGGGAATTTTAGGGACATCTGGTGGCCCGGGATCGATCCAAACTCATAACTAGTTTTTGGCGGTGTTACCTCACCATCTTGTAAGAGACCCCCTTCAAAACTGGGGCCGTGACCCCTTTCTTTTGGGTGACCAAAGTTAAGGGTTGTGGATACTCCAGGTGTTTGTTAAAAGGGGGCGGGGGCCCTCCAAAAATCGTCTGAACCCCACTTATAACCAGGGACACCCAAATATTAATAGAAATGGGCTTATTGATCCCGGGTTGACATTATCCGGAAACACGCTGGTAGCGGCTACCAGCGTGTTTCCGGATAATGTCATACCTGGTAGCCAAAATCAGGCAAGGACACAGGATTGAAACGACTGGCCTAAAGGCCACGCGAAGGACATGGAAGGATTTAATAAGACGTACAATGAATGAAGCATTGAATATGGCAATGACAATAAAAGAATCATATCATCACGTTAAATGCGTCCTGAATTTAGTGCAACTATTGATGAGGCTGTATCAACAAGAATCGTCATTATGTATTGGTCATAGTTAATTACCAAACTCTACTAATCCCTACCTGGAGTCTCCATGACCCTTTAAAAATCGGGTCATTAATTACCCAAAAGAATTGGCTCATGACCCCATTGAGGGCCATGGAGAGTCTGGTAACAATGGCCTGGCCAAATATTTATTCATAGGGTACAAGCACGCGGGAGGGATTAGACAAGGGCAAACCAAAACGGGAAAGAGGGGAAAACTAGAACTTTCGGGAAAGGAAATTCCTTGTATCCCAAAAAGAAAACTAGTAAACTAATTAGTAATCAGGAGAAGCGACACACCAATTCGCAATAAACGCGTGAACCCCCCACCCCGATCGGCCTGGGTTGTCAGGAGGAAGGGGTCGGCGGTTTTCACAGCGCCATCATCTTCGTGTTCTTCGCAACCGCTTCCTGCGAATCACCACACGCGAAAGGGTCGTTGAGGAGGAAAGAGTCCCAGTACCCTCCACCTAGACTCTGCATCACCCTTCAAAAATGGGGGTGATGGCCCCTTTCTTTTGGGTAATGACCAGGTATGACAGATAAGAACTGGATATGGGTTTGGAAATAGAGCAGGGGTCCTGAAATAATCTACCTGAACATTAGGCACCAACTCGTGGTCCCCATAGGTTGTCCGGTGGAACAACAAGTGCACATTGCATCATCTGTTGGGAGAAAATAACGCGGGGGCCTGCGCTACTGCAGGTGGACAAAATCCTGCACCATTTGAAACCATGGTTGAAATCGTTGTTTGTTGGCTTTCACAGGCGAATCAGCAGAAGCCAGGCTTTCTGAACGGCGGTGCGAAATGGATTTCGCGGCCATCCACAGTACGTACACCTGGAGTCTCCATGACCCTTTAAAAATGGGTCCATGACCCCATTATTTTGGGTAATGACCCCATTTTTAAAGGGTCATGGAGACTCCAGGTACCTGGAGCAGTCAGCTTCTGACCGGTCAAAGGGGCGAATCCCTGCTTGGTCAGGCTCCATGCCGGGCATCTCTTCCAGGGGCCCGGGGCCCGGAAGAAGCCATGCGAAACTTTGGGGAGGGCTTTGCCTTGAAATGGCCAGGGGTCAAAATCCCGGTTAGCCCCAGTGAACATCCCAATCCCCACTCAAATAGGTTCTAAAATGGGTGGTGCACCTACCCCAAAATGGGATACCATTGGATTTGACCCACAGCCAAATGGATCTAATCTAATCCCACTGCAAAGGTGGATGGGCACAGGTGTTTTATGGATTTCGCCTTTCCATCCACGGTGTCACCAAACAAAATGGCCAACCGGGTTCCTTTTGGGGACAGCATTTCCCATCTTTGAGAGGCCCCTGACAACCATACTGTGGATGGACGAAATCCGTTCGACTTCGAAACCATGGTTGAAATCATAGCGTTTGTCGGTATTTTGCGTCGGGGAATCGACTCATTCCCTTTCTGAACGGTGCAACTTCTGGAGTTCGCAACCCAAGCCACGGTAGGACACAGTTCGATTTGGCTGTGGCTCAAAAAACCGGTCCCAAAATGGAACCCTAGAACCCTAGTACGTGGAAACATGGACCAAAACCCGCGGTTGGCCCCTTTTTAATTTTGAGCCACTGCCATTTTTCAGACGCGAAAATGGACCCTACAAAGGTTCCGACCTTTTTGGACACCCCGTGAAGGACCCTCGAAACCCCAGAAGCCACGCCAAGCGGACCCTTCCTCCGGCTCGTGGATCCCCAGGATGCTGCCGCTCAGAGCCCGGTCCAGCGAGGACTCCAAAGGCAAAGAGGGAAAGAGGGGGGCGTGTTGTGTGTTGTGTGGTTGCGTGTTTTTGGTTTGTAGCTTTTCATTTTTTACATATTCTTTGGGGGGGAGGGGTTTTGTTATGTGTTGTTTTTGGTTGATTTGTTTGGGGGGAGGGGTGTGTTTTTCTTGCTGTTGTTGCAAACCGCCTCTTGGCAAGTTTGAAGGGGAAAACCACAAAGGACAACTATCATTGCTGGGGGTGGCCGCCTCCCCTCAAAGACAATCAGGACAAGCCGGTGGATTGGCGAATGAATTGCTAGTAATCCACCAAAATGCCGCTTTTCTGGACGTCAACCCCTTTTTAGGGGAGGGCGGTGGCCTTTCGCGTTAGCTTTGGGCAAATAACCCCATGGAAACAGGTAAACAGGTACCAACATCCTGCACCACCTGAGAAACCCTGGAATGATGACTGCAAATACCAACCCACAATGGTTTCACATGGTTTAACAGTAGTGCAAAATGGATTTCGTCCATCCAAAATACGTCTTCTATTCTGCTTTGGCATGGCTCGCATTATGTCAACTTCAATTTCGAGTACCATGGCCCGTCAACGCACAATCCAGACTTCAAGTACTTGATTCCTCAAAGCAAACAAGGAACATGTATGGACATGTAGAAAACGGGCCCTTAACGGATGCAGCTTTTTAGTGTGTACTAGGTCACAATCAAAAACGGCAAAGAAGTCAGCCCAAGATGATGTACGTAATATGCCATGCAAAGTGTCGCATGCAAAGAACCGAAGGGACCCGTTTGCCGCACCTGTGGACACAATGCACCCTAGGGTGGATGAATCATGGACCCTTAAGGGGGGCTATGGGGAGTGGGTAATGACTCCATGTTTTCAGGGTCTTGGAGAGTCTACGTTGTTGTTATATTCCCACAACCTTCACCTTGGAGCACAGCTGTTTCTAAGATGCCCTCCCAGCCTTTTCACAGCCGCTCACCCTTCGACGCTCGGGGAGAAGTTCTGGTGACCATTTTCCGCTTAAAGGGACCGGGCCCTGAAGGTCAGGCTCCATGTGAAAGGGGTGGGAAGGTATATAGCTTCACATTCTACAAAGGAGTACGTACACAAGAATCATATTCACTGCGCAAACCGATCCCCTGTTGAAGTGAATAACTTTTGGTGGGATCAATAGAAACCCAACCACTAAACCAACTAAAAACGACTAAAAACCACTAAGAACCACTCAGAATGACTAAACATCACTAAAAACCACTAAGAACCGCTAAAAACCACTAAAAACCGCACGGCTCATGACTCCTGGCCAGCCACTTGAAATCCCTGTCCCTAAGGGGTCGAACCTTTGCTGCCATGGGCATGTGAGTCATAATCAAACGCCGTTACTAAAATGGTCGTGATCACAGCACCATGCTTCAAGAATGAAGAAGGCGGATTCCCGCAGCTATGTTTATGGTTGGGATTGTCCCTTACTAACCTGCATCTACCCTGGTTTTGATTGCGGCTCAATTGACCCTAACATATCTAAAATAGTGTTATCTAAAGTGAAATGTGTAACATTTATCAACTCGTGCTGGATGCCTAATATGCTAACATATGAAATATCCACAATGCAAAACCTCAAAATCCAACCATGGGGGTGGCTCAAATGCACCAACATCGCAAATTCGCAAATACACCAAAGACCGAACACCTGCGCAAGCCATCCCTGTCAACCCCAAGTACAGGAATCGGTCTTCTGACCATGACACATACATAGAGTCTCCATGACCCAAAATAATGGTGTCATGACCCCTTTGTTTTGACTAATGAGCAACCATGTTTGAAGGCTCAGATTCGGAGACTCCAGGTTTCTCATAGCATACCTAGGAGCCCCTTGGACCCCGTATAGGGGCCTCAGAAAATGAAATCAGTTCAAGAGCTCCTAATATAT
Organism: Effrenium voratum; assembly: GCA_963377175.1. NCBI lineage: Eukaryota > Dinophyceae > Suessiales > Symbiodiniaceae > Effrenium > Effrenium voratum. The sequence goes on along the minus strand of CAUJNA010001002.1, from coordinate 922,578 downwards.
ATATATATATACCAGTTTAAGGGTCAGAAGGAGACTCATGTTTTTGGGTTTAGTGGGGAATCCCTTTTGGAGGGTTGAAAAAACATGAGGTCAACACTGCCAGTACCCTAAAACAACACCCACTCAAAGAAGTTTTCGCGAAAGGAGGGCATCTATGATATATAGAAATATATATAAGCTATTAATATATATATATATATACCTAGAGTCTCCTTCTGACCCTTAAAAAAAGGGCCAGTCATGACCCGAATCTTTCTCTTGGGCTTTTTGACCAACCATGTTGAAAGGCTCAGATTGGGAGACTCCAGGTAGATAAATCATGGTGGTCATAAATCAACCCCCTTTGTATTGGTGGCAAAAGGGAACCCCAGGGCAAAGACCCGGAGCCATGGAGGGGATGGGTCAACATCAGAGACTCCGATCTTTTGGTCATTTTCCAACCATATCTTAATTTAAGGCTCAAAAAGAGACTCCAGGCATATACTAGCACATTACCCCAGCTTCGCCCCAAAACAACAACCCGTTAACAGTTCGCGTCGCAGCAAATCCAAAGCTTTCGAGGCCGAGGCGCCTTCTCCCCGCGGATCTCCAGGATGCTGCCGCTCTCTCGGGAGGCCTCAGAGCGTCGGAGTGCGGTGGTGGGAAGCGAAGCGATGGAGACCTTGAGACCTCAAAGGTGTCGAGTCGCAGCCCAAAAGAAACGGGGAGAAGGTGAGAGAAATATGGTCTTTTGGCCATTTAAGACCCCTTTCTTTTAGGGGAGACCTCAAAAAAAGGTACCTGGACTGAGTCCAAAAGACACAAGAAAGAGGGGAAGACATATTCCTTAGCAAGTGGGTATACCTGGACTCTCCTTGACTCCTTCTGACCCTTTTAAACAAAAACGGGTCGCTCATGAGCCGAGTCTTTCTTTTGGGTGATGAGTAAGCATGTTTAAAGGATCGTGCAGACTCCAGGTACTCCTTTGCTCACTTCCCGAGTGGATTCGCGCAAAAACAAGTACCCAAACTTGTTATTTACCACTATGAGACCTCGAAACAAAGTACAGGGACTCTCCTTCTGACCCTTTAAAAATGGTTGGTCATATTTCGAGTAGTGATAGATTGCGTCCAAAAGAAACAGGGAAACAAAAGACATATTCCTTAGCAAATGGGTATACCTGCACTCTCCTTCTGACCCTAAAAACAATGGATCATGCATCAGCCGAATCTTTCGTTTGGGTAACGAGCAAGCATGTTTAAAGGGTCATGGAGACTCCAGGTACTCCTTTGCTCACTTCCTGAGTATATTCGCGCAAAAAGTATCAAGTCCAAGAACTCAGGAAGTGAATCTTAGTTCTCAAGGAAACTCAAGGAAATTCAACTACTCTCCGAAGAAAATTCAAGGAAACTCAAGGAAATTCAGGAGTTCTCGATTCTTTCGGAAGCTCAAGGAAGACATCTAAGTTTTGATTGAGGCCCCCAACAGCTGAAAGCTATGCGGTCAATGCGGTCGCCCCGGGCTGATTTTCGTTGGAAATCCAAGGAAGAAACCATCACGTGTGTTTTTGTTTGAAGGGAGGCGGTTTGAGGTCCAAACCGCTGGAGATCCCTTTTCCCCTATAAGGTTCCAATGACGCAACTGGGCAAACATAATATACCTGGAGTCTCCTTGACCCCTCAAAAAAATCGGGTCATTACCCTAAATAATGGGGTCATGGACCTCTTTTTAAAAGGGTCATGGAGACTCTAGGTCAATGGAAGACGCGAGCCCTCCAAAACGACACGCCGGGAATCGGTGCTTGGGGTCTCAAAACCTGGCCGTGAAATCGGGCCCTGGAGATACCTCGGGGGGGTTGTGGGTAATCGCTCTTCAGGTTTCAACTAGCTGGTGGCTTGGATTGCCGCTTTAGGGGTTACGAGTACTCAGTGGTTCAGTGACCCCGCAAAAAAAAGGGGGGAACCCTTTTTGAGGCTTGGACCATTTTTAATGGGGCGGCCAAAAAAAAAGTGGGAAAAAGAGACTCGGGTGCCACTGGACAACTGAGAGTAGTGTCCCATGTTTGTTTCTACAAAAGCGAGAAGGGCACCCGCACTCGCACTCCCCGCCCCTTCTCTCATCCGAAGGCCTGCTTTCGGACCGGCAACTCCAGGTCTAATAGGTGAAGCTGCGCCACCATCTTGTCCTCGGACACGATGACACCAGTGGCTCGGTGGCTGGTGGCGAAATCCCACGAAATCGAACGCCACGGTTAATGAAGCCATGGTTGAAAAACATAACGTTTGTTGGAATGTACGTTGGGGGAATCGAATCATTCCAGGGTTCCTGAGGGAATCGAATCAGAAACCAGGGTTTCTGATAGGTGACGCAATAGGGTCCGATTGCTAGGGATACCCCACGGCCCTCAAAACCACTTTTTCAGCCCAAACAGCTGAGACAGCTATGGGGTCTATAGCTCCGGGGCAGCTTTCAGCGAGGGTTCAATTGGATTCTGAAAACATTCCGGGTTGCTGTTGAAGATACCTAGACTCTCAATGCCCAAAGGAAAGGGGTCCCATTTTTTCAAATGTCATGGAGACTCCAGGTAATTTTATTTTTCAAGGCCCCTTTGCAGTCGTCCAGAGACTTTGGCTTCAAACAAATCACAAGAGCCGCACCACGTAACTCGAAAGAAACCTCTAATACGGAAAACCCCACAAAAATAGTTGGCAAACAGATATAAAATCCTCACATCCCTTGGCAAAATGCACCAACGAATCAGTGCCCCGGAACCCCGATTCGATTCGATCGGGACCTGCGGGGTGGGGTGAGATCAGGGTAATCTTTGAGTAACAGTTCCGGGCCAGCCACTACTTCCATTTGCTTGAGACCGATGGAAAAAATATAAATACCTAGACTCTCCGTGACCCTTAAAAAATGGTTGTTCATGCCTAAAATTAAGGGGTGACCCCTTTTTCTAGGGGTCATGGAGACTCTAGGTATGTCCAGTAGTGATAGATTCCCATTGAAACCAGCAGATGAAAAAATATTGATGGAAACAAATACAAGCGTTTCCAGTTGTGATAGATTCCCTTTGAAACCAACAGGTGAAAACATGAAAAACAACATGTCCAGTAGTGATAGATTCCAACTTTAAAACCAACATGGAAAATACAACATATTCTTAAGCAAATGGAAGACTATACTTGGTTGCTGCCGAGACTCCTCTGCAAACAATATAATGTTGTGTGGGTTTAATTGAAGACCCTTGATTTCAAGCGAAAAGATGATAAAGTCTAAAGATCCAACCCAATAGCAATCAAGTATAGTAAGCAAGCATAGGTAAGCCTTTTGTATGTCTACCTCAGTCTACCTCTAGGTTTTGTTTCTCATGGTTTCCTCTGGTTACCTGTTGCACTGGGTAAGGAAACATTGAGCTTCAATGGTCTGGAGTCCCGGTGGTGTTCCGCGTCACCCACAATCCAAATCCAAACTTGGGCTGCCCTGAGATCCCCCGCGAACGTGACTCACTTTGAGTGAGTTAAATTCGGAAACTACCACTAAACACTAAACGGCTAAAAAAGCCAAGGAACCGGATGGCTGGGAGCCACCAAGAAACCACAAATCCGGCGTTACCTGAAACATAGCTAGAGTCTAGAGTCTTCTTGTGACCCATAAAAGACATGGTTGGTCATTGCCCGAAAGAAAGGGGTTCCAATTTTGAAGAGTCATGGAGACTCCGGGTACATTAAAAACAAGTAGGTCAACCAACTATGTATCCCTTGTGGCTTCCAGTATTGCACTGCAAATTATGGCCAATGTAGCACCAACGAACTTACAAACCAAGGACGACGAATCCTTTTGGTGGTCAAACCAACCTGAACGGGCTCCCTTCAACAAAAAACATACCTGGACCCCCGAAAGCAAAGCATATTCTTGTATGGGTAGTTTGAAGGTCACGGCTAGACAGACCTGACCGAACGGGACCGGTCCTCGTCGTCTTTCTTCACCATCAAGATGCAGGAGCAGGGGCCTCCTCCTGCCATCTGCACCTCGATGGTGACGGTATCCTCGGATACCGAAAAGAACAGACGGGGTGCACGTGTCAAATTGTCAAAATAGGGAGACTCTAGAGGTTGATTCCCCGGCCATTCTTTTCAGCCATCGTTCTGTTCAAAAAGCAGCCGTTGTTCATGGTTTCTCGAGGTTTAAAAAGAAGGATCCCTGAACAGCATGACCCTACAAGGACTGCTGTATGTTCCACTCGTTCAAGAATTGCTCCACTTGACTTATTCTTCGAAGCCCCTTGAGGGACGCCACAAAATTGATGTTTTCCTGTTGGTGTCCCGTTAAGCCAACCTGAACAAGGGTTTGTCAAGACAACACACACATCCACGTCCAATCCAGCGCATCAGCACGTGTCAAATCCGTTTCCCTTTTGGTCTGCGAACCTCAAAAGGATAATCTACACGTGGCAACCAAAAGATAACGATTCAATGCGAAGGAATATGTTTTGACGGCCCGGGGGAATTGGCACGTGTGTTTCAACCAAGGGGGTTGCCCCCCAGAAGCGGTAGTGGTTGACTCTGGCTGCAAGTTCGACTTGTGGAATATTCCCCGTAAACTCTAAAATTTGAAAGTCAAAGACGGGGTTGTCCAAGGGGCGCCAAGGGTTTGTGTTTGCCTTTCCATTCCATAATTCCAGAATCTCAACTGACCAGCGGCCATGGGACAAAGGGTATCCGTTTTTAGCTAGTTGATTTCAACTGGAACCCTTCCCACACAAATGCAAAACGGTGCGGAATCCACTGGGCCACTGGGAACCTACATAAGAGATCTTCAAGAGGACGACCAACCAAAACAGGCATGCGGAGTCTCCTTCACTCCGTCTGACCCGAATCCCAGCTCAGCGACCCAAAACTAGGTCCTCCAGTAGAGAGGATAGAATAAGGTACCCGTTTTTTCTGTAGTCTATTTTAGTAGGGGAACCCTCCCCCCAAAATGGGTAAAAGGGCACTACTGCGGGAAATAGAAAAGTTAGAACAAGGTAATGTTGGGGGACAACAAGTTTGAATGGCAAAGCTACCAAACAAAAAGGGAAAACTGGTGCCACTGACGAACTGCGGCATCGCAAAGAAAAGAGGTCATGACCCCGTATCTTTGGTAGAAGCCATTTCTTAAGGGCTGAGAAGGAGACTCCAGGTGACCCGTCAAAACTCAGTTGTAAAGTTTGGACCCAGAAATACAAGGTGATCACCTTTTCGGGTCATGACTTTTGGAGTGCTCAAGTCGATTCGCTTCGAACGAGTGAGTCAAAACTTCAGCTTCTCTCTAATTGGTGGCTTGGACTGGTGGTTTGCTGGTGTTGCGGGGTGGTTTCCCCTGAATGCTGCTCCAAACCACCTCTTATCGCGTCAATCTGGGCCTATCGACCCCATAGCTTTCAGCTGGGGAAAAACCAACAGGCAGGGGCCTCCTCCCCCGCACACTCAAAGAAAAATAATACGGTGGTGTCTTACTGGACTAGGTTCTCCAGATTCGAGAGCTTAGAATAAGGGTACCAACTTCTTTCGGTTTGGTCTATTTTAATTACTAGGGAACCGAATCACCCCAAAAAAAGGAAGGGTAAAAGGGCACCTGGCTGGCGGACCTCTTTGAGCTTCCCGAAAAAACCACTCACCCAAAAGGGGTGCCTTGGTCCCAATGGAAAATCTTCCGATTCAAAGTTCTCCAGTCCAAAGATCGATCCAACCAAGTACCTAGAGTCTCCATGACCCCTAGAAAATGGGGTCATGACCCCTTAATTTTGGGCATTAAGGGTCATGGAGAGTCTAGGTAGCTACAAGAATAAAATCACATGCCGAGCAAGTGGATTGGCCAGAAGCCCCTGAACTTGATATTTACCACTAGCACGGTCCCTCAGTTGTTTAGTGACCCCGGAAAAAAAAGAGGGAACCCTTTTTGAGGCTTGGACCATTTTTAGTGGGGCAGCCACCAAAAAAAAAGGAAAAAGGGTGCCACTGAACAACTGAGGTCCAAACCCGAAAAGTGACTAAAGCTCGCAACAGAAGAGGGGAGTCGGGAAACTAGCCTCCACCAAACCACCAATCCAAGCCACCAATTTGTGGGAAGCTGATAACCACTTCGCCATTCGTCCAGTTAAAGTTCGCAGATCCGACCAATAGCAGTTTGATCCTCTCGGGTACCCTGATTATTATGCGGGTTCAAAACCCAAGGTTTCAAGACCACACTTCAATAACCGTCTACCTATAGACTCTCCATGACCCTTCAAAAATGGTTGGTCATGACCAGAATCTTTCTTTTGGGTCATGACCAACCAATTTTCAAGGGTCAGAAGGAGAGTCTAGGAAGAAGAAGCGTCGATCTGGTTATCCGAGTAGGTCAGGTAGTTCACCCTGTCGATCACCGTTCTCTCGAAGCTCTCCTGGAGCGGGGAGGCTCTCACAAAAAGTCCACCCCAAAATGCGCTCGCCGGTCCTTTCGGCTTCCCTTGAAACCCGGCTTACTAACACTTGGGAGTGGCTCAAAATTAAAGAGGAGGGGCAAACCGCGGGTTTTGGTCCATGTGTCCACTTGCCAGGGTTCCATTTTGCTACCGGTTTTTTGAGCCACAGCCACTTGGCTATGAAGTTCAATACAAAACCACCTCAGTGGTGATGTCCGCCACTTCGGGCCCCCCGGGTAACAGATTCATACCACTTGCCGCAAAAGCCGTCCCGGATCATCGAAAAAACACCGGGTCAACCGTCGGTGTTTGTTGAAGTCTCCTTTTCTGATTGGCAGAAGTCCAACTTTTTTGCTTACCACGAAAAGCTCGGATGCCCAGTGGCCATAGGAAGAAAAGGGCAACTGTTGTTTGTTGATTGAGTTTAAAGGGGAACCCTTCCCCAAAAAAAGGAAAAGGGCACCACTGGGCAACAGAAACATGGTGTTCCTAAAAACGTGTTAAGTCCAACAACTCAGGGGAGTGTTTGAAGCACCCAACGGTTTGCTTGGCACGGAAGTACGCCAACCGCTGAATTTATTCCATGGTCGATTGGTTTGCCTTACTTTTGCCATTGAATCCAACCGATTGGAGCAATGCCCGGTTCCAACAACCATATAAGTGGACAGTTTTCCCAAGAAGACCGAAGTCATGATTGTGAGAAAATAGGGCCCCTTGGAGCCTAAATATGAGGGCCTTTGACCCCCAAAAAGATCTCAAACGAGGTCTTGGGCTCCAAGGGTCTCCTTCTGCAACCACAAACTCAGTTGTTCAGTGAGAGAAAAAAAAGGGAACCCTTTTTGGGGCAGCCACCAAAAAAAGGGGAAAAAGGGTGCCACTGAACAACTGAGCAAACCAAGGTAAATCACATCAGTTCCCCGGGCAACTTCACGCCCTACCGACGGCGTCTCCAGACGAATGATGCTGCCGGGCTTTGGCTCGGTTGCCTCTCCCAATACTGCGCTTTTTGCCGGGGCATCATGTTAACCCCGGAATAATACACCCCTGGTTGATTTATTGGGGGGGGTGTCCCCTTTTAGCGGGGATTCACCACTTTTGGAGGGTACAGCACCTTGCGAATGATGGGACGGGTTTATCAATCCGGGGTCAACATTAGGTACTTGCAAAACAAATTCCAGGCCAAATACCTGCTTTTGGCACCTCTTCGACTCGTTTCACATGCTTCCAAAACCCGAGAGAGGCCCTGTTGCCCAGTTTGGACCCAGAAAGGTAAGCCTTTTGGGGAATGGGCCAACAAGGTTAAAAGGTCGATTCGCTTTGGGCAAGTAGGGTTGAAACACCAGACCCTGGGCCCCTTTGTATGGACACCACAGAAAGTTGCTTGAGCAATGGCCCAAACTCGGTAGCAACCCATATCCTCCCTTCGCAGGGTTTCAATGCCCAAGTGTCGAGGTGTCTTGCGGGTCTGTCTTTTTTGAGTTCGTACCCCTAGTTGTGTGCCTCTCACGGGAAGCCAGCAGGCAAACCAAAGCCATTTTGGAGCGCCCCATTCTCAGAAGACACGTCCTTCTGTTCTATTCTCGTTTTTGGTGGCTAGGGTATTTTCTCAGATGCCCAGTGGCCATGGGAATAAAAGGGCACTTTGTTGTTGTTGGTTGAGTTTAAAGGGGAGCCCTTACCAAAAAAGGAAAAAACAAGGAAGAAGGAAGCACCCCACTGGGCAACAGAGTTTTGATGGCCTCTATATGTTGCTTCTTCTTTCCTCGCGGCCGCGACGAATCCGTCGCGCGCGTCGGATCGCTCCCGACTCTGCACCGCGAGATACTCCAAGACCTTCCGCCGCTCCGAGAAGAGCCGTCTGAAGGCCTCCGAAAAAAAACTGAAACAGATGGATGAAAAGAAAGGGTCCTCCAGTGGGAGGGTTCGAAGAAGTTGGTCCCACTTGTTGTTTCTTCTGTAGATTCAAAAGGTTCAAGTCTAAAGATCCGTTGCCCAATAGCAGTCAAGGATAGGCCCAACTAAATGTGCACCGGTGTAAACTGCAGATTTGGAGCTGTTCTCAACATTACGATTCAGGGCTGTGTCCATTTGAACGACCATGTAAAGGGTACCCACTGCACCCAATACCCACTTTTTTCAGGGTGTGTGGTAGGGTATGATCTTGACTGAAAAATTGGGTACTTGCCTTGGAAAGCCACGTTTCCCAAGAAAAAGATACCCTACTTTTCCTCAAACCTAGGCTGGATGTATTTTTTGCCTGGTTAGTGGAAACAAGAAGGGACCCCCAAAAAGCAAAAGAACAAAAAGGGGAGCTGATTCTGGGGAAGATAAATTTGCGGGTATTTGGAGTAAGGGGTAGTTTCAGGACATCACCTTCTTGGATCCAGAACACAGTTGTTCAGTGACCCCGGAGAAGAAAAACAAACGGAACCCTTTTTGAGGAAGATTCCATTTTTAGTGGGGCAGCCACCAAAAAAAAAGTTGGAAACAGAATTGCCGCCACTGAACAACTGGGGCCTCCATAGGGTCAGCTTAGACGTTACTCAGTTGCCCCACATAGTGACGCCATTCTGGTAGCGAAAAGGGACACCAAAAGGAAAACCAAAAGGAAAACCACTACCTGGAGTCTCCGAATCTGAGCCTTAAACAATGGTGCGATAAGTAGGGAATAAAAAAATGAACCCAGGATTTGGTCCGAAGGGAAACCACCAGTTGGACGGTTTATCGGGGGCATTCCAACTCATTCCCTGCTGAGCACCAGCAAAACAAAAGGCACGATCACCTTTTGGGTTGCCAGGGCGAAATATGGTTGAACCCAACATGAGAAAACCATCCCGTGAAATCCGGTCGATTCGCTTAGGGAAAACACAAAGGGCACTCTTTGGGTGGTTGGTTTCGATTTTGAGGGGAAACACCTCAAAAAAATAGAAAGGGGCACCTTTGAACAATAGAGCCACAAAGGCCTTCTTTTGTTGGATAATGTTGGCCTGTCGCAAGACTTCCAAGCGAAAACTGGCCATGTGAGCAAAACCAAACTTGATTTGGTTCTCGATAGCTAGGGAATGACCGTTCCGAGTTTGCGGGTCATTCCGGTTCTCAATCCCTGCCGAGAACCGGCAAGCAAAAACATGGACAGTGTCGAGAAAGCTCTTGAAAACAAACTGCACATGCCAAGCCCTTTCCCTTGCTCACTTCCGCAAAGTGGCAAAACGCGACCTGGAGTCTCCCCTTTAAACAAAATGGGGGGCCATCTAGAAAAAGATAAGGGGTGACCCTTTCTTAAGGGCCAGAAAAACCAACTCCTGTTCAACTTGCTGGTGCCCAGCTTCCGGGTAGGGCACTCCCTGAACCGCCCTCAACAAAAAGGCCTTGGTTGCTGCAACGACCGAAGGTCTTCTCGAAAACTCTCAAGTCCAGAAACTCTCTCAGGGACCTGAGTCACCCGTTCACACTACAATTGGGTATTGGGTTTTGACCATAACTGGGGGGGGGGGTCTTTTTGCCACCTTTGGAAAAATGATGGACCCCCTTGTAAAGGATTCCTTTTTGAGGGGGTTGCCAATTTTCTCACAAAAGGCCAAAAGACCCCCCTGTGACCATATGCCCTGATTGCTTCACCATTTCTCTCTGAACTCTGCAACCAGTGGAACCCTTCGTGGCCTTCCAATCTTCATTGGCGTTCTGCTTCCCCCGAATTTGCCTTCATGGTCTGACCTTTTGCAGGTTTCATGGGAAAGCCACTTGGCTGTGGGTCAAAAATCCGTACCCAAAATGGAACCCTGATAAATGCAACCAAAGACTAAAACCTGCGGTCCCCTGGTGGGTATTTATTTTGACCCATACCCACTTGTTTTCAAACTTTCCTTTTGGGGCAACCCGGTCGAGTCACACCAATGAATTTGACTTCTTTCAGAGTGCCGCTCAATGGCCCCAAGTCTGGTTTCCTCTGGTTTGCCTTTACCATCCAGAGAATCTGTATTCCCTCATTCCCTCCCTATCGCACCAGCAAGTTACATGGTTTCCTCACAATGGTGGACCTGCAAACGGGTGGTCTCAAGGGGAAACCAACAAGGACACACTGCCTGGAGTCTCCATGACCCAAAATAATGCGGTCATGGACCCATTTTTCAAGGGTCATGGAGACTCCAGGTACCTATTTTAGGGGTTCCTATGTTGGGAAGCACCCAAATGGTCTACAAACAGGTGGTTTCAGGCGCCCTAGACCAAAACTAGGTCCGCCAGTAAAGAGGTTAGAGTAAGGGTACCCTTTTTTCTGTGGGCTATTTTAGTAGGGGCACCTAGCTGGGGGACCTAGAAACGGTACGTCTAGAACCGGGGTGACTCCTCCGCTTTCGGATTTCGACGCTTCGACTCCACGCCTCAGAGGTACCTTGACACCGCCAGGTGAAGGGGTCGAACTCCACCACATGCTCCTGCGACAAAAAACGCGAGCGGAGGCGGGAGGGGGGGTCGAAGGGTGTGCGAAGTCGAAGGGTCGACAGGGTACTACTACAGCTGCTGCTACTACGACTACTGCTGCTGCTGCTGCTGCTGCTGCTACTACTACTACTACTACTACTACTACTACTACTACAGCTGCTGCTACTACGACTACTGCTGCTGCTGCTGCTGCTACTACTACTACTACTACTACTACTACTACTACTACTACTACTACTACTACAGCTGCTGCTACTACGACTACTGCTGCTGCTGCTGCTACTACTACTACTACTACTACTACTACTACAGCTGCTGCTACTACTACTACTGCTGCTACTACTACTACTACTGCTGCTGCTACTACTACTACTACTACTAATACGTAGTACTACTACTACTACTACTGCTGCTGCTACTACTACTACTACTAATACGTAGTACTACTACTACTACTACTACTACTGCTGCTGCTGCTACTACTACTACTACTACTACTAATACGTAGTACTCCTACTACTACTACTACTGCTGCTGCTACTACGACTACTGCTGCTGCTGCTGCTGCTACTACTACTACTACTACTACTACTACTACTACTACTACAGCTGCTGCTACTACTACTACTGCTGCTACTACTACTACTACTGCTGCTGCTACTACTACTACTACTACTAATACGTAGTACTACTACTACTACTACTGCTGCTGCTACTACTACTACTACTACTAATACGTAGTGCTACTACTACTACTACTACTGCTGCTGCTGCTACTACTACTACTACTACTACTAAGTTACTAAGGGTTTGCGAAGTTGAAGGGTCGACAGGTTTCTACTACAGTTACTACTAACCGCTTGGATTAAGCCGTCGCCCAAGGCACAGCGCTTGAAGACATCCACTGTGGTTGCTCTTTATAGTTGCCAGTAGCTGTCAATCCTGGGCAAGCCCACATTGCACTTCAACACGCTGCTCAAAGCGCATGAAGCTAGTCGTGTGTGTGTGTGTGTGCATAAAGGGTGCCGCCGTCGTGAGAGTTCAACCATGGCCTCAACACGTTTGTCTCCACCATCAGAACCACGTTCTAGTTCCACCCCAAATAGGGATTTAGATTGTGAGGAGCTCGATCTTGCTATGGTGTCAGCCGTCATGTCCACAGTGCGCAGCCCTTCCACACGTCGTGTTGCACAGTCAGCTGATGCGTCAACTCCCGTTAGGGGACCCATCGTGTCTGGGCCTTCATCATCAGTAGTAGTACTGCTACTGCTACTACTACTGCTACCGTGTCCTTCTATACTGTTACTCCTGCTTCTGCTTGGACTACTTCTCCTTCTACTACTACTGCTACTACTTCTGCTCGTGCTCTGCTCTTTGCCACCAGCAGGAAAGACTTTGCCTTAGGGTCCCAAACCACTCGAAAGACTCGACAGCAAAATGGGGTTCCCTTTTTTTCTGTAGTCCATTTCAGCACGGGAACCCTCCTCCCAAAAAAGGGGAGAGACGGGCACTGGGGGACCTAGCTACCATGGGCCGAGCTTCACCGGCGGATGGTTTCCAGCCGGGGCGCATGACGTTCCGGCGCCCTGTGCGAGGCTAGGCGCGTGGGCCGCTGGACATGCCTCAGGCATGTGTAACAAAAGGCACACGAGTCACAATCAAAACCTGGTACAAAAATGCCAGAACCCAGAACCATGTAAAGAAATAGAAAGGCGGCCGCAACTGTTTCCGGCTGGGACTGCCCTACAAAAATGCCAGAACCATGCTTCAAGAAATAGAAAGGCGGAATTCCGAAACTATTTCCGGCTGGGACTGCCCCTTCACCTACCTTCACCTACTTTGATTGTGGCTCACATTCGGCCGCACCTGGAATGGGTCCCGATCCCCTGGGTGTTTGATGATATGTACCTGGAGTGTCCTTCTGACCCTTTAAAACTGGTTGGTCATTACCCAAAGAAACGGCCCATGACTCCATTTGCATTTGTTTAAAGGGTCATGGAGAGTGGTATAATAATTGTACACTGCAAAGCCGCTTGACAGAGAGTATGTAACCGCAGTTAAACCATTGGTCTATGCTTAAGAGCCCCTTCCGGAAGAGCACCAGCCTGGACAAGGTGTGCGGATCGTGAAGGTAAGCCATGACAAAAGACCACTTGAGTCACAGTGGTACAGGAATCAGATCTTCTTCTGACCCTAAAAACTTGGTTGGTCAGCTAAACGGGTCAAGAGAAAATTCGTACGCGAAGCATGTCTGGCTCTGAGTCTCACTCCCCTTCGAGAGTCTTTGGCACGTCTCAGCCGAGCCAGAGCCGTCCGGACCAAGCACCTTCGCGTCTGGTTGGAGTTGTCTCACCGTGTTTCGGACTGTCCCGCGGCGCAAGCTCCAAAAGTGGCGAAAAATCGCGCCAGTGGAGCCCAGCCGTAGGCTCTCCATCCCTAAAACATGGGAGTCATGACCCGAATCTTTCGTTTGGGTAATCACCAACCATTAGTTTAAGGGTCAAAAGGAGAGTCTATATCTAAATATATCCACTTTTTCGGGGAAGAATCGAGTGACCCCGAACCCCCGGTCAGAGCTGTTCGGAAGCAAAGCCACGACAACTTGAATCCAGACCCTGCTCGGCCCGAGTAACCCGAACCTCGCAGTTCCCGAGTTCTTTCCCCTTAAACATTGATTTTAAACGTCACCCGGGCTAAATATGAAATATCATCTGGCAAGGCTCCCTATCGACATTTAAGCATCCAGGCCAATCTCTGTGTCAAAGTAGGGATTTGGGCCCTCAAATTGCTGCGGCTTTCCTCTTCGCTTTTAACCAACCTGACCAAAAACGCGTGTGTGTGTGTGTGTGCCTTCAACAAAAACCGCAGCCCCATTAACATGTGGTCCAAAGCCATCCCTCAGCCAGGTGCGATGAAACATGCAAAGAAGCACCCATGCCCTGTTTGTTGACCGTGGGGACAACGGACAAATATGGGCGATGTAGCATCTCTGTGTTTCCCTTTGAGACAATTCCAAAACTACTAGCTAGTTATCTGGCACCTCTGGTGGTTTCCCAAGGAAAACATGAAGCAGTATGATGGCGATTGATCACATCCTGCGTTTCTACCTGCCTAGACTCTCCTAGACCCTTAAAAAATGGGGTCATGACCCCTTGATTTTGGGCAATGACCCCATTTGTTAAGGGTCATGGAGAGTCTAGGTGTGAGCACATGTTGCCGGCTATCGCAGGAAAGCTGCTGCGAGAGCACAATGCTGCCGCTCATTTCCCCGTATTCACCTCAGCGTGATCTCTGCATGGATGGGACCAAGTCGTGAAAGAAAAAGGGAAAGTCGTCAGCAATTGGGCGGGAAAACTTAATTCCCAGTAACCAATCCCCAAGTCCTCCTTTGAAAAGCAGGCAAAAGTAAAATTAGACAAACAAACATACCTCCACCCAAAGGAAGTTAGGTCAACATGTACTGATGTGCGGGGGGGTTCTGTTTGGTATCCTATTTAGAAGGCGGCACAAGGCGCCATATTGACAACCCCCCCCCCCCCGCCGAATTCGCCCATTTGGACCACGGCGAGCGATTCTACTCCAAAAAACACACAAAGTGGGGGTGTCTCAAAATGAGGCACCCTCGAGATTGGGGCCTGTGAGCCTTAACATAATTTTTCAACCACCCCGAAAGGGGCACTTGGGCGTTCGGCTAGTCCCCTGTGAATCGTGGGCTCTAACTAGTTGACCCCTTACTAAGTTGGCCGAACATCGAAGCAGGATAATGAAAGGGGCAAGTAGAATGGGGGCTAAGGCTAAATCAAGTCATGACCATGGGAGAATGGTCTTAACCATCGTTCAGCCCCATGTATTACTCTTTAAAGCCAATCCTAGGGGTACAGGGCAGATCCTAGGGCAGATCCTAGGGCAGCCAACGTTAACCATGGATTAATGAGCTCGTCCTAGGCACATGCGGGTGTTCCGCTCGAAAAGTGATGAACCCTTTGTGGAAGTTGGAAGACGACCATCAAAAGTCCCCTTACTCCAAGGATGGGGGCCCCCCCAATTCTGCTTATTCTGCTTCGAAGCTGTGGGGAAATGGACCCCCTTTTTGAACCGGTTCCTTTCGTGAAAACTCGCGGAGACACCATCCAAACCAGCATGACACGCCCTTTCTATGTGATTTTTGAAGGGGGTAGGCAGGGAGGGAGGGTAGGTAGTTGAGAGCCCCTGTCGGGTTGCTTAAGATCGGATTCAGTCTCTCATCCCCTAGCGAAGCAAGGCAAAAGCCTCGCATAAGCCGTGCGCCTATGGTTCTGAGCTCCCTAGAGAAGAGTTCCTTAAGGTTTTCTAGGGTTCCCTAGGAAACCTCTAGGGTTCCCTAGCCTTTCTTAGGGTTTTGTAGGAATCCTTGGATTTCCTTTCGGGTTCCTTAGTCTTCCCTAAAATTCCCTGAGGTTTCCCCCCCATTGACCCGCACCGCCCCCAAACACCCGCTTCAGTTCGAGGAAACTTGTAGCGAGGCGCGGAGTCCGAGTAAGTGCCGCTGCCCCAGCGCCGACTGGAAGCGAACGTGGAAGCATTCCACCGGCACCACTGTGCCTACCACCGAGCAGCGCGCGCCGCGCGCCGCGGCGTCCAAAGATGGCCACGGTCAACTCGCGATCCAAACAAGAGGGCCAAAGGCCAACTGGTTTTTTTGTGTCTTTTGCTCTACCTAGACTCTCCTTCTGACCCTTAAAAAAATGGTTGGTCGTTGCACAAAATTAAGGGGTCAAATGGGCCCCTTTTTCTAGGGGTCAAAAAGGAGACTCTAGGTAAGGGTCGATGGATGGTTTTGGGGGGCCCTCCAAACTGGTTGGTCGGGGTTCTCCATTGGAGGGTCCGGGTCCGGGGGTGTGCATTGGAGGGGTCCCGGGACCCTCAGGGTGGCGATTTTGGTGGAGAAACATGGCTGGTCTAGCGGCTAGAGCTGACGGGTCGGAAGGAGACTCCACATACGAAACAAGAAGCCTCAGACCAGTTTGAAAGGGAAACCAACTTGAAACCATCCGTTGGGGCTCAGATCCGTATGATACAAGCCCATGTTGCCCCAGAAAATTCCCAGAGCCCAGTGGGAAAGACAGGGCGCTCTTGTTATTTGATTTCTCGTATGAACTCTTCCCCCCCAAAGAAAAGTGGAGAAAGGAAGCAACCCACTGGATCAGCATTTCATCCACTGGTGCCGATGGGCATGGACGTTGTTCATGCACTTCAGCGAGGGTCATACTTGAGTATCCTATTTGGAGGATACCCTTTTCACCTCAAGCGAAACCAAAAGGCCACCCATTCATCATTTCTGGGGCTCTCTTGCTTTGAGACAGACCCATTTGCAGATTTCAGACACTTGCAATTGACAATTCCTGTTGCATAGTGATGGGCAATATAAAATGAATGTCCGAACAAGTAAAATACACCTGAACACAACAGGAAATGCACAAACACATACGACCAACAACAACAACAAAATGCAGTGCCCAGGCACCCCTATTTCAAAATGCACAAACTACACCCACTTTCGGGAAACAAATAAGCAGGTACAATGCCAACACAATCTTCAAAGTAGACAATAGGGTGTCTTTTTAGACCCCCCCCCCAAACGGCATTCTCCTTTCGGTTCCAATTGAAACCACAAAAATCGGTCCCAACTCAAACAAGCTCACACCCAAATAGAACCCCAACAATACACGGGCAAGATACCCCCTTTTCAGAAAAGCAACACATACGACCTCCAACTTTAGAATCCAACTTTAGATTCAAACGTCAGGGCCACCACCTGCCAATGTTGTTGAAGCGGTAGACACGATCTGCAAGTTTGCCTTCTCCAGGGGCGGAAAGGGCTGTGACTTTAAGACTTGGTGCAAAAGTCACAACTTGCTGGTGCGATAAGTAGGGAATGTGGGAATGAACCCAGGCTTTAGTCCCCTTAAAGGAATCCAGCAGTTGGATGGTTTATAAGGGTCATTCCATGTTTCATTCCCTGCCTATCGCACCAGCAAGACAAAAGCCACAAAAAACCTGCGTGTATGGATGTCTCTTTTGGGCTGTGTTTGTGTTTGCCTCCGGGCAAGCTTCGGGACTTGGGGGTCAAAGTCGCAGGGAGGTCAAAGGCAGCTGTACAACGAGGTGAACTTATTTTGTACTTAGCACTCCGGGGTGTTTCTCTGTGACTATATCTGGTTGCCATGTTGTGTGGTCTCCGTGCTTTTAATGAAGCTTCTGCTTGCAGTGTTTGCCTAGCTTTGCCCGTATACTAAGGAAAGGTGCGCTGACGCCATGGTTTGTCATAATGAAGGGCATCCGCGTCCAACCCGTTTTTTATGGGATAGAATATGAACAATAACCCAAACGAAAGGGGTGATGACTCCATCTTGGGTCATGGAGAGTCTACGGGCGAGTTTCACTGGCGCATGGCCGAAGCTTTGGGAGCTTGCGCAAAACGGACATGGAGGAAACTGGGTGCGATGTAATTTCAAGGTAACATGGAGGAAACACCAACATAACTTTTGGTAGACCCCATGTTGTAAGCGAAGGGTGCCAATGGGTTGATGAGGTTTTCTTTTTCACAGCTTGAATCTCAAGTCTGAACAACAAAGGCGCCAAGAGACGTGGCAGAAGCCTTGGGCTGTCACTCTTCAGCGCCAATTCAGACGGGCCACTTCAGGGGCTTCCGAATCTTGCGATCGGTGCGAGAAGTAGGGAAGGTGGGAATGAACCGTTTTGATATTCCCGTAAAGGAAACCACCCTAGGTCCTCCAGTGGAGAGGTTAGATTTCTGTAGTCTGTTTTAGTAGGGGAACCCTCCCCCACAAAAGGGTAACAGGGCGCTACTGGGGGACCTAGCCACCAGTTGGATGGTTGAGGGTCATTCCATTTCTCATTCCCTGCCTCTCTGGCACCAGCGAGGAATCTGAAAAGAAAACCTGAAAAGAGACCCCCGGGAAGACAATATCCCTCGCAGGGACCCTCCTCCTTCCTTTCCTTTGCGTTTTGGGAGTCTAAGCGGAAATTGGTACTTAGATGATCCGGGAGCTAGCTAAACTGCTATTAGCCCTAGTTAGGTCCCGTAGAGGACTTACAACCAGAGTAAGTTGCTTAAAACCATGATTTCTACCCGCTTAGCTAAGTCTAAAATCATCGAGGTAGCCCTGCCCTGCCTGAGCTGTCCCTCATCTTCAAATGGAAGGCCGCTGCGGCAGTCAAACCTAAAACCCGGACCAACGAGAGCGGAAAAGCCATGGAACCTTTGTTTATAAGAAACCTCCACAGAAAGTCTTTGTCTCCCCTGCCCAAAGGACCCAGAAATCAAAGGGTAACTTGACCAAACCGGGCCCTAAAAGGTTAAACGATCGATCAGCTTCCAGTACCTAGAGTCACCGTGGTCATGACCCCTTTCTTTTGGGCAGTGACCCCATTTTCTATTGGTCATGGAGAGTCTAGGTAGAGATGGATTCTTTGCCAACTTGGTTCGACCAACGCGGACAGGCCTCACGATTATTTTTGTCTTTGGGCGTGCTTCTCGACGGGGCATCGTTTCACCCTTGGTTTCAACGGAAGCCAAAGGGAAAACCATTTCTAGCTTGACATATACCCTTTGTCCAACAATCATGGAAGTGGACAAAGGGGTTGCCCAAAAGGAAAATAGTTTTCCAAAACCCGCCTGTCAGCTTCCATGATTGTTGGAGGGAGGGTACCTATGTTAACGGTAGAACCACCTACTCGAATGTTTCTTTTTATTGGGGGGGGCGGTTGGCTGGGCGCTCCTTTTTGTTCTCGTTTTCTTGGTGGTTCCTGAAAAGGTTCGCCAAATCAATCTCGTTAGATTGTGGTCAAATCCTTGGCATGTTCGCGAACCACTTTGTGTGGCTTTTCCTCAACAGAACCAAAACCGCGCAATAAAACACCTGCCACAGAATCAAACACGCCAAGGAACAAAAGACACCCACACCTGGACTCTCCATGACCCTTAAAAAAGGGGGTCATTGCCCAAAATAATGGTGTCATTGACCCATTGTTATTTCGGGTCAGAAGGAGAGTCTAGGAAGGAACAAAAGACCCAAGGACCAGACACCCAAAGACCCAAAGAAAGCCAAGGAACAAGAAAGACCCTATTCTTTGGTGACTTTCTATAGGCCCTATAGACCAAAAAAGAAACAAATGCGAGCCCAAAGACCAAGGAACCCTTAAACACCACTCGCCCACGCTCGCAAGGAAACCCTTCCGCCCTTCGGCTTCCTGGAGCCAGGAACGAAAGTCCAAAGCCGGTTGAAAACGAAAGGGGATCCCCAAGCCGGTCGCAGGGAATTCCAGTGAGGAAAAGAACCTTGCGGGGAACCCCCCGAGAAAAACAACAGAGAAGATAATTAACCAAGGGCATTTGTGCACTCAATGCGACTGTGTATCCAACATGGGATCTATTTCGAGGGTAAGCCTTTAAAATGTGTGAATATTGCATATAGAGTGGGGCCCCGGCCCTGGCGCTCTTTCCGCAGCTCGCGGATGAAGAGCTCCCGGTCGGCCTGGCGAAGTGAAAGACTTGAAGCGGGAAGGAACTGCCCCCGACTCCACCTCAGTTCAGTGACCCCGGAAAAAAAGGGAATCCTTTTTGAGGAAGACCAACTTTTTATTGGGGCAGCCACCAAAAAAAAAGGAAAAACAAATTGGTGCCACTGAACAACTAAGCCAAATACCCGTTCTCTTTCTAGGGTAGTTTGTGAAAAACCGATCGGGTGTCCATGGTAAATTCCTTTTTGTAGTGGAGGGTCGACATCATACCCTAAAAAAGAAGGTATTTGGAGTAGGGGGTGTATTGAGTCGAGAAACTGAGCCACTTCCGGTTCAGAGGGGTCGGGACAAAGTCGGGAAACTGGTTGTTGACCACCCGAAGGCTCTCGTACAAACTACTGGGCCTTCAACCAAACCGGCTTTGAGGGTTTTGGGGTGTCCCTAGGGGTCAGAACCTTTGTAGCATCTTCGCGTCGGTTGAGAAATCGATTCATGTGTCACAAGTGGACGAAAACCATTTCGCACCGTTCAGAAACCGTGGCATGAGTCGATTCGCCTGTGAAAACCAACAAGCAACGGTTTCAACCATGGTTTCAAGTGGTGCGAAATGGATTTTGTCCACCCACAGTAGTGGGTTGTTTTTTTCAGGCCCCAAAAGTGGCCTGATTCCAACCACATTTCACCCAGGAACGGAGAAGCCGCCTGGTAAGAAACAGGTTGATTTTGTCCACTCACAGTCCCAGGTCCCAGGGGCTCCAATTGAGTGATCCAGGGAACATCGCTCCATCTTCTCCCGCAATGGAACTTCTTGAGCCCCCCCTCTCTTTCCCTTTTTGATTTTATTTATTTTTTGGGGGGGAGGGAGAACACCCCGTTTTTCATTCAGAAAGAGTTTGTTTGTTTTTAAATTGCTTTTCGGATGTTCAAGGGGAACCACTGTATTTGGGATACGCTGGAGCCTGTTTACGAGCACCCGCTAAAAAAAGAAAGGGGTCCCCCTGAAAACCCACCAGTGAAACGGCTCCGAACTCAGGTGGGTGCCGTAGCCATCCGTTTGCTTGACGTGGTTTATTGGGACACGAACATGTTTCAACAACTCAGGGTCTCGATAGTTTATGGGCCCTCAAAACTGGTTGTTTTCTATTGGGCCCCTGAGGTTCTCCATTGGAGGGTCCGGGGGTGTGCATTGGAGGGGTCATGACCCTTAGGGAACGTGGCATGTATCTTGCTGGTGAGGGGAATGACCCTTCCAAACCATCCAACTGGTGGATTGCTTCCAGGAAAATTCGTTGGCTCATTCCCACATCCCCTTATCACACCAGCAAGTTCTGGGCTCTAACCAGACAAAAAACAAAAAAGCATTAAGGATCTCAAACCAGCAAGTTCTCAAACCAGCAAGTTCTGGGCTCAAACACCAGAAACAAAAGAAAAAATGACGAGCTCCCCGTGTCCCAGTCGAAAGTGTCCTCCTGCACGAACTGCTGCAGCTCCTCGTCCTCTCAGGCAGAAGCCAAAGCCATGGACGTGTCTTCGAATCTGAGGCTAGGATTCCCCACAAATCCCGGTTCGATTTCCCTAGTAATCAGCTGGGGGTGAATTTAGAGTGGGTCGACGTTAAGACAACCTAAACTAGGTCCTCCAGATTTGAGAGCTTAGAAGAAGTTGGTGCCCGACTTTTTTCCGGTTTTGTCTTTTTGAGTCGAGGAACCCTCCCAACCAAAAAAGGGGAGAGAAGGGGCACCTAGCTGGGGGACCTAGCCTTAAGGAGTTGCCAGTGGCTTGGCAAGCACTGGGAAGGGGCTTGGCATCCTTGGAACATGTGGCCATGGGTCAAAATCCAAAGCCAAATCGGTTAGCCCCCGGTGAACATCCGATTCAATCCAACCACTAAAATGGGAAGCCTGAAATGGGTGGTGAATTCACCGAAAGCCCCACAATGGGATCCCATTGCTTTTGACAACCACAGCCATGTGGCTGTGGAGTACTCTAAAACCATGGTCAATAATGTGTGAAACTATCTAGCTGTTGGGCGAGAAAGTAGATGGCGCGAGTACTTTTGGGTACGGAGACTGACAGAAAATCCCAACATGGATTGGAATTGCACCATCTACCTTGACCCAACTGTAAACGGTTAGCTTTGCCCTGGTTCTCAGTTGTTCAGTGACCCCGGACCCTTTTTGAGGAAGACCGATTTTTTAGTGGGGCCACCAACAAAAAGTTGTAAAAAGAGACTCGGTGCTACTGAACAACTGAGATAACTCAAAAACGGCTTAGGTTCCCCTTTGCCCTGGTTATAACTTACAAACGGCTTTGCCCCCGGTTCCCATGGCAAAGTGGCCCAGGTGATTCGTCCCGGAACCCCGATCATCTCGCTTCGATCATCGATCTGGGAATGAGATCTTGGAGCCCAAATCGAATTGAATCCGAGCAGACACAAACACCTCATTTTAATGAGTCATACCTAGGTCCTCCAGTAGAGAGGTTAGAACAAGGGCACCATTTTTTTCTGTAGTGTATTCTAGGAACCCTCCCAAAAAAAGGGGTTAAGAAGGGCACTACTGGGGGACCTAGATACTGTGGATGGTTGCGAAATCCAATTTTTGCACCACTTGAATCCCATGGTTGCAACCGTTGAATTTGTTGGCACAGGGGAACCGAATCAACAACCAGGGTTTCTGAACGGTGCGATGTCTGGATTTTGAGAATCTTTAGGACTACCTAGACTCTCAATGACCCTTAACAAATGAAGTCATTGCCCAAAATCCAGGGGTCATGACCCCATTTTTTGAGGGTCTAGGAGAGTCTAGGTATAGTTATTGGCCCAACATTGATCGGTACAAATAACAAAAGAGGGTAAAACAAAAGCAAGGTTTCAGATTCTGGCCAATATTTCGTCTGGCCTCAAACGCAAAATTTCGGAGGAACCCCCAGATGGCTTGCTTCATTGAGGACACCTTGCGGTATTCTCAAGCAAGATGTATCCGGGTTCAAGCAAATTGGAAGCCCAACTCTTGGCTGGAAAAATCAGACCCCAGCAAAAAACAAAACCTCTATTTTGCCGGGTTAGTGGAAAACAAAGGGAACCCGAAAAACGCAAAACATGAAAAAGGGGAACTAATTCTGCGGAAGTACTGAGGATGGACGAAATTCTGCACCACTTGAAATCCATGGGAAACGGTCGTTTGTTGCCAGTTACAGGGGAATCATCCTTTCAGGGTTTGCTAGGTGGTGCAGGATTTCGTCCATCCACATTACTCCACTCAAAGTAGGACAACAGGATTCGTTCATTGAGGGGAACGCGGATGCTTGGAGTGGTCACCCCTCAAAGAAGACCCACGCATATTCCGGAGAAGAGGTAAAAACAAAAAAACAAACGCTGAATCGGGTACTTCTAGCTCCAAGTTTTCTACGCCGTTTGCCTGGAAGGACGGAAGAAATACAGTGGACGGAATCCATTTCGCACCATTGGGGCAATGGGGGACCCACAGGGGGCGGCTTCTCCGTTTCTGGGTGAAATGTGGTTGGAATCAGACCACTTTTGGAGGGGCCTCAAAGAACAGCCCACTACTGTAGGTGGACAAAATCCATTTCGCACCATGTTGAAACCATGAAGAACCACTCCTTTCAGGGTTTCTTCGGTGGTGCGAAATGGATTTCACAACCATGCACAGTATGTGCAGATATTATTATTTTTAGGGACCCTTTTCTTCCATTTGGTTAAGACCCCCGGAAAAGAAACAAATAGTAAGTAGTGACAATTCCTTTTAAAACCAACAAGGGAAAATAACAAAATGTCTTAAGCCCATGGAAGATTTGGAGCCAAAAGCAGAGGCCAGAGGTACTCCTCCGAATTGGGAGCTGTCTAACCCCCAAAATTGGTACCTTCACGTTGGCTCCCCTTCAACACCGCTTTCGTTTTGGGGGGTCCCCAAGAAAACAACACACCCAAATGGGCGTGGCTCAAATTTCACGAGCCGGTTTTGCACAAAAACGGGGGTGTCTTCTTTTGAGGGTACCGTAACCAAACACCGTGGTTTTCCCGGTTTCCCTTTAAAAACAAAAAAGAGGAGAACCCTCGACAAGCGACACACCCAAATGCCATTCGATAGCCACTCCTCTGGAGAGCTCTCCCTTCCATGGAGCAGCCAGCAGTGCAAATGCCGGCTATCCCCCACAATCCTCGGACTCGAAATGGGCGTGTCATTTTTTCAGGGCGCCATGTTTGGAGTTGGTTCCAAAGGGAAACCAGCAACGTTGGAAGATGGCAAAACATATGCTGGGGTGTCTTGTTTTTTGGGGAACCCAGAATGGCTTCCTTTTGGTCTCCCTTTCAAACCACTCCAAAAGGCTAGCAACTCAAACCAAAAAACAAAGCGACCCACAGGTCTGTTCTGGGCACCTGGGAAGATCCATGAACAAAAAAAGGTCATCTACCAAAAATACGCTCAGGTGCCCCAATGACCCAGAAAGAATCAGGTGATATCACCTTTTTTTGGGACCAGTACTCAAAAGAAAGGAACCCAAAATGGGAAAGCACACATATCCGTGCACAGCCGAGTATGGGGTCATGACTTTCTTATCAAAGGCTCAGATTCGGAGACTCCATCTCAGACTGAAATTCTGAAATGGAAGCCAAAGAGACACTACCCATTTGGAGATTTTCAGTTTGATACTACTCGATTCTCCTTCTGAGCCTGTAAAAATGGTTGGTCATGACCCGTGACCCACCATTTTGAGAACGGGTCAGGTTCCGAGACTGCAGACTTGAGCAAACAGTTGCCGAAGCTTTTTTTTGAAGCTAAGGATCTCCAGGGCAAAACGCCAAAACGCCGAGCGCTAGCCTCAAAATGCCATGCCTCGTTGAAGGGACTTTTGCCAGAGTTGTGAGCTTTTGTGCCTAGACTCTCCATGACCCTTAAAAAATGGGGTCATTACTCAAAATAAAGGGGTCATGACCCCATGTTTAAAGGGTCATGGAGAGTCTGGGTGTATATCAGGGCGAGTTGGTCTTTCCCTCAAACCAATGAGCTTGCCATAAAATTGGCAATTCTCCACTCGAGAAGTAGCCCATGCCACTCGACGAAAGGTTGGAAAAAAAACAGCAAAGGAATGCAAGAAGGCGAGCGGGGCCTGAAATAAGCATACACTTCAAAGATTTGGGTGTGGCTCAAAATTTAAGAGCCAGGGTTACGCAGGTTTTAGTTTTTGGTTCCATTTACCAAGGTGCCATTTTAGGTACCTATTTTTGAGCCACAGCCATTTGGCAGTCTTCCCTTGGATTCGCTTACACCGCCAAAAAGGGTACCTGCAAACGGGTTGCCCTTTCCGCGGGCACTGGGGCAGTCGCTACACTCTCGCCTCAGCAGGGTTTGTTCCCATTCGACCCAATCGGCCCAAGTTGAACTCACTTGCCCAAAGGACCCAGAAATAAAAGGTGATCACCTTTTGGGGTCATGACTAAAACTAGACCAAAAAGGAGAAACCGAAAGGTCAGAAGGTCGGCTTTGGGCAACTGAGTGAAAGAACTGAATCCAAAAGGAAATCCTTAACCAATTCTCTACCCAGTATCCTAAGTTACAACCATGGTTCTAGCTTCTCCAGTCGGTTGGACATCCAAGAAAATAATTTTGACCCCAGAGTTTCATCAACCAACCTGTTTCTTAACAGGGGGGCGGCGTCTCCGTTCCTGGGTGAAATGTGGTTGGAATCAGACCACTTTTGGAGGGGCCTGAAAAGAACAACCCGCTACTGTGGGTGGACAAAATCCATTTCGCACCATTTGAAGCCATGGGAAACCGTTGTTTGTTGGTATTCACAGGCGAATCATCATGCCAGGGTTTCTTAGGTGGTGCAGGATTTCGTCCATCCACAGTATGAAAAAACTGGGTTGCTTGAATAATATGGGGTCAACATTACCAATTCTCTACGGTGAGAAAGGGCACCTAGCTGGGGGACCTAGACTTCTTTACACAAAAGAAACAAACAAAAACACTTGTTTAGAAACAAGGAAAACAAATCACTTCTTTACAGAAAGGAAAAAAAAAAAAACAAACAAAAAACAGCAAAAAACAAAGAAGAAGAAGAAGAATAAAAAAAAACAGCTTCAGTCCCCAGGAGCTTCAGCTTCTCATCGAGCTCCACCACGGCATCGCACACCGAGCCTCTCCGGTGACCCCACCCGACGGGGGAGGAAGGGAAGGGTGCGGCCGGAGGCGGCCCCCGCAGTTCGCGTGTTTCTTTTTTTTACCACTACTTACCCCTTAAAACTCCAAGGATTGGGGAAGTTTTCACCTTTTACAGACAGATAGCCCATGTTACCCAAAAAGTTACGAAAAGTTGTGTTTTTAAGAGGTAAGACTATCGAGCGGATGGGCCAAAAACAAGTCCATCGCTAATCCCTGGGAGCCCAAGACCTTGAGCGCCTTTGACCCAAGACCTTAAATAAATTGAGGTCCAAGGGGTGAGGTCCAAGGGGCTCCTAGGGAATTTACCAAGCTGTTCTTGAAGAAACGTAAAGTGCACGAAATTCGGAAGTGGGATAACCAGCTAGAGTCTCCATGACCCTTTAAAAAGAGGCCCATTATTTAGGGTAATGACCCACCATTTTTAAGGGGTCATGGAGACTCCAGGCACCCGTTTACCCCAAGACTCCTTTGAAGCGAAATATGAGTGCCGAGCCCTTGGGGCCTCAAATGAGGGCTAGGTCTTTGGCTAGGGTTGGGAGTATCATCAAAATTGGGTCAACCATTCTTAGCATGGTTGCCGTTGGAAGGGGAGCGAAAATTGTAAGTTTCAGAAGTTGAGTGGTTGGATTTCAACCACTAAACCACAATAAGCAAGAATGTAAAATGCTTCCCAACAACAACCGTGAGAAGCCTCGCAGCTCTGCACACATGGCTAGGTCCTCCACATCTGAGAGGTTAGAATAAGGGTACCCGATTGTTTTTTATTCCTTTTTCTGTAGTCTAACTTAGTAGGGGACCCCTCCCCCAAAAAAGAAACGGTAAAAGGGCACCTAGCTGGGAGACCTAGCATGGCTGTGGCTGAAAATTAAACAGGCGTTATTTTTTGCTTCCACGTGCCAAGGAGCCTTTTTGGGCACTTCTTTTTGAGCCACAGCCACATGTTCTGCGATGATGTTTGACCCAAACCCCGTCAGCTCTGCGCACACGCCCAATCAACACGAACACTTGCTGAAGAGCAAGGGCCACCGTGGATGGACGGAATCCATTTCGCACCTAACAAACCCTGAAAGGATGATTCCCCTGTACCTAGACTCTCCATGACCCTTAAAAAAGGGGGTCATTGCCCAAAAGAAAGGGGTCAAATGGGCCCTTTTCTATCGGTCACGGAGACTCTAGGTAAATGCCAACAAAAACAACGGCTTCCCACGGTTTCCAAGTGGTGCGAAATGGATTTTGTCCATCCGCAGTGCCAACGATACGCGCCCTCAGGCCCCCTCTGCGCCTGATGGCCCAGGCAAATGAAAAACACACACGCCCAAAGAGCACCAGCAGGGCTGTGGGAAACGACCACTTCTGTGATACAACGAAAAGGGCTTCCCAAAGACAGACCTGCCATAAAAAGGGGGAGATTCCCTTGTATCACAGAAGTGGGGATAAGCCCTTGATCCCACAACCCTAAGCACCAATCATTGAGAACCTGTCCAGGGTTCTGAGTCTGAAGTCCCCCAAACTGGCAGACTTTTTTTGCCATGATCAAAGTCACCCATTTTCCCAAGTGGGTTCAAGTGTAACAACGACCCATTTTCTGACTTTGATTACCCCCAGAAACAGAAACAAAATGATTCGACTGCCAAAATTTGCCCAAAGCAGGGCTGCACAACAAACAAGGCCTCCCAAAGACTAGCCCCCCATATAAAGAGGGGACTCCCTTGCATCACAGTGGAGAGAAACTCAAATGCCCAAACGACCCATAAAGAAAAGTTGATGACCTTTCGGGATGACTAAACATGGAAACCCAAAACGGTAAAACCAAAAGATCAAAAGCTCGATCGCTTTGAACTAAGAAAGGACAACCACCAGGAACATAAAAAAGTTTTGGGACTCCACGTGGTGTCTTTGTCGAGGCTACCAATTGTTGTTCGGAATTTTGTCAATTGGAAACCCCTTGATCCCACCTAGGTCCTCCAGTAGAGAGGTTAGAATAAGGGTACCCCTTTTTTCTGCATCGTATTTTAGTGGCGGAGCCCTCCCAACCAAAAAAGACACTAAAGGGCGCCTAGCTGGGGGACCTAGTCAAAGGTTGACCTTTTGGGTTGCCACGATTAAAAATGGTCACCAAGGGACCAAAAGGTCAGAAGCTTGGCCTTGGCTAGGTCCTCCAGTAGAGAGGTTATATAATGAGGGCACCTTTTTCCTGTAGTTAGTCTGTTTTAGTAGAGGAACCCTCCCCCGAAAAAGGGTAAAAGGGCACTACTGGCGGACCTAGTTGGTCGACCTGAGTTATAGAACCCCCAAAAAATGCAAAGGGGTCTCAAGTCTCATTGGCATCGAGGCACGGAGCATCATGAGGCACGCGCGCTGCTCTGCGTCCTTCTCGCCCAGCGCCAGGGTCTTGGCCGCGTCCGCGTCTGAGACCCTCGGCGCTATCGCACTCGCGCTTCTGGGGTTCTAGGAACTTTGGGGCGTTGTCTGGTGTTTTTTTGTTTTTTGTTTTTCTCCGTTCTTGTTTTTATAAATATATATAAGTATATACATTGATTTTCCGTTTTTCCCCCAGAGACAACCGGGGTCAAAAGACCCGCCAACTTCCATTGCATCGGAAAAATGGAGCAAATACATCCATCTAGAAAATCCAAGTGTGAAACCAACAAGGCAAAATAACACAAATATCTTGAACCGCAATTGGAAACTAACAAATGGTCGGTCTCCTCTTGACTCTTACCTAGACTCTTCATGACCCTTAAAAAAGGGGGCCATGCCCCCTTTCTTCCCAAAAAGTTTAAAGTCCAAGAACTCGGGAAGTGAAAAGGAGGTGCTTGGTTTGGCCTTCTGGAGTTGACACAGCTTGTATAACCAACCCAGGCGGGCTTGGAGTTAATTCCTTCCACCAACCCATCAACCACCAACCGACCGACCGACCGATCGATCGATCGATCAATCAATCCAATCCAATCCAATCCAAACCAAACCAATCAATCAGTCAATCAATCAAATGAATCAATCAAACCAATCAATCAAAACAAATCAATCAAACCAATTAAATAAATTAATTGAATCAATCAACAAAGCAAGCAACCAGTCAACCAATAAACCACTCAAGTCAGTTCAATCGAACAAACCAAACCAACCAACCAACCAATCAGTCAATCAATCACTCAACCAACTGAACCACATCAAGCAAATTCAAATGAAATGAACACAGATCAAAAATTCGGAATCAACCTGACGATGTGCAAAGGTCGCGACAGGGAACCTTCCCTTGGGAAAAACAAACGACCCCGTCAAAACCAAACTACTGTAGATAAACAAAATCCGTTGGCGCCACTTTGAAACCATGGGAAACCACTTTTTGGAGTTTTTACAGGGCAATCATCATTCCAGGGTCTCTTACCTGAAAAACAAAAATACGGGCAAAATCATTTGCTTTGAAACCAGGGAGGAAAAAACGCCGTGACCCACAAATGTTCGTTCACACGCCATGGGAACACCAAAAGGAGACCGTGGCACGTTAGGTTAAAACCAAACCGAAGCCAAGCGACTGGGAACATGGGATTCTTGGCAAACAAAAACATGCGCCAAAAGCAAATGACCTCAGTTGTTCAGTGACCCCGGAAAAAAGGGAACCCTTTTTGAGGAAGACCATTTTTAGTGGGGCAGCCACCAAAAAAAAAAGGGTGCCACTGAACAACTGAGTAGCTTGTTGGAGGCAAGTGGGAAATACTTCTTGTCTTGCACTGTGCTGCAACAGGGAATAATAATAAAAAAAAACACTTGCTGGTGCTCACCGGGGAGGGAAATGGAATGACCGATCCCTACGAGCCATCCAACTGGTGGTTTCCTTGGGAATCTCTGGGTTCATTCCCTCATTCCCTACCGAGCACCAGCAAGAAAACGAGAGGTGAAAGATTCAACCCCATATCATTCAAGCACGAACAATAGGGTTGCGCGGGCGGGGGGGTGTTGGTCTGGGTTCGTAGAACATGGCTGCCTAGATTTCCGTTTTGGACATCCACCAGAAGGCAACTCGTCTCAAATTGACACCAAAAGGTGATGTTTCAATCGGGCCCTTTGCGGCGCAACATACTTAGATGGTGTGGGAGGAAATACTACGAACTCAGTATCCCTTGTTGTAAACCACCCCAGCCATTGCTTTTTGTCCCCTAGAACCAAAGTAATTACCATTCAGCTAGCTCCTTCAGAGCATCTGAGTAGATGCCACCCTGTGGAATACGTCCAGGGACGCCGCAAGAAGAACAAACAACAATACTTCCATTTGGTCAAGACCCCTGGAAAATTAATAAGAGTATTTCACGTAGTGATCGATTCCCTTTAACACCAACAGGGAAAAACAAAAACATATTAAGGGATCTCCCCTACCTTCCAGAGGAGGGGTGGGGAAGAACCCGGTCCCCCGGTCCAATTTTATCTAGTCTCCATGGGAAAATGTGTTACCACACATGGAGATCACTAGGGGATTCCAGCCCCTCCCCAATTCCATTTTTAAGGGGGTGGAATACGTCCAGGGACGCCTTCCAAAACCAAACCGCCAAAAAACAAACAGCAAAACGTCCATTTGGTTAAGACCCCTGGAAAAATCACGTAGTGATAGATTCCCTTCAACACCAACAGCGAAAAACATATATATATATATATAATATATATATATACATATATAATATATACATATATATATATATACTATATATACTATATAATATATATATATATATATTTGTTTTCTCAAGCAAATGGAAGAAAAGCGATAGCGGCTTCCGCTCGGTTTCAGCGGCTTCGCGCCTCCGCAGAAAGCCGTAGCTGCTGACCAGGCAGAGACCTGAGCAACGCGGACGTCCGCGTTTCTAGAAATAACTTCCCCAGTCACCATTTTTAAAGGGTCATGGAGACTCTAATTAAAGGGGCAGGGTACTTAGTAAGTGGTTAGTAACAATGGTTATAACCCACTTAGGAGACTTATAACCATGGTAAGTGGGTTATAACCACGGAGACTCTAGGTACCTGGAGTCTCCATGACCCTTTAAGAATGGTTGGTCATTACCCAAAATAATGGGGTCATGGACCCATTTTTAAAGGGTCATGGGGGCTCTAGGTATACCTTTTGTGGCCCAACCACTCAGGAAGTGCGAAAGATCTGGGGGTAAGTTCCATGTCCATTCTGAACCCAGGGATCCGAATCTTGCTAGAAAACCAGCAAAAGCCCGGGGGAAATGGCGATGGGTTTTTGAAAGAACGATGGCTAAGAAGAATGGGGAATGGAAGCAGCGCATAAGCGCCAGATCCGAGCCAACCCCCAGAAGCCTCGTTGAAGGCTTCAACCCACTCCGGCCCGAAGCTTTCAGTGCAAGAGGCCGCACCCAAATCCATGGCTTCGGTTTTGGTTGCTGCAAGGACCCCCCTGCAAAAAGTGTTTAACTTTTTGGGGGGGTTTGGTGGCTACCGCCTTGATTTCCCAAAAATAACCAAAAAGTCAAAGTTTAAAGATCCAACCCAATAGCAGTCAAGCAGGTGTACATTTGGTTTCCCTCAAAAAACGATGCACTCACCAACTCCTTGGTTGACCTCTTCCCCATCCGGCTGGCTTGCGACAAGGGTGCTGGAAATTCCACACGTTTCTTCAGGTACTAGTTCTGAAGGTGTGAAGATTTCTCCGACAAAAACCGGCTCCATGTAAGTCAAAATCAAACCACGATATTAAATGGTCGTAATCCCAGAACCATGCTTCAAGAATTAGCAAGGCGGGTGCCTTGCAAATTATTCATGGTTCTCATTGTCCCTTACTAACCTTCAGCTACCTGAATCGGTTTTGAGCAAGTAGCTCACCTGAAGATTGTGGCTCACCTGAACATGTTGCACTCCATGTGAGTCATAATCAAAACCGGTTTTGAGCAAGTGGCTCCATGTTATTTGGGAGTAAAGTGAGGACTAATAAACCATGCTCATTACACATTCGCTTTAGCTGGGGAAGGTACGGCTAGACTTTGAGTGGTGCTTGGCCCAAAATCCGATCCACCGAAAACCCAATTGACACACGTTTTTTGGAATCCCTCCCATAGAGCGTCCTCCCAAACAAGAGACACCAACAGAGCAGAACATCTTGCTGGCAAAGGGAGCCATACACGCAAAAACCCTCGAACTTTCCTCAAATGCCCAGTGGATTTCCATGGGAAAAAAGGAGCACCCTTTGTTTGGTTGGTTCACTTTAAATGGGAACCCTTACATCAATGTGTTTAAGTCCCCTGGAAATATATATATATATTTACAGTAGGGATCGATTCCCATTAACACCAACGGGGGAAATACAAAGTATTATTCACCAAATACAAGAAGTCGAAAAAAGGAAGCAAACCACCGGGCAACGGAGTTTCTTCGTGCCCTTTGCGGGGCGCTTAGCGCTTCCTGTTGGACGGTCAAGGCATGAACCCGCGCGCAAGGGGGGAAGGTAGTTCCTCTCGCGAGTTCAATGGGAAATCCTGGTCCTTTCAACAAAACACACACGGGAAAACACAACATGAAGGGTTCTTAGTAATAGTTTCCCAAAATCGTCAGAGTCAGAATCAGGACATAGTTCAGCAGTCGCATTCGGCTTGATCATGAGTACTCCTCTCAACAAAACCACTCAGCTCTCGGTGGCAATAAAACCAGCAGGGGTGCAAGACATGTTTGCTACTGTAGGTAAAGGGAAACTTTCTGGGCACTGCGTGCTTCGGACGAAAACGGATCTCTGGCTTAAGCCGCTGATGAAGGCGTCAAACATCACTGCGATGTCCGAGCTCTCCGTATTGAGGTAGGTGTTGAAGGAGTGCGCTGCGTTGAGAATGAAAACCTCGGGCTTCTTGGCACTACAAGAGGGATGGTCGCGAAATCCATTTCGCACCACCGTTCAGAAACCCTGGGAATGATTCGCTTCCCCTCGGTAAATACCAAACAAGGGTTCCAACCATTGTTTCCTGGGTGCTGCGAAATGGATCTTGTCCATCCACAGTAGGAGAAACAAATCAAGGCCGACGCAAGGAAAGCTGAATTGATTTTTAGTGACTTAGAAATAAAGGCTGGAGCTTCTGGGATGAAACACGGGAACCCAACATGGGAAAACCGAAAGGTCAAAAGGTGGATTTGTTTGAAACAACTGACCAGGGTCCAAGTACCCTCTGAGGATGGCGTTTGGGGGGTCGAAAAAGGGCAAAGTACATCCTTAGAAGGTACCAAGGGACCCTCTGGGTGAGAAAGCAAACTGACTGACAGACAGACAAATAGACAGACTGACGGACGGACAGACAGGCAGAGAGGCAGGCAGACAGGAAGGACGGACGGACAAACTGACCAGACAGGTTTGTACCGACAAAGAAACAGGGGGACAGCCAACTCCAAGTTTGCAAACAAATGAAACAAAAACATCAAACAGGGCTGTCCTCAGATCCTCTGCTAGAAGTCTAACTTTCTGTGGCATAAATACGGAAACTACCAGCAAACCAACCAAAAAAAACTAAAAACCCAAGGAACCAGACGATTCGCTGGGACCGCCAAGCAAACAGAAGAAAGAAGCCGTGGGCAACTCTCAAAGAGAAGTTGCCGTTATCCACTTCTGTTGTTTCCTGGTTTTCCCATCGGGACCGTTACAAAGGGGGTTCACTCTCACGTGGGGGGCTTTTGAGTGGGTTGAACCGTGACGAACAACTTCCCAACTGCGATCATCCGAGTGGGTGCTTCCATTCTTTGGGAACTTGGTCTTAAAAGGGAACCAAAAAGGACATTTTTGATGGTCCTGTAAGAAAAGGACCCGGCCAAGTAGACTTCACCGTGTTATCTTTCTTCCGTGGACACACGCCCCGTCTGCAGGGCGGGTTGCATTGCGCCCCTTACCCCCTGTTTGTCCCAAACCTTTGTATGGGAGTAAACATGTGGTCGGAATTCCCTAAAAAGGGAAGCAAATCGCTTTTTGCCGTGAACCAGCAAGTTCAAAACTCTGAAGGTTCATAGAGCCTTTCCCAGGCCGGTCAGCTTGGAAAAACGAATATGTTTCCAAAAGTTGACTTGTGTTGTTTAACCACCAATCAAATGCAAAATTGACCCCTTTTGGCAAAATTGATCTCTTTGTGGACCCGGGAAGCTTTCCCATTCTTCCCAGGGATCCTTCTTTTCAGGAAACCGTCTTAAACACCCAGCGGAAACAGCGATCCATTTTTGAAAGGAAGGACGATTGAAAAGAATGGACAAGGAATCAAACCCTAGATCTTTGATTCAACAAGTGCACCACACTCGTCAGACGGACCTCCCGTGGCCCAAATTCCACTCCTCCTTCTCTCAGATCGTCGTACATCCGGGGTGCGAGTGTTGGGGTCGGTCCACAGGAGAGACAGGCCAGGCGCGACAAACCCCCAACTGCGACAGCTGCCAATTCATCCAGAATATATGTCCACCTGAGTCACAACCCATCAGTCTGAAAATGGACCCAAATCCATGTAAATAAATGGCCTTAAACTGGTCTACCAAAAAGGTGTCAGGACTTGAAAGGCGCATTTCCCCACCGATGTCTGGCTGAAGACTGCCCCGAACCTTCATCTACCCGCATTTCGAGCAGGTGCCTCACCTCTTTCAAGCATCTCTTCAACCCATCCGTCCCGCTTCAGAGTGGCGCTGAAAAAAATGGGGAAAAGGTGATTTCAAAAACCTGAAAAGTTCCAAGGCTTTATTCCCAATTCTCTTCACCCATCCTTCTCTTTGGAAACCACCCATTTTCCAGGGTTTTGGCCCATTCTTTGAAGAGAATGATGCCTGAAGAGAATGGAGAGGGTACAGCTACAAAAGCCGAACAGTGAACTGGGTGGATCCAACAGAACTCTAAAAACTTGTCTCAGGAACTTTATACTTACCACTAAACTGGGCTGCCCCCAAATCCCCCGCTAAAAGTTTAACTTGTAGTGGGTTAAATGGAAACTACCACTAAACACTAAAAGGCTAAAAAGCTAAGCGGATGGCTGGGAGCCAGCAAGTAAAATGATCCAAACCCAAAAGTGACTAAAGTTCATGAACTCAAGAAGTGAGTTGTTGGCCACATGGTCCAAGCCCAAACAGTGTAAACTTGGCTGGAACTAGGACCCCAGCAAAAAACTAGCTTTTTTGACTGGTTAGTGGAAAAAAAGGGACCCCAACAAATCAAACAAGCAGAAAGGGG
Organism: Effrenium voratum; assembly: GCA_963377175.1. NCBI lineage: Eukaryota > Dinophyceae > Suessiales > Symbiodiniaceae > Effrenium > Effrenium voratum. Next base: position 887,816 of record CAUJNA010001002.1, on the reverse strand, counting down.
AGCCGGGACTGATGGGGTGAGGAGAAGTGAAACCAACACGAGGCGGGCAAACAGTTTCTCATTCAGTCATCCTTGGATGGTCATATGATGATGGAGGGAAACCACCATATAGTGAATTCCCAACATGGTGCAAGATGGCCACCATAGATGAGGGGAAACCACCATAAAAATAATGAAAAGGCGGCCAAGTGCTTAGCTATGCCACGCAGGGCTCGTCATGATCAGCGTCATGCCCAAGAGGTAAGCGAGGGACAGGACCTGCAGCTGTGAAAAAACAAAGAAGATACGACGGCCCAAATGACGCTACTGATGGCAGCTTACAACAATCTCACTTGCTGCAACAGGTGGGTCTTCCTTCCTTTCGTGGCCGCCCAAATTTTAGCCACCGAGGGCAGCTCAAATCCACTTCTCGCCTCCCGATATTTTTTTCTTCTCGCCAACTCGCCAACTTCCAGAGGGCCACTGTGAATTTTATCCAAGGCTTCCATTTCGGAGATCCGTTTGAGTCACCATCAAAACCCGGCAATGCTGACCCAGGATTAATAAACCCGTCCCATTATTAGGGGGGTGTTCCCTCCCAAAGTGATGAATCCCCACTAAAAGGGGACACCCCCCTATTAATCAACCAGGGGTTTATTAATCCGGGGTTAACATTAGTACCATGGCCGACCCATAACCATGCTTCAAGAATTAAGAAGGCGGAATGCCGCAATGTTTATGGCTGGGATTGTCCCTTGGTTCATCTACCCGAGTTTTGAGCACGTGGCTCGTTTGGGAAAGCGTGAATCCAGGTTTGGACATGCCATGGAATTTGTTGCGCTCGGGATCCTGGCCTAGAGGCCTCAATCTGTGTTGGGAGGGGCAGGCCTCACAACTCAGGAATCTCAGTTGCCCAGTTTGGACCTAGAAATCATAGTAGCTGGGAGGGGGGGAGGGAGGGGAGGGAGGGAGGTTGTTTGGGCTCTCAAAACAAGTATAATCCTACAAAACACATGGCAAGCAGCATAAACGGCCTTTGAACTTGAGTCATACAACACCCACTAACCCTACAACATCCTCCCTTTGCTTTTGTACCCCTGAACAAAAACATGTTTCCAGTAGTGCTCGATTCCCCTTAAACTTGGGGGAATTAACACAAGACAACTAGTCTTAAGCAAATGCAAGAAATAACACCCTACAATACAACCACAAAATATTACACCTGAGCTGTCTTGTGTTCAGCCAAAGGAACCCATGTCGTATCGAGAGAAACTGGCGGGTTTTCACAGCCGAAAAAGTTTGCATGCACGCATGAAGCACGGCATGTATGTAAGAGGGATACAATGCATGTATGCGTGTATGTATGCATGTGTTTGTGCATGTATTTACGTGTGTATGAATGTATGCATGTCTGTATGTATGTTAGTGTAGCACAATAGAACTGTATATGCGCGCACATGTTGATCTTTGCATATGTGTTTGCGACTAAATGCACGTGTCCACTGTGGGCCCACCATGGGCCCGTCAGACCCCACCAAACGCCCACAACTCGAACCTAAATTAGTGCACGCATGGAACCACGGATATATGCATGTAACGTATGTCGTTCGTGCACGCATTCAAATATGTATGTCCATGCATGTGTGTGTGTGTCCTGCATGTGTGCGTATGTTAGGTCATGTTGAAGCATGTGCATGTACTGTCTGTGCTTGAGTGAGTATATACTTAGGACTAAATTGTAAACATGTTGGCGAAACCGGACATGTGAATATTTTGGCATGTGTGCATGCAAATGTATGTGTACGCGGAATTGTGTACGAGCGCAATTGTGAATAGGCGCTTGTATGTATGTGTGGATATGTGTGCCTGCAGAGGTTCATGTGCGGGGATGCACGTATGTAGGTGTAATGTGCGTGACTGAACATGTGTGCATATAGACTCACGCATGTATTATGTACATACGCACACCTGCGCAAATGTGCCTGTATGTGTGTTAACGTGTGTTTGTATGATGTACGAAGGCATGCATGTAAGGGTGTAAGAGGGTATGTATGTAAGTATGTGTGCATGCATGCATGCATGCATGCATGTATGTATGTATGAATGTATGTATGTTTGTGTGTATGTGTGTGTGTATGTATGTATGCATGTCTGCATGTCTGCATGTATGCATGTATGTATGTATGCGTATATGTGTGTATGGGTGCATGTGTGTATGTGTGTATGTGTGTATGTGCGTATGTGCGTATGTGCGTATGTGCGTATGTATGTATGTATGTATGTATGCATGTATGCATGTATGTATGTATGCGTATATGTGTGTATGCGTGCATGTGTGTATGTGTGTATGTGTGTATGTGCGTATGTGCGTATGTGCGTATGTGCGTATGTATGTATGTATGTATGTATGTATGTATGTATGTATGTATGTATGTATGTATGTATGTATGTATGTATGTATGTATGTATGTATGTATGTATGTATGTATGTATGTATGTATGTGTATGTATGTATGTATGTATGTATGTATGTATGTATGTATGTATGTATGTATGTATGTATGTATGTATGTATGTATGTATGTATGTATGTATGTATGTATGTATGTATGTATGTATGTATGTATGTATGTATGTATGTATGTATGTATGTATGTATGTATGTATGTATGTATGTATTTGCGCATGCATGTATTTGCGCATGCATGTATTTGCGCATGCATGTATTTGCGCATGCATGTATGTATGTATGCATGCAAACATGTATGTGTGTATGTGTGCATGTGTGCATGTGTGCACGTGTGCGCACGCATCTGCGCATGCATAACTTTCAGCATGTGTGCGCAAACGTATGTCTGTATGTATGTATGTATGCATGGATGGATTGATGGATGTAACGGGTGCCACGCATGTGTGTATGCATTATTCTCAGCATGTGTGCATACATGTGCGTACGTATGTATGTATGTGTATATGTGTATGTGTGCGTATATGTACGTGTGCATGTATGTATGGATGGATGAATGTATGTATGTCATCCCTCTCCCTAAAAATAACCGCGGACCCGCCTAATAATAAATACTCTCTGCGGGACAAAACATATATATTCGAAGGGTCTTTTGGGGTCGACCGGATTTCCTCTTCGGTCCTTGTCCAAATGGGCTCCCCCCTTCCCAGACACGAAAAACCTCAAAACCACAATTTTCCGCTGAATTCAAATAAACCGGTTCAACGGTTGTTTTGCTTTTCTGTTTTTTCTCGTTTTTGAGGGCGTAGTTTAAAGTTAGGCGTACAACTCAAGAAATACCTAGACTCTCCATGACCCTTAAAATATGGGGTCATTGCCAAAATTAAGGGCTCAAATGGGCCCTTTTTCTAGGGGTCACGGAGACTCTAGGTACATGTAAATCAGTACAAGGCAAGTATGCATTTAGAACTTGGTATTGGGTTGGTGCAAGGAGCCCCCTAAGGCTGCTGGTCTGGGCCGGAGCCATCGGATCATCGGAGGATTGGTTTCGAATTGGGCTGTTGCTCAGTTGTTCACTGACCCCGGAAAAAAAAGGGAACTGTTTTTGAGGAAGATTCCGAATTTTAGTGGGGCAGCCACCAAAAAAAGAGTTGGAAAAAGAGATTCGGTGCCACTGAACAGCTGAGATTCTGGACCCGGTTGCTTCAGCCGGTCTGGGAAAATAGTATTTATCTTGGGTGCTGTAGATCTCCTAGCAAAAAGTGAAAAAAAACATATTTTGCTGGTTAAAAGGAAATATGAGGGGAATCGAAAAAGTTTAAGTCTAAAGATCCAACCCAATAACAGTAGAGCTATTAAGAGGGTCTATGTATTGAAAGGAAGGGATTATGCATGCGTGCATGTGGGCGCACGCATGTGTGTATGCATGAATTTCAACTTGTGTGCGCGCATGTGCGCACGTATGCATGTATGTATGTATGTATGTGTGTATGTATGTATGTATGTATGTATGTATGTATGTATGTATGTATGTATGTATGTATGTATGTATGTATGTATGTATGTATGTATGTATGTATGTATGTATGTATGTATGTATGTATGTATGTGTATGTATGTATGTATGTATGTATGTATGTATGTATGTATGTATGTATGTATGTATGTATGTGTGTGTGTGTGTATGTGTGTATGTGTGCATGTGTGTATGTGTGTGTATGTGTGTTTGTGTGTATGTATGTGTGTATGGATGGATGGCTGTAGGTACGCATGTGTATGCATGAGTGTGCATGTGTGTATGTGCGCATGTTCGTATGTATGTGCGTATGTAGGCGCGTATGTGTGTGTGTGTGTGCCGAAGGTGTGTGTGTGTGTGTGTTAGTGTAAGTGTACGTGTATGTACGCAGGCGCGCCTGAATTTCTGGACACGTGCGCGCATATGTGTGTGTGTGCGCGTGTGTATCGTCACGTACTGTAATGTAGTGTAGTGGGTGCGTGTATACATGTAGGTAAGTACGTACACACTTTTGTACATATGCACGTATGTATGTGTGTTTGTACGTTTGCGTGGACACGTATATACATATATACATATATATATATGTATGTATGTATGTACGCGGGCATGTGTGCGCAGGCATGAGTATATACAATATATATATATATATGAGGATGTATGAGGTGTGCATCAAGCAATATGAGGCACGCTATGCGAAGAGCCAGCACACTTTGCAAGCGCACGCGCTCTCTCGAGCCAGAAGACACGGCCTCTGACAGAATCTCCCGAATTTGGCTAAGCCCCCTGGAACAAAACACAATCTCAGTAATGAGAGAGATTCCCTAAAACAAAAAAAACGGAGAAGTAAAAACAAAAAAGCAAGTCCTTAAGCAAATCGAAGAACATCCTGGCTTCGAAGCAAGGCCGCCCACCACGGCGGCAAAGGCCCACACGCACCAGCCCGATCTCCCGATCAAGTCTGGGTGCCATGCACCGTGGCCAGCGGGTGATGATGATGTTGGTCAGCACCATAATCGCCCAGAAGCCACAATGCCACAAAATCCTCAGCGACACCTCGCAGTTCGCGTCCCACAGCAGGCCTGAAGCCAAAAACAAGAGGGAAAGAGCAACCCGATTTTCGGCGCCAAGCTTCTGTTTGCTTGAGCTCCCCTGGAAACCATGAGAAAATGTGTCCAGTAGTGATAGATTCCCTTTAAGCCCAACAATAAAAAGTTAAAACATATTCTTACGCAAGAAACCCTTCCAATGGAGACCCCTTTCTCCAATAGAGGGTATCGTGCAAAGGACATTCTGCGTTGCTTAAAGCCTGCGCGAGATAACCGGCCTTTTTAGGGTATGATGTCAATCATTGACGAAGACAGGAGGTACATTACTACCTCGAGTCTCCATGACCCTGTAAAGGGGGTCACGGCCCTGGATTTTTGGTTGATGACACCATGTTTGTCAATTGTCGTCTCTAGGACAGGGTAGGCGCTTTTGTCACACAGGAAAAACCTCTTTAAACAAGTGGTGCAGATGAGACAACTGCAAGTGGCTGTGCTTTGTTTAAGGTCCGGCACCCTTTTTGGGAGTTTAAGGAAAACCACAAGGACACCGGTCATTTCGGGTTTGGACGCGAAACCCAAAATGGACAAGACATCTTGGTGGTGGACAAGCCCTATGGGCGGTTTCCAAGCGAGCCCTTACTTCTATTTGCTAAAGCCCCATGGAAAAGTAAACATATTTACATAGCTCGGTTGCTCCCCTGCTAATAAAAGTTTAACTTTTAGTGGTTTAATGGAAAACCCATTAGCTGGCAAAAAGTTAGAGTCCTAACATCCAAGCAAAATGCACCAAAGATAGTGATAGTTTCCCTTTAAAACCAAAAAGCGAACATGTATATATATATATATATATATAAACTTTTCAGCAAGCAAAATGTGTTCTTAGGCAAGCGGAGACGCTTAGAGCCATTCAAAGCCCGCTTTCTGAAGGCAGGGCCAACCAGGTGACGGGTGGGCCAGGGCTCCTCAGCCCAGTTTTTGGAGCTGGAACTCAAAGGCTTTTCTAGGCCCAAAGTCCGTTTTTTGTTGTACCACGAAACTGATGCAAACCCCAAAGTGACTAAAGTTCATGAACTCAAGAAGTGAGTGGTTGGCCACATGGTCCAAACCCAAACAGTGTAAACTTGGCTGGAACTAGGACCCCAGCAACAAAAATATTTGTTGCCTGGTTAGTGGAAAACAATGGGACCCCAAAAAAGGAAACGATCACCTTTTGTAACCACAAATGTGTTTCCACATCAGGGAAACCAGAAAGTTAAAAAGGTTGGCCTTGGACAAGTGGGGTCCTAAAATGGGGGAAGCTGTGACCAAAGCCAAGGTCAAAGAATCGCCACTGTCAAAGCCACTGAAGTGCTTTGTTTTGAGAAGTTCAAAGAAGCAGAACAAGCACAGGCCCTGAAAAGCACACTTAGACTTGCTTGCTCAACCCGAATACTTGACCCAACGCGGATGTGCACCAACAAAAAGACTTTCCGAGTCTGACACATCTAGCCAACCCTGAACACAACAGATCCCGGCAAACGTCGATTTTTGGCTGGCCAAAACGACAAATCAAGGAACCTGAAGGGTTCAATGGAAACCCTCCCAACAAAAAGGGCAAAAGGAAGCAACCCGCTGGGTGTCTGGATGAACTTCCCAACATGTTCAACATTATGTCTTCCTTCTGGTTTCCCCTTACCCACAATCAAACAAATTTCAAGGCCCAACACAGAATCGGACCAACAGAGATTTCCTGCACTTGGATCTTCAACCAACTCAATAAGTAGGTTATAACCATGGTTATGAGGGGACCAATCCCAGTTACCCAAGTTGCAACTATAACATGGTAAAAGTCATAACCTACTTAACTACTATATACGATGGATGAACCTCCAAGTAACAGCGAACAATATCAACGCATTCCAAGACAAATCGGCAACCCCAGCAAGCCTGACCAACACATTGTGGGTCAAAACCCTATACCCCTGGTGAACATCAAAACGGTACATGGGTGTTCATCCGCCCCAAATTGGAGGCATAGGTTGTGACCCATGGCCACATGTCCGTAACAGCCAACAACAATATAATCGCGTTCCAAGACAAATCGGAAACCAACCCCAGCAAGCCAACGCATTTCAGGACAATCCGAACCCTCAGACCCTCAGACCCTCCAACCCTCAGACCGTCGAAGCCTCCAGCTTCCGACTCCCAAAGTATCGCCGCGTCGCTTAGGACCAAGGGCAGGGCAATGCAGGCAATGCAGCAGCTCAAGAAGAGGGTCGCGCGCTTCACTCGTAGCACGTGGTGCTCCTTGGCCCAAAAACCAAGCCAACCCCCCCCCCCCTCAAACCAGCAGTAAACCAACCCTAAACCTTCCCTATGAAATCCCAAGCCAACTGAAGCAAGTTGTGACGCCAACTTGAACCTGCGCTACCACGTGGGTGTGGTTGTCAAAGATACTCCAAACCATTGTGGATGTGGTTGTCAAAAATGTTTACCCAAAATGGGTTGTCCTGGGTGGAAACATGGACCAAAACCTGCGGTCCGCTGGTGCTTTGATTTTGACCCATACCCATTGTGGGTGTGGTGGTCAAATAAAAACCACAAAACATACGTGTCGCCCACAAGGTCTTTTTATGCTGTATGATCGTGCTGGCAGGTTTAGGGTTCTTAGGGTTTGGGTTTAGGGTTTTTAGGGTTTAGGTCTAGGGTTTTTAGGGTTTAGGTTTAAGGTTTTTCAGGAGGTTTTGGGTTGTTAGGGTTTAGGTTTTGGGTTGTTAGGGTTTAGGTTTAGGGGTTTTAGGGTTTAGTTTAGGGTTTTCGGGGTTTCCAGGGGTTTTAAGGCTTTCATTTAGGGTTTTCAGGGTTTAGGTTTTAGGGTTTTAGGGTTTAGGTTTAGGGTTTTCCGGGTTTAGGATTGCTTGGAGCCGGCTGTCCGGCGCATCCGAGGCTGGCTTGTCTGGTTTAGGTTTAGCGTTGTGTTGATGATAGCACCGTATAACCAGGAAAAGTCGCCGCGCTCCATGAAGGGGGTATGGAGCATGGAGGTCCGGGAGGCTCGGAAGTGCGTTTTTGCTGCGCCTGCCAAGCTTTTTCGAGGGCTCGGGGACCCGCTTCCGGGCGGTCGCGGGCAACACATACGTTTTGGCCGAAAAGATACTACGGTGGATGGACGAAATCCATTTCGCACCACATTGAAACCATCGGAAACCACGATTGCTTGCTATTTACACGGAATCAGCAAATCAAGGTTTCGTAGGTGGCGCTGGAGTTCGTCCATCCACAGTAGGCCGTTCAAAATGGAGGCTTGGCCAATCCGAATACATAATCCCTGTTGGCAAGCCACTACAAAGGGGACCCTTGAGGAACTCAAGGTGAGGATTAAGGATTCCCTTTGAACAGCCCAGAAATAGGTGCCCGAAAAAATATATATAATTACTGCGCATGGTTGCGAAATCCAGAAATAGCGACAAAACGCTCAAAGGCCCTGGAAGAATTGGATCCCCCTGAAAAAAACAACAAGCAATGGTTTCCCCCCCCAGCCCAACCCGACAGCTCCTGAACTCGCACCCTTGCATTCTGACACGTGACAACTCAACCCACAACCAACCCTATTTTTTCTGCAGTCTATTTAGGAGCGGCACCCTCACCCAAAAAAAGGGGTAAAAGGGCACTACTGGGGGACCTTGTAAAAAATCCCCAGATAAAATTGGTCTACATCATGGTGAGCTGGTTTTCCTCCGAATCGGCCGGTTGAAACGGACCTGCAAACCAAGCTGAACTCAAAGGTGAGTGAGGAAAAAGACGCCTTGGAGTCACCTTCTGAGCCACAAAAAAAATGGGCCAACACATGGACTCTGACAGGGAAATGGTCCTGGAAAAGGAACATTGTTCGAGCGAATTGGGAGGGTACTAGTACCTGGAGTCTCCAAATCTGACCATATAAAAATGGTTCAGACTGCCCGAAAGAAAGATTTGGGGCATGACCCGGCCCACTTTTCAAGGGTCAGAAGGGAGAGGCAACCGAAGGGAGACTCCAAAAAAAAACAAAAGGTGGGTGGGTTCTTAAGAGCCAAGCCAGCGCATTCAAGAAATTTGGCCATGAAATCGTTGAAGTTGCGATTGACTCATTATATTTTTTGGTGGGTTCAATGGAAAACCCCTTTTGGTTCAATGGAAAACCCCCTTTGGTTCAATGGAAAACCCCTTTTGGTTCAGTTCAATGGAAAACCCCTTTTGGTTCAATGGAAAACCCCTTTTGGTTCAATGGAAAACCCCTTTTGGTTCAATGGAAAACCCCCTTTGGTTCAATGGAAAACCCCTTTTGGTTCAGTTCAATGGAAAACCCCTTTTGGTTCAATGGAAAACCCCTTTTGGTTCAACGGAAAACCCCTTTTGGTTCAACGGAAAACCCCTTTTGGTTCAACGGAAAACCCCTTTTGGTTCAATGGAAAACCACTTTTGGTTCAATGAAAAACCCCTTTTGGTTCAATGGAAAACCCCTTTTGGTTCAATGGAAAACCCCTTTTGGTTCAATGGAAAACCCCTGTTCGACCAAAAAGTTCAAGTCTCGCGATCCAACCCAATAGCAATCAATATGGAAACTGACAAAAGGGTCCTGGAGGAAAGTTTTCCTTTTAAAGCGTTCCGTGTTAATTGGTGGGAGGGGAATTGACTCGGGAGAAACTGACACTCAAAGTGGGCCCTCTCTGACTTCTTTCGCTTCAAGGGCTGAGGAAAAGTCAGGACGGAGAGAGTCCAGAAAGCTCTTGGGAAATGGGATGCTCGATTTTATTGCCGAGATCCCCTTGACTGCCTTGACTTTAACATTTAAAACCAGGCTTCCTTCACTTTGAGACAAACCCATATTTGACCCCTTGGGTGCCGTTCGTTCAAGCATCCGGCTTGGCAAATTGAAATGTCGCCCACCAGGAAGTGAATAAACAATTGGAATGTGCTTGGCGTTGCAATTAGAAATGGAGAAGCGAAAGGAAAACCTTGCCTGGATGGACACCTCTTAGGCGCTAGGTGGAGAACCTCCCCAGCTATGGGCTTCGTTGATCCCCACTACTTGGTTGACGTTGGAAGGGGAGCAAACATATTAATTTTTTAGCAGTTAAGTGTGGATTTCCCACGAAGCCACAATAAGCAAAAACACAAAAACTGTTTCAGTTTTTCCAACAACAAGCATCATGACTATTGGCGCTATCCCAAATGACGCAGAAATAGAAGGTCAATCTTTTCGGACCGTGTCTAAGTATGGACCAAAAAGGGAACACTAAAAAGGTCAGATCCGGTCGATTCGCTTTGAACATCTGAGGTATTTTTTCGTGGATTTCGTCCATCAGGGACCACCGGGAACGGACCAACAGCCCAACAAAACAACCAGCAGCCCAACAGCCCAACAGAAAGCAGAAAGCCAAGGCCAAAACCCTAAACACACAAACAGGTGGAAAGAAACAAAAAAGGGATGGAGAAACAGAACGGGCTTCCCAAAGACTACCCCCCCATATGGGTGTGGCTCAAAAACATGGAAACCCAAAATGGAACCCTGGAAATGGGACAGGAGACCAACACCTGCGTAGTCTCAGCGGTTTAATTTTGAGCCACAGCCATATAAAAGAAGTGGGGAGAACTCTCTGGGCTGTCCGTTTTCAGATCCCCTCAAGGTGAAAATAACGTTCCGTGGCCGGAAAACGGAAAAACCCCACCACTCAACCCCACGGAAAAACCTAAACCAAGCCTAAGGAACCGGATTCCATTCGCTGACATGACCCGCCCAGTGGCTGTGGCGAAGTCAACAAACCGGTACCGTTGGAGTCTCCGTGGCCCAGAAAAAATGGGGAGTCATGACCCCATTCTTTGGGGAAATGACCCACCATTGATTCGGGTCAGATTCGGAGACTCCAGACAACCAACATGGAACTTGCCCTAAGTGGAAACATGCGTACCAAAACCCTGCGGTGTGCCCCTCCATCGGTTAATTTTGAGCACCCGAACTTGCCCCATCGGTAAGTGGAAACATGGAAACCCAAAACCCCGGCGGTTTTTTTGCCCCTGCCGATGGGTTCAAATTTTGAGCCACGTCTTGATCCCACAAGCCCCGACCGCCAGCTGCCGGGCGTCCGAGATCTTGGCCAGAGGATCCGCCAGGCTTTGCCTCGGGGGCTGGGGGAAAACCAATGTCCCACGGGAGAGAATAACCATAGAGGGGCCAACCCCAGTTACCCAAGTTAAGTTGTTAGAAGGAGACTCTACCTAGACTCTCCGAATCTGACCCTTAAAAAATGGGCCGGGTCATGACCCAATTCTTTTGGGAAATGACCCAGTTCGAAGAAAAAGTCCTTTGGGTCAAATGGGCGGGTGGAGAGTCTAGGTGTCCAAATCCGCGCCCCCGACATGAACTAAGCTCAAGCCTGGAGTTCCATGGCCCCAACTTGTTTTTTTTCTGTAAGGAGAGGGTCAAAAAAGGAAACACAAAAGGCGAAAAGAAGCACTGCATTTCAACCAGGTCCTCCAGATCTGAGAGGGTAGAATAAGAGTACCAACCTCTTTTTTCGGTTTTGTCTGTTTTCGTAGGGGAACCCTCCCCCCAAAGAAGGGGAGAGAAGGGCACTACTGGGGGACCGTGCATAGTAACCCCATGGATTGAATGGTGGCTTGAACGGGTCAGTAGACATCATGACAAATAATTATTCCCCACGGCGGCGGCGAATAATCACATAAATAAACGTCCTCCCCAAAAACGCCACGCCGGGAGAACAGACATATACATCCCTCTCCCCACATCACGCCACAAAGGGAAGGTGACAAATTAATTCTTCCCTGCGAACGCAACAACGGGAAGGTGAAACCATAAATCAACCTCCCCTCCTCCCCACAAACGCCACAAACAGGAAGATGGACATATTGTGGGGATGGATGAAACCCTATAAATCTTGGGAGAAACGACCTATCAGCTGCTGCAGGATGTTGTCCACAGTACTTCCCGGGGGTCGAAATCGCCCCCCCAGTTCCGCTTCTGACGAGTGGTAAGCTGCTTTCACGGGCCACAAGTGGTCGTCACACACACTGATCCAACAGACTAGGAACCCAAAGCCAAAGGTCTAAATAACTTGAACGGGGCTTTTGGGGTCGTTGAAAACACAGATCTATTTTATGCTTATGGACCTGATCTCATTTCTTTATCAACGGGCTGTGTTTACGGTGCGGATTTGAACAATCTCCCAGCCCTGTTGATCCCAAGCCCTGCAACAATGGCGGGCATGTTGTTTTACAGGCCCCCAAGAGTCAAGGGCAACATTTGTCCGTTTCGATTTCCGGCAGAACCGCAAGGGCGCCCTCCAAAAAATGACGAGCCACCAAGCGTGGTCACTCTGGGATCCCTTGCGGAAAGCTGTGTGTTTTGAAGGTAGCTACATGTTGGATTGAGATACTTTAGAACCTACGTGTTCCAACCACCCCGGTTTTGTTTTGTCCAGAAATGATAAAACCACCTCCGTTTTTCCACCACCGTTTTGATTTGTCTAATCATAAAGCCATACTGTGGATGGACGAAATCCTGCACCACGTTGAATCCATGGGAAACCACAACGTTTGTTGGTATTTACAGGGGAATCAAAGCCTGCCAGGGTTTCTGAACGGTGGTGCGAAATGGATTTCGCAACCATCCACAGTATTGTCATGTAGATACCTTCTCTGAGTCGAGGTGTTTCTGGGTTCACGCCCTGCCTTGTAGCCCGGGGGAACCGAAAGCCTAGCCTTGAGGCCTTATCAACTTGGCAACTTCCCGGCGACTTACCCGGCCTATCGTATTCTTTAAGAGGCCCGAAACGGACACCGACAGCATGCGCGCTTGAATGGATGGAATTTCACTTTTGAGAGAACCTTACCCCTTAAAACTCCAAGGATTGGGGAAGTTTTCATCTGTTACAGACATATAGCCCCGGCTACTAACCTTCATCTACCCGGGTTTTGATTGTGGCTCACATGAAACCCTTCGACATTTCGGGGCTTGAAGAACCTAGAGTCTCGTTGTGACCTTTTGAAAATGGCTGGTCATGACCCGAATCTTTCTTTTGGGCCTGACCAACCATTTTCAGATCAGATGTTTTTAGACCACCATGTTCCTTTTCCAGGTGCCATTTCCTCCGATTCATTCATGTGTTGATTCCACGCCTGCGAGGCAGCCATCCACATCGACCCAGCTCCTAAGCCGCGGGCTTAAGCCAAGCGTTGGGCGTCAAAGCCAAGCGGGTGGCTTACCGCCAGCAGTCCAGGGCTACCTTATATCTACTTCCATATCTAGGTCCTCCAGTGGAGAAGTTAGAATAAGGGCACCCTTTTTCTGTTTTGTCTATTTTAGTGGAACCCTAACCCAAAAAGGGGAGAGAAGGGCACTACTGTTACTGGGGGAACTAGATATTTTTTCAGGGATTTCTAGATAACCGCCCATATGGCCATGGGTCAAAACCCAAATCGTACCCCCAGTGAACATCCCAATCCAACCACTAAAACAGGTTCCAAAATGGGTGGTGCACCTATCCCAAAATGGGGATCCCATTGGTTTTGAACCATGGCCATATTCTTTCCAATGCTTCTTTCTAGAAAACCGCCCAGGCGTTTAAAACGGCCGGTTGATGAAAAAAGCTCTGCCCTAAAGGTCATGATCCCTCTAATGCACACCCCCGCACCCGAACCAATGGAGAACCCCGACCAAGTCCTCAGGGGCCCAATGGAAAACAACCAGACTTGAGGGCCCAACAACCTGAGAATGTTAGAGTGGTTGAAAAGAATGGGGAATCAACCCCTAGAAGCACATCCCCTACCAAGTCAAGGCCCACCATTTAGCGATTCCAAACACCTAAGCAGTGACTCCTCACTTGAGTGGCTTGGCCTAAAAAAGAGTCAAACATTTGGGGAATACCACCAAAAAGGGTCGAAACTCAACAAAAACTGCAGCTCAGGAACGGGGGAGTGAGATTTTGGGATCATTTTGAACTAGCTTCTCCCTCCAAACAAAGGGAATAAAGGAGTACTCTTGGACGGCAAGTAAAGCCAGAAGTTTTTTTGACACACAAGACATGGCATAGTCCTCTATACCTTTCTAAGCCAGAAGTTTGACAAGCCAGAAGTTTGACAAAAAAACAGTAGAAACCAGTTGAAACGAGTAGTAGACTTTCCAACGGAAACCAGTGTGACCAGTTTTGTCAAATGGTCTCAGAGGCAGCCCTGTAGCTTCAGTACATTCGCATAGGAGCCCTGTTCGGCTTCGCTTCGATGTCTAGCCATTTCAAGTCTGATACCCTACAGATTTTCACATGGAACCAACACAAAAGCATGTCTAGAGTTGCAACTCCTTCTGGTGGACACCCTTCGTGGAAGTTCCTTCTGCAAAAAAGAGAAACTGGGGGAGATGAGACCCTTTCTAGTCAGACTCCGCAGATACCTTGTATGCCGAGAACCTACCCAGTGATTGTCCATTATTCCATGCTTTTGTATCCAAGGACTTGCCATCCAATACTCAGTTGCCGCTCGGGGACCCAAAAACAGAAGGTTAACCTTTTAGGGCCATGACTAAATATAGACAATGGGAAACCCTAAGGTCGATTCGCTTTGAACCACTGAGAATAAAAAATCCAAGTTTGGAAAAAGGTGGGTTACCCTCGGAAAACCACCTGGCCGAGCGCTTGGGCGGTCCAGCAGTGGCACTAGTGGGGGGATTTTTTTCTCAGGCGCACGGTTCTTCGGAGAGGGGGTTGGAAGCGAACCCACCAATGGCCCCCTTTCCCCTGATACGGTCCGGAAACTTGGTTGCTGCAACGACCCCCCGTGCAAACAGTTTAACTGTTTAGGGCGTTTAGTGGAAAACCCAACTTGATTTCCCGAAAAGTTAAAAACAGGGATCCTGGCATTATACACCTGAACATTGCCTTGTAAGTGGTGGTTCCCCTTTTATCTTGGTGGAAAAAGCCATGTTTCAAAAGGGGCCAAAACGTATCTTTTAAGGAGCCCTGTTAAAGTTTAAAGATCCGTTGCCCAATAGCAGTCAAGTGAAGTGCCCCTTGACTCCTCTTGGAATCTCCCAGCCCCCGAGTGATGTTCCTTTGAAACCGGAACGCCACGCAAGCCCATCTTCAATTTGCTGAAATCCCTTGGACCAAATGAGTTTCTATTCAAACCAACAGGGGAACATATAAAACATTCTCTTAGGCAAATCCGGAAACCATACTGTGGATGGACGAAATCCATTTCGCACCACTTTGACACAATAGGAAACCCTTGTTTGTTGGTATTTGCAGGGGAATCGAATCATTCGTTCGGGTTTCTTAGATATACAACACATCATCTTCAGCAAATCCGGAAACCAGGAGGTCAGAGTGGGAAAAATATATATATATATACATCAAAATCGCAGGACCTCAACAACGCGACCCGCGACTATGTGATCATGAACAGAGAAGCTGCTGCCAAAACCACCCCGGAAAGCAAAAGAAAAGCAGTCCTTATATAAATCGAACGTTCTCTTAAGCAAATACGGAAACCGATCTGCGGCGGTGGATTAAAAGAAAACGGCGTGGAGTTGTTTCCAAACAAAAAAAATAACAAACTAATAATAAAACACGGAGTGGATTGTTGTTTTAAGAACAAACAAGAAGATTTAAACACAAAAAGACAAAACGGCGCGGTCGGAGTCCTTGCACCTCCGGATCGCCGAGCGGAGAATCTTCCGGCAGCCACCGAAAGTTTGGATCAGCAAGTGCGCAGTGAGGCACCAGAGCACCACCAAGGAGACCAGCGCCTCGCGCGCGCGCGCCGCCGGGTTGACATGGAGTGAAGCTGGAGGTGTTCCAATAAAAAAAATCCGGCGACTTCTAGGTCCCTTTGAGTGGAGAGCCGGAACGTGTTCAAATAGGTTTTCAGGCGACTTGCTGGAGAAAAACAAAAAACTGACCTCCTGAGAATTGCCGGTTGGAGTTCAGCTTGAACGTGTTCAAAAAGCCTAGGTCCTCCAGTGGAGAGGATAGAAGAAGGGTACCAACTTGTTTCTGTAGTCGATTTTAGTAGGGGAACCGAATCTCGCCCCTAAAACAAATAAAAGGGCAGTACTGGGGACCTTGTAGGGGTCAGGCGGCTTGCTGGGCAAAAACACCTGACATCAGGTTTCCCGTCTAAGTTGTGGCTTAGGATTAGCCACCCTCAGAGTCATTTTGAGAACCCCAACAAGTTTTATTTCTCTGGGTGAATCATAACAATTCACAAGCCACAAATGAGGTACCACCCAAAAAAGGAACCTTGACTTTGGATGTTGCACCCCCCTGTGACCGCTATAACTTGCCGAAAATGGTAAAGGCACAGCCACCAATTTGGGGGTTCCCCTGTTTCTATGAACCTTGTTCAAAGCATTTCTTGGAATATCAACCAAAAAAAGCGAAGCACAAATTCCCTCTGGTAAGACACACCCCATCTCCGGTGCCCAAAGGCACCTTTTGTCATGGCTGGGAGGGAGGGAGGAGGAGGAGCCTAAATAAGCCCTGAATAAGGCCTTATTTTTCGGGCTTGAGGGCTTATTTGGGCTCCCTCCCCCCTCTCCTCCCTAGCCCCCATGATTTTGGGTTGCCATGATAAAAAAAAAGGACCAACCTACTGTTGACCCCGAAGAAAAGTCAACCCCAGCTTAATGCAGACCCAGGATTAATAAACCCCCCCCTATTAAAGCGCCTGGTTTTCCTGGAAAATCCCTCGCCAATACTCGTTTAAATTGAAACCCAGGAATTTGCCCTGGCACCCCCACAATAACAAAAAAATTTGCCCGAAACCCCCCCCTATTAAAGCCCCCTCCCCCAAACCCCCCGCTACATCATGCGTTTTTAATCTAATTTTAACTTGCCCAACTTTTGCACATGCAACAGCAGCACCCCCCCCATTAGTAAAGCCAGCACCCCCCTATTAATCTACCATGTTTGATGCCCTGCTTTTGCACCCCCCCATTAGTAAAGCCAGCACCCCCTTATTAATCTACCATGCTTGATGCCCTGCTTTTGCACACCAGCTCCTTTTTTACCTGCAACAGCAGCACCCCCCCATTAGTAAAGCCAGCACCCCCCTATTAATCTACCAT
>CAUJNA010001002.1:859882-870608 GCA_963377175.1 Effrenium voratum | reverse complement strand
ACGTACGTGACGGGACGGGACGGGACGTACGTGACGGGACGGGACGGGACGGGACGTACGTGACGGGACGGGACGGGACGGGACGTGAACACCTGCGACAGAACCCCCCAAATACCGAAGCCAGCACCCTGCAATTACGGAAGCCAGCAGCCCCCATGAATCTACCGTATCTGATGCCCTGCTTTTTTGCACACCAGCTCCTCTTCTCTGCAACAGCAGCACCCCACCATTGCTGGCAGCCAGCACCCCCCAAGTAATCCGTCCTGCTTCTGCATACCAGCTCCTTCTCTACTTGCATAGCAGCACCCACTGCTGAAGCCAACACTCCCCTGTTTATCTACCCTGCTGCGTTGTTCGACTGCCTCAGCAGCACCCAGCGCCTCTTTTTTTTGCAGCTGGCAGCTCAGCTCAGTGCAAGTGAGACGGGGTGAGACAGTGAGACCTTCCTGGCCTACCCAGCCTACCTCACGCTTTGCTTTGCTCTTCGGTCCTGGCGGGACGGGCTGGTTTCGTTTGTTTTGTTGGTTAAGGCTGCGTGCCTGCCTCCTCACTTTCCTTTCCTTCCTCCTTTCTTTCCTTCTTTCTTTCCTTCTTTCTTTTCTCTTATCTTTGCTTTTCGTTAGCAAGAGACTTAAATTTCTAAGCCACCTTCAGTGGTCTAATTAGTTATAGTTAACTCCCTGCTTAAAAAAAAAAAGATACTATTTACACAGCTGCGCCCCAAAAATTTAAGTCTCTTGCTCACATCCTCTAGCCTCTCCTTTCCTTCATTGCCAGGTGCCCTCACTCCTTCCACCAGGTGCAGGCCCCCTTCCTCCCCAGGCGCTCCCGTCCATCTAGCCTGCTTCCTTTCATCCGTCAGGCATGACCAAGCCTCGCCTTGTGCTCTCCTTCTTGAGCCAGTAGCGGATGCACTTGTTGACATCGCACCTCAAGCACCCGCTCCTATACCTGCAAGATCCGCAGATCTTGAAGTCAGCCTCCCTCACATGGGCAATGTTTCTCCTTGCCTCTTCAGGCAGGTCTTCCACCCTGAGAGGCCTGTTCTCGTTGACAAGCTCGTGGGCCTCTTTCTGCAGCTCTGTCAGGGCCTCCCCCTTCTCAAGCCTCTGCAGGGCCTGTGCTGCGAGCTTTTCCCTAGCCAGCTTTGCCTTCTCCCCGTCCTTCTCAAGCTTCTTCCAGTGCTTGTCCTCCTCGTCCAGCCTCTTCTTCTTCTCCTCTTGGAGCTGCTTGCTGAGTAAGGCCAGCTTCTCCTGCCAGTTCTGTCTCAGCCTCATCGGCCACGCTGCGCCTCCCAGACCATGGCCTAAGATCTGCTCCACGACCTCCTTCTCCATGTAGGCCAAGACAAACATGGCGCAACTCCATTCTCCTTCTGGCTGCCTCACAACACTATTCTCCCGCTCCAGGCTCATCTCCTCCCCAACCCACCACCTCAAAAAGCTCTCCGCCACCTCCTTGCACGCTTGATGGAGCTGTACAAGGGTATCGTAGTACCTCACCTCCTGCTTCTCACAGCTTCTCCTGTCCACCACAAGCAGGGTGTAGTGGGAGCCTTTGCAGATTGGGAGTAAGAAGAGTTTCCTCCCTTCAAGCTCTGCGTCCAGCCTTCGTAGCAACTCCTTCTCCTGGGGGTCCTGCTGGTGCAGGTAGTGCAGGTGCCACGCCTCCACTAGCAAGGGGCTGACCATGTGAACATCCGCCAACTCCACCAGCTCTGCGTCCCCTGCCAGCCACCTCAACAAGAGCCATCCCATTCCCAGAACCTGGTCCAAGAACCCTCCTGCTGGGATTGCCTTCTTGTCCACCACCTCAATGTCCTCCTGGGCGTGCATAAAAAGCCTCTCCTCAGACAGCATGCCCAGCTGCACCAGTATGGAGTGCTTGATTTGTCTGCTCAAAGACATTTGCCTCCACCTCCACATCCCCTTCCTCTCTTCTTCTGGCGCTAGCTTGATGAGGTGCTCCATCTTCACGTGGACCGCTCCCTTTGCAGTCTTCATTTTTACTTCCTCTCCCTGCACTTCGATCTTGCCCTGGCAGCCATACATAGCAACTCCTGCCTTCTCCTTGCACACCCTCCACGTGCCTGGTGGTGCGGGCGGTAGACTCGGCCCAAACGCTGGCTGTTCCTCCTCGTCCTCCGCTGGTGGCGGTGTGCTTGGGGGCGGCAGCGGTGGCAGCTCCTTCTGGCCTGGCTTGCTTGAAGGCTGGCCACTTTTCTTGGCCTTGGAGGCGACTGCCTTCTGAAGCGCCTTCTTCAAGACCTGCTTCTTCACTTTCTTGGCCAGCGACAGTGTCTTGCCCTTCTTCTTACTTTGGGCTGCCTTCTTGCCTGCCGCTGGAACAAGCCTTCTCATCATCTCATCCCTGCTTGTCTTCTGCAGCTTCGACTTGACTTCCTCCTTCTCTTCTGCTGTCAAGGCTGTCTTCTTCCTCACTTCTGATCTCTTCTTCCTCTTCTCCCGTCTCCTCTTGGCCAAATCCTTTTGCTCCGCAGACTCCTTCCTGCCTCTCAGCCAGGCCAGCCTCCTCAGCTCTGGGCTCAGCTGGAGGCTTGCTGCCTGAGCCCAGTCAGGGTCATCTAGGCAATCAAGCACAGGCTCCTCCTCCTCCTCCTCCCCCTGTTCATTTGAGCCTTCCAAGTATGACCACTCCGCCAAGTCGGCAACCTCTGTAGCACCTGCAGCCTTTTCCCACCTCGGCACTTCTATGACTCCATCCTCCCTCAGCCAGGACGCTCTGCTTCAGCCATCCGTGAGGGATCCTGCTCGAGCCAAGCGGCATCCCTTCTGCCCACTCTTCCTCCACCCACTCCATTCTGCTTGTTTCCAGGTTTGGCCTCACCGCCAGCCATCCATTCCTTCTCAAACCTTTCAGCACCCACCACCTCTCCTCATTCTGCTTCATCATCTTCCATGCAGTGGTGCAAAGCCAGACAAATGTCCTCCACCTGAGCTTTATAGATGTCTCCACTTCCCCCACGCCTCAGCTTCTCCTGCCCCTTCCAGACAAGGTCGCCCATCTCCTTCCTCATCAATGCCTTGAAGGCTGCACTGAAATCAGTGTCCGTCAGTTGCAGCTGGGCGGTCATCTTGGCTGCGATGATGGACTGAACCTGGTGGCCTAGCCTCAGCTGCCTCACAACGTCCGGTGAGAATGCAGCCGCCAAGCTGTCTCGTTGCCACAACGTGAGCGGGAAGCTCGTGGCCTGCTCCCTTACTGACCAGGCCATGATCACAGCGTCCACATTGCTGGACGGCTGTGACATCACCTCAAAGTGGGTGAACAGCTCTGGCCTTCGAGCCCTCACCTCCCTCCAAGACTCAAGGGCTCGCCCTGCCTTCTGGCCCTTGACGTGTGTCCTCACCTGGCCTCGATACTCAAACGACTCTGTCTCCTTCCACTCTCCTTTTTCTGAGATGTTGTCCATGCTGGCCTGGAACGATGAGTAGACCCTTCCACACCTTCCCTTCAGGCTCTGCCCCTGGCTTGAACCAGTTCAAAACCAGCTGCCTGGCCTCAAATGTAATCCTCATCTTGTCTGCCTGAGCGTCGGCCTTCCTTGTAGGGTGCCTCAAACCTCCTGCGCGGTAGGGTCCCTTCCTGGTGGTGTCTTTTTTTCAGCAAAGGAAGGCAAGTTTGGCTGGCATGGCGTTTTGCAATAACTTTTGGAGTGGAGACTTGGATCTCTCCGTTTCCATCAATTTGGAAGTTCAAGTTTGATTATGAATAACAGGTGCTCACCACTTTTTGTGCAAAACCATAACTGTGCTCAACCTCCTGCCAAGACCAACATTATCCAGCAAAAATTATGTTCTTGCCAAAAGTGGCGAGCACCCCCCTAATAATAATCAAGCTTCTTTTCACTACAAGCTGTTGTTGGCCTTGTTTTGGTGTCACACTATCTCTGCTGGTGTTGCTGGGCTGGTTTGAACCACTGTTGGCTGCCTTGGGTTGGATGTTGAAAGCTTGTGGCTCCCAAGCTGTTGTTGGCCTTGTTTTGGTGTCACACTAGCTCTGCTGGTGTTGCTGGGCTGGTTTGAACCACTGTTGGCTGGCTTTGGGTTGGATGTTGAAAGCTTGTGGCTCCCAAGCTGTTGTTGGCCTTGTTTTGGTGTCACACTAGCTCTGCTGGTGTTGCTGGGCTGGTTTGGGCAACTGTTGGCTGCCTTGGGTTGGATGTTGAAAGCTTGTGGCTTTCAAGCCCTTGTTGCCTTCCATTTAGTATCACAATGTCTCTGTTGGTGTGGGTGGGTTGCACCTTTCCCAAGGAATCTTCATCAGCTTTCATAATTTCATCTCATGAAATTTCTTGAGGAGATCCTGCAAACTTGATCCCAGCCCACCAAGGGCTGGACCCCCTGAATTCTACCATGCACCCCCCATTAATCAACCTTTCTGCCAGAGTGCTGGCAGGGCAGGTTGATTAATGGGGTGTGCTTTCTGCTGATATGGGGGTGCCAGCACCTTGTCTTGGCCAGGCCCTGCACTTGTTCAAGTGCTTGCTCAGATCCAAGCAGGTCTTCTCAACTTCCAAATTCATTCAAGCCCAGTGGGAAACTGTGCCAACTTGATGGATCCCCAAGGAGACCTGCATCAGTTTTTGCAATCAACCCCATTGGGGGGCCATCAAAAGCTCATGAGCAAATCTAGATTCTCAATGTAATCTTCTTCAAATTTCATGGAATCCCATTGGCAGACCACACCAACTAAATGTAACATTGCCAAGTTCCAAGTGGGAACTTTGTCTGTTTTCACTGAAGCCCATTGGAAGGGCCACAGCAACCTCATGAGAACATCTGCTTTTGTCAATGAGTTTCACTCAATCCCATTGAGAAACTGTGGCAAATGGATAGAAAGTTGCACCTTTACCAAGGAATCTTCATCAGCTTTCATAATTTCATCTCATGAAATTTCTTGAGGAGATCCTGCCAACTTGATCCCAGCCCACCAAGCACTGGACCCCCTGAATTCCACCAGTGCACCCCCCATTAATCAACCTTTCTGCCAGAGTGTTGGCAGGGCAGGTTGATTAATGGGGTGTGCTTTCTGCTGATATGGGGGTGCCAGCACCTTGTCTTGGCCAGGCCCTGCACTTGTTCAAGTGCTTGCTCAGATCCAAGCAGGTCTTCTCAACTTCCAAATTCATTCAAGCCCAGTGGGAAACTGTGCCAACTTGATGGATCCCCAAGGGGATCTGCATCAGTTTTTGCAATCAACCCCATTGGGGGGGCATCAAAAGCTCATGAGCAAATCTAGATTCTCAATGCAATCTTCTTCAAATTTCATGGAATCCCATTGGCAGACCACACCAACTAAATGTAACATTGTCAAGTTCCAAGTGGGAACTTTGTCTGTTTTCACTGAAGCCCATTGGAAGGGCCACAGCAACCTCATGAGAACATCTGCTTTTGTCAATGAGTTTCACTCAATCCCATTGAGAAACTGTGGCAAATGGATAGAAAGTTGCACCTTTACCAAGGAATCTTCATCAGCTTTCATAATTTCATCTCATGAAATTTCTTGAGGAGATCCTGCCAACTTGATCCCAGCCCACCAAGCACTGGACCCCCTGAATTCCACCAGTGCACCCCCCATTAATCAACCTTTCTGCCAGAGTGTTGGCAGGGCAGGTTGATTAATGGGGTGTGCTTTCTGCTGATATGGGGGTGCCAGCACCTTGTCTTGGCCAGGCCCTGCACTTGTTCAAGTGCTTGCTCAGATCCAAGCAGGTCTTCTCAACTTCCAAATTCATTCAAGCCCAGTGGGAACTGTGCCAACTTGATGGATCCCCAAGGGGATCTGCATCAGTTTTTGCAATCAACCCCATTGGGGGGCCATCAAAAGCTCATGAGCAAATCTAGATTCTCAATGTAATCTTCTTCAAATTTCATGGAATCCCATTGGCAGACCACACCAACTAAATGTAACATTGTCAAGTTCCAAGTGGGAACTTTGTCTGTTTTCACTGAAGCCCATTGGAAGGGCCACAGCAACCTCATGAGAACATCTGCTTTTGTCAATGAGTTTCACTCAATCCCATTGAGAAACTGTGACAAGTGCATAGAAAGTTGCACCTTTTCCAAGGAATCTTCATCAGCTTTCATAATTTCATCTCATGAAATTTCTTGAGGAGATCCTGCCAACTTGATCCAAGCCCACCAAGCACTGGACCCCCTGAATTCCACCAGTGCACCCCCATTAATCAACCTTTCTGCCAGAGTGTTGGCAGGGCAGGTTGATTAATGGGGTGTGCTTTCTGCTGATATGGGGGTGCCAGCACCTTGTCTTGGCCGCCCTGCACTTGTTCAAGTGCTTGCTCAGATCCAAGCAGGTCTTCTCAACTTCCAAATTCATTCAAGCCCAGTGGGAACTGTGCCAACTTGATGGATCCCCAAGGGGATCTGCATCAGTTTTTGCAATCAACCCCATTGGGGGGCCATCAAAAGCTCATGGGCAAATCTAGATTCTCAATGTAATCTTCTTCAAATTTCATGGAATCCCATTGGCAGACCACACCAACTAAATGTAACATTGTCAAGTTCCAAGTGGGAACTTTGTCTGTTTTCACTGAAGCCCATTGGAAGGGCCACAGCAACCTCATGAGAACACCTGCTTTTGTCAATGAGTTTCACTCAATCCGGCAAATGGATAGAAAGTTGCACCTTTACCAAGGAATCTTCATCAGCTTTCATAATTTCATCTCATGAAATTTCTTCAGGAGATCCTGCCAACTTGATCCCAGCCCACCAAGCACTGGACCCCCTGAATTCCACCAGTGCACCCCCCATTAATCAACCTTTCTGCCAGAGTGTTGGCAGGGCAGGTTGATTAATGGGGTGTGCTTTCTGCTGATATGGGGGTGCCAGCACCTTGTCTTGGCCAGGCCCTGCACTTGTTCAAGTGCTTGCTCAGATCCCAGCAGGTCTTCTCAACTTCCAAATTCATTCAAGCCCAGTGGGAAACTGTGCCAACTTGATGGATCCCCAAGGGGATCAGTTTTTGCAATCAACCCCATTGGGGGGGGCATCAAAAGCTCATGAGCAAATCTAGATTCTCAATGCAATCTTCTTCAAATTTCATGGAATCCCATTGGCAGACCACACCAACTAAATGTAACATTGTCAAGTTCCAAGTGGGAACTTTGTCTGTTTTCACTGAAGCCCATTGGAAGGGCCACAGCAACCTCATGAGAACATCTGCTTTTGTCAATGAGTTTCACTCAATCCCATTGAGAAACTGTGGCAAGTGCATAGAAAGTTGCACCTTTACCAAGGAATCTTCATCAGCTTTCATAATTTCATCTCATGAAATTTCTTCAGGAGATCCTGCCAACTTGATCCCAGCCCACCAAGCACTGGACCCCCTGAATTCCACCAGTGCACCCCCCATTAATCAACATTTCTGCCAGAGTGTTGGCAGGGCAGGTTGATTAATGGGGTGTGCTTTCTGCTGATATGGTGGTGCCAGCACCTTGTCTTGGCCAGGCCCTGCACTTGTTCAAGTGCTTGCTCAGATCCAAGCAGGTCTTCTCAACTTCCAAATTCATTCAAGCCCAGTGGATCCCAAGTGCAACTTGATGGATCCCATCGGCTGTGCATCGTTTTTGCAATCAACCCCATTGGGGGCCATCAAAAGCTTCATGAGCACATATAGATTCTCCATGCCATCTGTCTTCAAATTTCATGGAATCCCATTGGCAGTACCACACCAACTAAAATGTACATTGCCAAGTTCCAAGTTGGGTACTTTGTTCTGTTTTCACTGAAGCCCATTGGCCGGGCCACAGCCAACATCATGAGAACATCTGCTTTTGTCAATGAGCTTTCCACTCAATCCCATCTGGAAAACTGTGAACATGGATAGAAAGTTGCACCTTTACCAAGAATCTTCATCAGCTTTCTTAATTTCATCTCATGAAAAATTTCTTGAGGAGATCACTGCCACTTGATCCCAGCCCCCAAGATGGACCCCTGAATTCCACAGTGGACCCCCCATTAATCAACCTTTCTGCCAGAGTGTTGGCAGGGCAGGTTGATTAATGGGGTGTGCTTTCTGCTGATATGGGGGTGCCAGCACCTTGTCTTGGCCAGGCCCTGCACTTGTTCAAGTGCTTGCTCAGACCCAAGCAGGTCTTCTCAACTTCCAAATTCATTCAAGCCCAGTGGGAACTGTGCCAACTTGATGGATCCCCAAGGGGATCTGCATCAGTTTTTGCAATCAACCCCATTGGGGGGCCATCAAAAGCTCATGAGCAAATCTAGATTCTCAATGCAATCTTCTTCAAATTTCATGGAATCCCATTGGCAGACCACACCAACTAACTGTAACATTGTCAAGTTCCAAGTGGGAACTTTGTCTGTTTTCACTGAAGCCCATTGGAAGGGCCACAGCAACCTCATGAGAACATACTGCTTTTGTCAATGGAGTTTCACCACTTCCCATGAGAAACTGGACAAGTGCATAGAAATGTTGCACCTTTTCCAAGGGAATCTTTCTTCAGCGCTTTCATAATTTCATATCATGAAATTTCTTGAGGGATCATGCAAATGCGACAGGTGATCCAAAGCCCAACAAGCCACTGGACCCCCTGAAATTTCCACCAGTGCACCCCATTAATTCAACCTTTACTGCCAGTTGTTGGCAGGGCAGGTTGATTAATGGGGTGTGCTTTCTGCTGATATGGGGGTGCCAGCACCTTGTCTTGGCCAGGCCCTGCACTTGTTCAAGTGCTTGCTCAGATCCAAGCAGGTCTTCTCAACTTCCAAATTCATTCAAGCCCAGTGGGAACTGTGCCAACTTGATGGATCCCCAAGGGGATCTGCATCAGTTTTTGCAATCAACCCCATTGGGGGGCCATCAAAAGCTCATGAGCAAATCTAGATTCTCAATGTAATCTTCTTCACATTTCATGGAATCCCATTGGCAGACCACACCAACTAAATGTAACATTGTCAAGTTCCAAGTGGGAACTTTGTCTGTTTTCACTGAAGCCCATTGGAAGGGCCACAGCAACCTCATGAGAACACCTGCTTTTGTCAATGAGTTTCACTCAATCCGGCAAATGGATAGAAAGTTGCACCTTTACCAGGGAATCTTCATCAGCTTTCATAATTTCATCCCATGAAATTTCTTGAGGAGATCCTGCCAACTTGATCCCAGCCCACCAAGCACTGGACCCCCTGAATTCCACCAGTGCACCCCCCATTAATCAACCTTTCTGCCAGAGTGTTGGCAGGGCAGGTTGATTAATGGGGTGTGCTTTCTGCTGATATGGGGGTGCCAGCACCTTGTCTTGGCCAGGCCCTGCACTTGTTCAAGTGCTTGCTCAGATCCAAGCAGGTCTTCTCAACTTCAAAATTCCATTCAAAGCCCAGTGGGAAACTGTGCCAACTCTGTTGGATAGGGGATCTGCATCAGTTGTTGCAATCAACCCCATTGGGGGGCATCAAAAGCTCCATGAGCAATCTAGTTTCTCAATGCAATCTTTTCAAATTTTCGCATGGAATACATTGGCAGACCACACCAAATAAATGTAACATTGCAAGTTCCAAGTGGGAACTTTGTCTGCGTTTTACTGAAGCCCATTGAGGGCC
Organism: Effrenium voratum; assembly: GCA_963377175.1. Taxonomy (NCBI): domain Eukaryota; class Dinophyceae; order Suessiales; family Symbiodiniaceae; genus Effrenium; species Effrenium voratum. The sequence goes on along the minus strand of CAUJNA010001002.1, from coordinate 861,009 downwards.
ACAGCAACTCAGTTAGAACAATCTGCTTTTGTCAATGAGTTTCACTCAATCCCATTGAGAAACTGTGGCAAATGGATAGAAAGTTGCACCTTTACCAAGGAATCTTCATCAGCTTTCATAATTTCATCTCATGAAATTTCTTCAGGAGATCCTGCCAACTTGATCCCAGCCCACCAAGCACTGGACCCCCTGAATTCCACCAGTGCACCCCCCATTAATCAACCTTTCTGCCAGAGTGTTGGCAGGGCAGGTTGATTAATGGGGTGTGCTTTCTGCTGATATGGTGGTGCCAGCACCTTGTCTTGGCCAGGCCCTGCACTTGTTCAAGTGCTTGCTCAGATCCAAGCAGGTCTTCTCAACTTCCAAAATCATTCAAGCCCAGTGGGAAACTGTGCCAACTTGATGGATCCCCAAGGGGATCTGCATCAGTTTTTGCAATCAACCCCATTGGGGGGCCATCAAAAGCTCATGAGCAAATCTAGATTCTCAATGTAATCTTCTTCAAATTTCATGGAATCCCATTGGCAGACCACACCAACTAAATGTAACATTGCCAAGTTCCAAGTGGGAACTTTGTCTGTTTTCACTGAAGCCCATTGGAAGGGCCACAGCAACCTCATGAGAACATCTGCTTTTGTCAATGAGTTTCACTCAATCCCATTGAGAAACTGTGGCAAATGGATAGAAAGTTGCACCTTTACCAAGGAATCTTCATCAGCTTTCATAATTTCATCTCATGAAATTTCTTGAGGAGATCCTGCCAACTTGATCCCAGCCCACCAAGCACTGGACCCCCTGAATTCCACCAGTGCACCCCCCATTAATCAACCTTTCTGCCAGAGTGCTGGCAGGGCAGGTTGATTAATGGGGTGTGCTTTCTGCTGATATGGGGGTGCCAGCACCTTGTCTTGGCCAGGCCCTGCACTTGTTCAAGTGCTTGCTCATGGTCCAAGCAGATCTTCTCAACCTCAATGGGGTTCCATGAAAGAAGTTTGGATTGAGAGGGGGCGGTGCCAAGCTCACTGACAGAATCTAGATCCTCAATGGAAACCTCATCAAATTTCATGAAAACCTAATTACACATCACCCAATTAACCAACCTGCCCTGCCAACGCCCTGGCAGAAAG
>CAUJNA010001002.1:779882-854882 GCA_963377175.1 Effrenium voratum | reverse complement strand
TGTGCGTAATATGACAGGTGCAGTGGATCTATTTCAGCAGGATCCTTTGAAGTACACCGAATGGATGTACTGATCACAGGATGTTTCTGGTGGATTGGTTTGTGCATAATATGACAGGTGCAGTGGATCTATTTCAGCAGGATCCTTTGATGTACACCGAATGGATGTACTGATCACAGGATGTTTCTGGTGGATTGGCTTGTGCATAATATGACAGGTGCAGTGGAACAAGCTGGGCTACTAAACCAAAGATTTCTTGGCATATCTTTGTTTCAAAAAACAAGTTATGAAGTTCACAAAAAGTACCCACCTTCAAGCCCCCTCTCCCAGCTAATAACCACAGCCCCCCCCTGGTTAATCAAGTGGGTTGCCTGCCCCCCTTGCCCAAACACTTTCTTTTGAAAGCCCCCCCCCTTGACTCAAAGCCCTGAAAGAACACCCAACTAAGCAAACCACAAGTTTCAACCCCCCCACTAAATGCCACCCCTCCACCAAAAGTCCTCAATCCCAACCAGAAGTTTCAACCCTCTTGCAAAAAATCTTCATAAATCCTACACAAGAAAAGAAACCCAAAAGTTTCAACCCCACCAAAAGGGAACCCACCCCATGCCAAACTACCCTTCAAACCTCAAATCCTACATGTCTCATCTGCCCCACCTACACAAATCCTAAAGCAACGTTTCCTGACCCTCCCCTTTTCAGGCAACATACACCCAGAAACAAAAAAACCCAAGCCCTCAACCCTCAAATCCTGAAAGCCTCTTGGACCCCTAAAGCCTCAACCTCTCCTACCCTCAACCCTCAAACATCTACCACTGAAAGCCTCACCTCCTCCTACCCTCAGCCCTCAAGCCTCTACCCTCAAAAGCCTCAACTCCTCCTACCTCAAACCTCATGAAAGCTTCAACTCCTCCTACCCTCCTGGCCTCAACCCTCAACCCTCAAATCCTGAAAGCCTCTTGGGCCCCTAAAGCCTCAACCTCTCCTACCCTCAACCCTCAAACATCTACCACTGAAAGCCTCACCTCCTCCTACCCTCAGCCCTCAAACCTCTACTCCTAAAAGCCTCAACCCCTCCTACCCTCAAACCTCTGCCCATGAAAGCCTCAACTCCTCCTACCCTCAACCCTCAAACATCTACCACTGAAAGCCTCACCTCCTCCTACCCTCAGCCCTCAAACCTCTACTCCTAAAAGCCTCAACCCTTCCTACCCTCAAACCTCTGCCCATGAAAGCCTCAACTCCTCCTACCCTCAACCCTGAAAGCCTCAACCCTCAACCCTCAAATCCTGAAAGCCTCTTGGGCCCCTAAAGCCTCAACCCCTCCTACCCTCAACCCTCAAAAATCCTGAAAGCCTCAACTCCTCCTACCTGTACTCATGAAAGCCTCAACTCCTCCTACCCCTCCTGGCCTCAACCCTCAAACCTCTACCCCTGAGAGCCTCAACCCCTCCTACCCTCAACCCTGAAAGCCTCAACCCCTCCTACCCTCAACCCTCAAACATCCTAAAAGCATCAACTGCTCCTAAACCTCAACTCCATGAAAGCCTCAAGCCCTCCTATACCAAAAGGCCTTAGTCCTACATAAGCAAACCACCCCCAAACGTTTCAACCCCCAACCCCAAGCAACCAAAAATTGGAACCCTCAAATCAAGCCCTGCCCTCCTCAGCCTTTTTTTCCACTCACTGAAGAGGTAAAATGTATTTGGGCAGTGCCCGGCCCCTGACCAAAACCCAGGATGGACTTACCTGTCCTGCAATTAGCCAACCTACCCTGTTTCAAGCTGAAGGGGTACCTTCTTTGCACCTTCCTGGGCTTTGGCTGGCCTCACCTCCCCTCACCTACAAGAGGCTGCGCAGGGCCTCAGCCATGAGCTTTGCCCCTGGCTGCTCAGCCAGCAGCTTCATGGCCTGTACACTCTGCCCAAGCTGCATGCTCAGACCTGGGCTAGACACCACCCCTTGTTAATCAACTGCCCCTCAAACCTCAAATCCAAAAGGCCTCAACTGCCCCACCTTGAAAATCTAAAGGTTTCCTGACCCTCCCCTTTTTAAGGCAGACACTCAGAAATACAAGAAAACCCCATTGGTCAACTAATCCCTCCAACTCTTCAAAGCCTCAACCCCTCCTATCCCCAACCCTCAAACTTCCTGAAAGCCTCGACCCCTCCTACCCTCAACTCTCAAACCTCTACCCCTGAAAGCCTCAACTCCTCCTACCCTCAGCCCTCAAACCTCAAATCCTAAAAGCCTCAACCCCTCCTACCCTCAAACCTCTACCCCTGAAACCCCTCCTACCCTCAACTCCCAAACCTCTACCCCTGAAAGCCTCAACTCCTCCTACCTTCAACCCTCAAACCTCTACTCCTGAAACCTCAACTCCTCCTACCCTCAACCCTCAAACATCAACTCCTCAAAGCCTCAACCCTCAAAACTCTTAAAAGCCTCAGCCCAACCCTCAAGCCTCCTAAAAGCCTCAACCCCTTCTACCCTGAAACCTCTACCCCTGAAAGCCTCAACTCCTCCTACTCTCTTTTTTTAAGACTCTTGAAAGCCTCAACCCCTCCTACCCTCAACCTCAAAACTCTTGAAAGCCTCAACTCCTCCTACCCTCAACCCTCAAACCTCTACTCCTGAAAGCCTCAACCCCTCCTACCCTCAACCCTCAAACCTCCTGAAAGCCTCAACCCCTCCTACCCTCAAACCTCTACTCATGAAAGTCTCAACTCCTCCTACCCTCAACCCTCAACCCTCAACCCTCAAACTTCAACCCCTGAAAGCCTCAACCCCTCCTACCCTGAACCCTCCAACTCCTGAAAGCCTCAACTCCTCCTACCCTCAACCCTCAAACCTCTACTCCTGAAAGCCTCAACTCCTCCTACCCTCAACCCTTAAACCTCTACTCCTGAAAGCCTCAACTCCTCCTACCCTCAACCTTCAAACCTTCAAACCATCAAATGTGTTGTTCCCCCTTTCCCTTGCCTTTCCTGTTGTGGCAGCCCCTGAAAACCTTAATTGCCCTTTCCCTGAATCCTCACCCTCACCCTTACCCTCAGTCTGCCAAGCTTCGGGGGTGGCTCATCACCTCGCTCACCTTCTCCTGCACCAGGTTGCTTGCAACCAGAGGATGCCTGAGCTGCCATCACACAGGGAACCCTCAACCAGCCTGAAAGCCTCAAAACCCTCAAACCTGCATCTGAAAGCCTCAAACAATTCTTCCTACCTTCCTCAACTCCTGAAGCCTCTTAATTAAAGCCTTCTTACCTGACCTCCTCCTACAAGCCAAGCTGCTTTTGCCACACCTCTGTGATGTAGAGGAGCTTCTGGTCCTGGGGCCTCAGACAGACAGGAAACATCTCGAATTGACCTTTCTATCCTCAACCCCTGCAAGCTTCAAACCTCAATTCCTCCTACTCTCAAACCTCAACTCCTGAAGCTTCAAACCTCAATTCCTCCTACTCTCAAACCTCAACTCCTGCAAGCTCAAACCTCAAACCTCAACTTCCTCCTCACTCTACTCTCAAACCTCAACTCCTGCAAGCCTCAAACCTCAATTCCTCCTACTCTCAAACCTCAACCCCTGCAAGCTTCAAACCTCAATTCCTCCTACTCTCAAACCTCAACTCCTGACAGCTTCAAACCTCAATTCCTCCTACTCTCAAACCTCAACTCCTGCAAGCTTCAAACCTCAATTCCTCCTACTCTCAAACCTCAACTCCTGCAAGCTTCAAACCTCAACCCTTCCTAGTCTCAAACCTCAACTCCTGCAAGCTTCAAACCTCAATTCCTCCTACTCTCAAACCTCAACTCCTGCAAGCTTCAAACCTCAATTCCTCCTACTCTCGAACCTCAACTCCTGCAAGCTTCAAACCTCAACCCCTCCTAGTCTCAAACCTCAACTCCTGCAAGCTTCAAACCTCAATTCCTCCTACTCTCAAACCTCAACTCCTGCAAGCTTCAAACCTCAATTCCTCCTACTCTCAAACCTCAATTCCTGCAAGCTTCAAACCTCAACCCCTCCTACCCTCAACCAGCCTGAAAGCCTCAAAACCCTCAAACCTGCATCTGAAAGCCTCAAACAATTCTTCCTACCTTCCTCAACTGCTACCCCTCAGGCCTCAACTGAAGCCTCTTAATTAAAGCCTTCTTTCCACCAAGCCTCAAACCCCAACCCTTCACTTCTGCCAAGTAGCTGCCTCAAGCTGCTCTGCAAGAAGTCCCTCCAGAGCTCCAAGCCGGCCAGCACACCTCAGCTGCACTCTCCTCAAACGCCAGCTTCTCCCAAATCTACTCCCTACTCCCTCCAACCACCTCAACTCCTCAACTCTGACATCTCAAACCTCAAACCTCAACCTAAATGAAACCCTCAGCCAAGGCTCAAAGAGCACCCCAAGAGTGCACCTTGCCCACTGCACAGACCTCAAAGATCTCGTGCTCCCTGCTCACCTCCTCAAAGGTCGAGGCCTGGGTCATGTGCCTGACCCGGTCGTTGAAGCCTCAACTCAAGTCTCTCCATGAAAGACTCAACTGCCCCTGCCCTCAACCCTCAAGCCTCAAACTCAACTCCTCCTATCCTCAACTCTGCCTCAACTCCTAATACCTCACATCAGTTGAAATCCAAGGTGCCAACATGACCCCTCAAACCTTAAATCCTCAAAGCCTCAAGCCCCTTAACCTAAATTCCTAAAGGTCTCAATTGCCCCACCTTCAACATCCTAGAGCAACCCTCCCCCTCCAAACCCTCAACCCTTCACAGCTCCAACCCTCAACTCTTACAACCCTAAATCCTTTGATCGGCTTACACAAATTAACTTGTTCACATTGGTGCCATCAATGTTTCCTGACCCTCCCCCTCTTAGGGCAACACCCCAGTAATAAAAGGGACACCCCCCCTATTAGTCAACTACCACTCAAACCTCAACTCCTCAAAGCCTCAAGCCCCTTGACCTAAATTCCTAAAGGTCTCAACTGCCCCCTCAAACTCTGAACCCTCTAATCCTGAAAGCCTCTTGAAACCCTAAAACCTCACCCCCCAGCCCTCAGCCAAGCAGCCCCCCCAGCTGGAGTCCATGCGCAGCTCAATGTGGCTCAAGCGCAGGCTGATGTGGGTGAGCCTGGGCAACCAAGGAACCAACCCTCATCAACTCCCAACAGCCTTAACTCTTAGAACCCCAAACCCAACCTCAACTCCTAAGACCCTCAAACCTTGGAACCCTCAAACCTCAACTCCTGCCACCCCCTCAACTCTTACAACCCTCAAACCTAAATCCCTCCTACCTCCAAACCTGACACCTCACCACTCCTAAAACCCTCAACTCTTAGAACCCTCAAACCTCAGCCTCGAGTCCTGAATGCCAAATCTCTTAGAAACCTCAAACCTCAAGTCATCCTATCCTCAATGCAAACCCTCAAGCCTCAACTCCTGACCCTACCCCCACTTGTTCTGCCAAGGCTCCACTCAACTATCTCCTTCCCATGCCTCAGCAAGGAGTTGGTCCAAAAAAGAAACCTAATCAAGCCCACTAACATAAAAAGAAAACTGCCAGCTCCAAAGGCAAGCTGCCTTTTGCTCACCTCTCCTTCCTCCTTCTCCTCCTCCTTCTTCTCCACTTTCACCACCTTCCTGTGAAGGTGCCCGATCCTTGGCTGCCACTGCAACTCCTGCACCTCAACCCTACCTCAATTCCAAACCTTTCTTTTGTTTACTGTTACTCCAACTTGTTGAAATTATTAAGTTCAACAATGTGTTCTGACCTTTTCCCTTCATATCCTAGCCCCCCATAACTCCCCCATACATTAAACAGAAACAACCCCCCCCCCCCAACTTTTGATGGGAGCAGCTCCCTGTTAATCAACTGACCTTGGCAATTCCAAAAGCCTCAACTCTCTCAGCCCTCAATCTTTACTTACACATCTTCACCCCTACCCTCTCAACCCCCAACCAGGCAAACCCTCCCCCCAATTGCCAGCCAAAGCTGCAGCACCCCCACAGCCAGCACGCCCAGGAGCACGGCCTTGTTCCATTCCTGCCTCAGGCACTCCCTCCCTTTCACTTAGTAAACCCCCCCCCTCAAATTGGCATCCCTCTCTCCCCCTCAACCTTGCACCACTCTCTCCCCTCAACCTTGCAACCCCCACTCTCTCCCCTCAACCTTGCAACCCCCACTCTCTCCCCTCAACCTTGCAACCAAGGCACATCATGATCCTGACCTCACCTTACAAACCTCACCTGGCCTCTGCTGGCTTGGTCCGGCTGAAACGGTCAGCGGTGTCCACTTCCTCAAGATCCCTCTCCTTTTACCTTTCAACAAGCTCCCTATTATTGATCAACCATGTGTTTGTTGGTCCCAGTTTCCATCACACCAAAAAGCCCCCCTACCTGTTCAACAAGTTAATTCCCTTTTCCACTCACACCTTTGAGCAAGGCCCCCCATTAATCAACCCTGTGCTCATGGGTCCTGGCTCCTGCCCCTACACCTCAACCAGCTTCCCTCCTAAAAGTAAAGGCCCTTCTTTCATTGTATTGATCAACCCTGTTTAAAATGACCCTATGTTTCAACTAATTGACCAGAACCTTTCAGAAGGACTGACCTTTTCAATCCCTGCTCTCCTTCCCTGCCTTTTTCCTTCTCACTTAAGAGGTCAAACGGTTTCTGGGCTTTGCCCTGGTCAAACCTGGGCTTTCCTCACCTCATCCTCTCCTGAAGTTCACTGGCCTCACCTACTGCCCAGGTTTGATCCTGCCCTCACCTCAGACCGCCTGAATGAGGGCCTGCAGCCCTGGAGCCATGTGCTCTGCCCCTGGCTGCTGCATGAAGGGCCTAACCTCCCTCACCAGCTGCTCCACCTCCAGCCAAATGCCTCGGCCCACAATCTGAAAGCCTCAACTTCTCACCCCCAATGAAAGCCTCTTTAAAATCTCAAACCTTAACTCCTACACCTGAACCCTCAAACCCTGAGAGCCTCTTAGAACCCTCAAACCTCAACTCCTCCTACAGCAAGCCTCAAACCCTCACCTCCTCCTACACCCAACCCTCAAACCTCAACTCCCTCAACCCTAAGCTCCCCCTAGGCCCTGAAACCTCAACTCCTGAACGCCTCAGCTACCCTCAACCTTCAAACCTCAACTCCTGAAAGCCTCAACTCCTCCTACCCTCAACCCTCAAACCTCTAATTACTCCTGAAAGCCTGAACTCCTCCTACCCCCAACCTTCAAACCTCAACTCCTGAAAGCCTCAGCTACCCTCAACCTTCAAACCTCAACTCCTGAACGCCTCAGCTACCCTCAACCCTCAAACCTCTACTCCTGAAAGCCTGAACTCCTCCTACCCTCAACCCTCAAACCTCTACTCCTGAAAGCCTCAACTCCTCCTACCCTCAACCTTCAAACCTCTACTCCTGAAAGCCTCAACTCCTCCTACCCTCAACCTTCAAACCTTCAACCTTCAAATGTTTGTTCCCCCCTTTTTCTTGCCTTTCCTGTTGTGGCAGCCCCTGAAAACCTTAAGGTTTCATGTTTGCCCTTTCCCTTAATCCTCACCCTCAACCCTTACCCTCAGTCTGCCAAGCTTCGGGGGTGTGCCCTCACCTCCTCCACCTTCTCCTCCAGGATCGCCCCTGCAACCAGAGGGTGCCTGAGCAGTGGATGGCCCAGAAAAAGTCCAAACTTTATATTTACCACTAAATCTTCCCAAAAAGTCTAAAGTTCATAAACTCAGGAAGTGAGTGTTAACCTGATGGCTGGGCCTCCCCTTAAATATTACTAATTAGCAAGCCAAGCTGCACCTGCCACACCTGGGCGATGTACCCCAGCTTCTCCTCCTGTGGCCTCAAGAGGCAACATCTCGAATTGACCTTCCTAACCTCATCTCCTGAAAGCCTCAAACCTCAATTCGTCCTACCCTCATCAACTCCTGCAAGCTTCAAACCTCAACCCCTCCTACCCTCAACCAGCCTGAAAGCCTCCAAACACTAAAAACCACAACTTCAATCCCTTCCTACCCTCACACCTCCTTTCCCTGAAAACCCTCAAACCCCAACCCCTGGAAGCCTCAAACCTCAATCCTTCCTACCTTAAACCTCAACTCCCTGCCCCCAAGCCTCAACTCCTGAAAGCCTCAAACCTCAATTCTTCCTCCCCCCAAACCCCCAACCCCCAACCCTTCACTTCTGACAAGTGGCGACCTCACCCTCTCCTGAAGGTAGTCCTTCCAGAGGTGAAGCCCGGCCTCAGCTGAACCCTCAACCTGAGTCCTGAAAACTCACAAACTTGTATGAAGCCTGAAGCCTCAACTCCTAATGGCCTCAACTCTAACAAACCTCAAACCTTTCTTGAAAGCCTCAAGCCTCAACTCCTAGAGGCCTCAACTCTAAGAACCCTCAAACCTCAACTCCTCAAGCCCTTAAACCTCTCCTGAAAGCCCCAAACCTTAACTCCAAGAGGCCTCGACTACCTCAACTTCTGAAACCTGAACTTCTAAAGGCCTCAACCTAAGAACCCTCCTCAAACCTTTTTCTGAATGCTTCAGGCCCCAGACCCAACTTCTGAAAACCCCTTTCCTCAACTCCTCCATCAGACTCACCTCCTCAGCCAAGGAGCAAAGGGTGGACCAGTTCACCACCTTGGCCACCACGCTGCCCTCCCAGACCTCATTCTCAAAGCTCACCTCCTCGAAGGATGAGGCCTGGGTCATGTGCCTGACCCGGTCACTGAAGCCTCAGTTTTTGCATGAAAAGACTCAACTGCCCCTGCCCTCAACCCTCAACCCTCAAGCCTCAAACTCAACTCCTCCTATCCTCAACTCTTGCCTCAACTCCTAATACCTCAAATATTAAGAACACCAATCTATCTAATCACATGGGGGCTTCTAGAGTTTTCTTTGGTGCCCAAACCTCAAATCCTCAAAGCCTCAAGCCTCTTAACCTGAATTCCTAAAGGTCTCAACTGCCCCACCTTCAACATCCTGAACAACCCTTCCCCTCCAAACCCTCAACTCTTACAACCCTAAATCCTTTGATCTGCTTGCAGTAAAAGGGGCACCCCTTCCTCAACTGCCTCCTCAAACTTCAACCCCTCAAACTCTCAACCCTCTAATCCTGAAAGCCTCTTGGAACCCTAAAACCTCAATTGCTCCTACCCCAAACCTCAAACCTCAAGCCCTTAACCCCTCCTACCCCCCAACCTTCAAACCTCAACTCCTCCAAGCCTCATGTCTCCTAATTAATGCCCTCAACCCTCAGCCCTCAGCCAAGCAGCCACCCCAGCTGGCATCCATGCGCAGCTCGATGTGGCTCATGCGAAGGCTGATGTGGGTGAGCCTGGGCAACCAAGGAACCAACCCTCAACTCCTAAAAACCTCAGACCTCAACTCCTGGAAGCCTCAACTCTTTGAAACTTCAACTCCTCCTAATTATTTTCCCCAAACCTCCACTCCTAAAAGCATCAACCCTTAGAACCCTCAAACCTCAACCCCCAAAAGCTTCAACTCTTAGAACCCTTAAACCTCATCTAACCCTCAAACCTCAACTCTTGGCCTAATCTCAACAGCTCAAACCCCAACTCCCAAAACATCAACTCTTAGAACCCTCAAACCTCAACTCCTCTCAATCGAGCCCTCAAACCTCAACTCCTGGAAGCCTCAACTCTTAGAACCCTCAAGCCTTCCTCTCAATCTAACCCTCAAACCTCAACTCCTAGAAGCCTCAACTCTGAGAATCCTCAAACCTCAACCCCTCCTAATCTCAACACCTCACACCTCAACCCCTCTCAAACCTCAACTCCTGGAAGCCTCAACTCTTTGAAACTTCAACTCCTCCTAATCATTTTCCACAAACCTCCACTCCTAAAAGCCTCAACTCTTAGAACCCTCAAACCTCAACTCCTAAAAGCCTCAGCTCTTAAGACCCTCAAACCTCAACTCTTGGAACCCCCAAACCTCAACTCCTCCTACCCCCAGCCTCCAAGCATGAACTCCCAACAGCCCTCAGCCTTCAAACCTGAACTCAAAGCATCTCCTTTGCCAAGGCTCCAATCCACCGTGCTCTTGAGGTTGTTCGTGTCCTCCTCTGCCCTCTCCTCCACCTTCTTCTTCTTACTCTCCTCCACCATCTTGCCATGCAGGTGGCCGATCCTTGGCTGCCACAGCAAACCCTGCACCTCAACCCTTACAACCCTTAGCACCCTCAAGCCTCACTGACCCTCTCCTTTCAGGGCAAAAAAACAGCCTATAAGTCACTGCCCCGCCCTTCAAATAACAAACCCTAACTACCCTCCCCTACCCCAATTGCAAGCCAAAGCTGCAGCACTCCCACCGCCAGCGTGCCCATCACCAGCACCACCTTGTTCCAATCCTGCCTCAGGCACTCCCTCCCTGTCACTTGAAAACCCACCCCTTCAAACCCCCACTCTCTCTCTCTCTCTCTCTGCCATTCACCCTGCAACCAAGGCACATCATGGTGCCTGACCTCTCCTCACCTTGCCTGATCACCTCACCTCACCTGCTTGAGCAGCTGAAATGGCCAGCGGTGTTGGGGGACCTTCCCACAAGGTTGTCCTGACCTGACTTTTTCCCCCAAATTCTTTGATTTGGAAACCCCCTATTAATCAACCATAAGAAAGGCCCCCCGTGGTTGCTTTAAATCCTGACCTTCCCACAAGGTTACCTGACATGACTTTCCCACAAGCTACCTTCAAGCCCCTGATGAACAATTCTTAGATTTGGCACCCCCTGTTAATCAACCATAGCCTTCAATATAATTCTCTGATTTGCTATAAATCCTGACCTTCCCAGAAGGTTTTCCTGGCCTGACTTTTTCACAAGCTACCTTCAAGCCCCCAAATTCTTAGATTTGGCACCCCCTATTAATCAACCATAGAAAGGCCCCCCTGGTTGCTTTAAATGCTGACCTTCCCACAAGGTTACCTGACATGACTTTCTCACAAGCTACCTTCAAGCCCCCTAATTATTGATCAACAATTCTTAGATTTGACACCCCTATTAATCAACCATAGCCTTCAAAAGAATTCTCTGATTGCTTTAAAGCCTGTTCACAAGCTGCATTCAAGCCCCCTAATTGCTGATCAACAGTTCTGTGATTTGGCACCCCTATTAATCAACCATGGAATGGCTCCCCTGGTTGCTTTAAATCCTGACCTTCCCACAAGTTACCTCTTTCTCACAAGCTACCTTCAAGCCCCCTAATTATTGATCAACATTTCTTAGATTTGGCACCCCCTATTAATCAACCATAGGTTTCACAAGCTACCTTCAAGCCCCCAAATTCTTTGATTTGGCCCCCCCTATTAATCAACCATAGAAAGGCCCCTCTGATTGCGTTTCATCCTGACCTTCCCACAAGGTTCTCTAACCTGACCTTTCCACAAGGTTCCCTGACCTGACTTTTTCACAAGCTGCCTTCAAGCCCCCTAATTACTGATCAACAATTCTTAGATTTGGCACCCCCCTATTAATCAAAGGACTCTCTGATTGCTTTAAATCCTGACCTTCCCACAAGGTTCCCTCTTTCTCACAAGCTACCTTCAAGCCCCCTAATTATTGATCAACAATTCTTAGATTTGGCACCCCTATTAATCAACCATAGCCTTCAAAAGAATTCTCTGATTGCTTTAAAGCCTGACCTTCCCACAAGGTTCCCTGACCTGACTTTTTCACAAGCTGCATTCAAGCCCCCTAATTGCTGATCAACAGTTCTGTGATTTGGCACCCCTATTAATCAACCATGGAATGGCTCCCCTGGTTGCTTTAAATCCTGACCTTCCCACAAGTTACCTCTTTCTCACAAGCTACCTTCAAGCCCCCTAATTATTGATCAACAATTCTTAGATTTGGCACCCCTATTAATCAACCATAGGTTTCACAAAGCTACCTTCAAGCCCCCAAATTCTTTATTTTGGCCCCGATTAAAAGCAAATGGCCATATAAAGGGGCCCCTCTGTTATGCGTTTCATCCTGACCTTCCCACAGGATCTCTAACCTGACCTTTCCACAAGGTTCCCTGACCTGACTTTTTCACAAGCTACCTTCAAGCCCCCTAATTATGATCAACAATTCTTAGATTTGGCACCCCCCTATTAATCAAAGGACTCTCTGATTGCTTTAAATCCTGACCTTCCCACAAGGTTCCCTCGCCTGACCTTCTTACAAACCACAAGGATCCCTGACCTGACCTTCCCACAAGGTTCCCTGACCTGACTTTTTCACAAGCTACCTTCAAGACCACCAAATTCTTTAGATTTGGCACCCCCAATTAATCAACCAAAGAGATACAACTCTGATTGCTTTAAATGCTGACCTTCCCACAAGGTTCCCTCACCTGAACTTCCCACAAGGTTCCCACAAGGTTCCCACAAGGTTCCCTGGTCTGACCTTCCTACAAGGTTCCCTGACCTGACTTTTTCACAAGCTACCTTCAAGCTCCCTACTTATTCATCAACAATTCTTAGATTTGGCACCCCCTGTTAATCAACCATGTTCTCCAACAGCCTCCAAAAACCCCTCTGGCCTCAAAAGTCATGACCTTCCCACTCACCTGACCTTCAAGCCCCCCAAATTCTTCTGGCACCCCCTATTAATCAACCAGAGAACTACAACTCTGCTTGCTTTACATGCTGACCTTCCGACAAGTTTCCCTCACCTGAAATCCCACAAGGTTCCCAACAACCACAAGGTTCCTGACCTGACCTTCCTGCAAGGTTCCCTGACCTGACTTTTTCACAAGCTACCTTCAAGCTCCCTAATTACTCATCAAAATTCTTAAAATTTGGACCCTGGAATCAACCATGTTCTCCAACAGCCTCCAAAAACCCCTCTGGCCTCAAAAGTCATGACCTTCCCACTCACCTGACCTTCAAGCCCCCCAAATTCTTCTGGCACCCCCTATTAATCAACCAGAGAACTACAACTCTGCTTGCTTTACATGCTGACCTTCCCACAAGTTTCCCTCACCTGACCTTCCCACAAGGTTCCCACAAGGTTCCCTGACCTGACCTTCCTACAAGGTTCCCTGACCTGACTTTTTCACAAGCTACCTTCAAGCTCCCTAATTACTCATCAAAATTCTTAAAATTTGGCACCCCCTATTAATCAACCATGTTCTCCAAAAGCCTTCAAAAGACCCCTCTGATTGCTTTAAATCCATTCTATAGGTTCCCTGGCCTCACAAGTCATGACCTTCCCACAAGGTTTCCTCACTTGACCTTCCCGCAAGGTTCCCTCACCTGACCTTCCCACAAGGTCCACAAGGTTCCCTCACCTGACCTTCCCTCAAGGTTCCCTCGCCTGACCTTCCCACAAGGTTCCCTCACCTGACCTTCCCACAAGGTCCCCTTCTTCACCTGACCTTCCCACAAGGTCCTGACCTTCCCACAAGGTTCCCTCACTGACCTTCCCACAAGGTTCCCTCACCTGACCTTCCCACAAGGTTGACCTTCCCACAAGGTTCCCTCACCTGACCTTCCCACAAGGTCCTGACCTTCCCACAAGGTTCCCTCACCTGACCTTCCCACAAGGTTCCCCCACCTAACCTTCCCACAAGGTCCTGCCACAAGGTCCTGACCTTCCCACAAGGTTCCCTCACCTGACCTTCCCACAAGGTCCTGACCTTCCCACAAGGTTCCCTCACCTGACCTTCCCCTGACCTTCCCACAAGGTTCCCCCACCTGACCTTCCCACAAGGTCCTGACCTTCCCACAAGGTTCCCTCACCTGACCTTCCCACAAGGTCCTGACCTTCCCACAAGGTTCCCTCACCTGACCTTCCCACAAGGTCCTGACCTTCCCACAAGGTTCCCTCACCTGACCTTCCCACAAGGTCCTGACCTTCTTCCCTCACCTGACCTTCCCACAAGGTTCCCTGACCTAACCTTCCCACAAGGTTCCCCTTCCCACTATTAGGGGGCGGCCCTCAAAAAAATGACAGACCTGACCTTGTGACCTTGAGGGGGGGGGGGGGGGAGGGGGGGCCGGTTTATTAATCCGGGGTCTGCATTATTCAAAACGCGGGGGTTGGCCGCTTCCAAAAGTGGTCTGATTCAACACGAATCTCGGTTCGACCCACCCCTAATAAGCTGGTTGATTCAGGGTCAACGTTGAGACACGTCCGGTCCTCCAGTGGAGGTTAGAATCAGTTGGTACCAGCTTTTTTCGGTTTTGTCTAATTTAGTAGGGGAACCGAATCACCCCCAAAAAAAGGGGAGAGAAGGGCAGGGTGACCTCATCATTTTGCTTGGGCCCCCGCCGTGATGCCACGCGCGTCTGACGGCAGCGTGCAACAGGCCATGGCGGAGACCGAAACCGCCGGAAGATTGTCCCCACCAAAACCCAAAAAGGAACTGAAGTCCGAAACGGATCCTTTTTGCTGTTTCCTATGTCTGTTTTTTTTAAGAAACACACCTTCTCTTTTGGTGTCAAAAACAAACCTGGTCACCTGGTTAACCCATGGTCTACCTTGGTTCACTTGGCGTGTTGCAAACACCTGTCCACCCGAACTCACCCTCTTTGGGGGGTTCACCTCAGAAAACAGATCGGGGATGCATCCAACGTACCTGGTTTCCTGTTGGTGTCCGTGTGCAATAACAAAACACAGCCACCAAAGCGGGACGTGTAGGAAGCGCACATACCGTCACATCGCTTGGAGCTATCAAGCACGGCTACGCAGCAAAGAGTTTTCGCGGCGCGGCCAGGCGACATCTTTTTTGAGCGACCTGGTGGTACTAGAAGTCGAGACTCGCGTCCATGGTCTTTCCAAAAAGGTTGTTCAGGGTGGGTGTCAAAAAACAAAAAAAAAGCCAACGATGCGGATTAGGACCAAACAGGAATTTTGGCTTTCCCGTTGGCTTCCCCAGCCAAACTTCAGAAGTGCCAGCTCGAACGCACACCCAGTGAAGCTCGCGGAGTGGTGATGAGCGCTTTCCAGAGCTCAACGTGATTCACTTAGAGCTGGATTTGGAGAAGTTTGGAGCTGTAAACCAATTTTCACCCGAATAGGCAAATAGGATTTTCAGCCTGGAGGATTTAACCTGCGGTCTGATGGTTTAATTTTGCCTTTCCCGTGCAACGATTTGGGTGTGGCTCAAAGTTAAAGAGCTAGGGTTACGCAGTTTTCAGTTTGGTTCCATAGCGAATAGGTTGCTTTGGCTGAGAGGGGAAGCACATCAAGGCGAGCATTTCTCTCACCAAAGCGCAACCTAGGACCTAGTGCAGATTCAGATAAACCGAGTCCACTTTCGGAAGCCCTGGCTTTGGGGTCGACGCTAATTCCCATGCATGGCAACTGACCCAAGCTTTTCCAAGAGTTGCAAATCCGCACTGAGATCTCAGGATGGAAACCTGACTGGAGTTTTTCGGAGCAAGGCTCGCTTGCCTGAGATGGTGTGGGACTTATGTAGTGATTGGCAAGACAAAACTAGTCCTTGTTCTGTTGGTAACCAACCAGGTTAGTGAGCATTCGTCCCAAACCACGTGCACAATAACAGAAGAAACCGGAGAATGGGATCCGCTTCTCAGAAGGAGTTTCCTCTATGAATGATGGGTTTTGTGGGTTCCATGTTAATCTCTAGGAGACTAAGAAAGAGCCCATATAATTTTTTTGGAGCCTCGACATGGAAGGCCTGACAGAAACCGTGAACTCAACAGTCTATTCTAACATTCTAAGAAACCAGCTGCAGGAATTCCTAGAGGAAATGTGTCCCCTATGTTTCCATCAAAAATGGTTATACATTGACCTTGCTACAACCATTCAACGAGAAAGAACACTCTACAGTGGCCAATGAGGGCTTTGGGCGCGGCTCACTACCTCAAATCAAAGAAGCTGCGATCAGTTGCTTGGTGGACAACAGTCCAAGCGTTTCAGCGCTTCCGCCAAAGGGTCCATCATCACAAATCATACTAACCTGGGGTTTCCCACGCAAAAAAAAGAGAGACATTCTGTTCAACCATCGTTCTTTTCAATAACCTGCCGTTTCCCTGGGTTTCTGAAGGTTTTCTAGAAAGAAGGATTCCTGGAAAGAATTGGTTTTCCAACAAAAAAAAGAAACAACATATATACACGATTCAGCCATACGTTCAAGCAACCAGTCGCCCCCAGAGCAAGCAATTTCTTCGTCTCGCAAGACCGATGGTCTGACGGTGGAACCCCTCCCGTCTGGCCGGCTTGATGTGCTTTCAGGCTGCGCGGTCCAAATACATGCGCCAGTACTACAATCATATACCAAACTAAAACCAGTAGATGGACAAAAGCCTGCACCAGTTGGGATGGATGCAACCCTAGAAATTATGGGATAAACCACTTGCCAGCTGGCGCGTTGGATTTGGTGTAACCCCTCCTGTTCAATTTTGAGCCACACCCAAATCTCAAGTTTAGGGTGTGTCAGAATGACGCGCGCCTCCAAACCGGCCTGGTCTTGAGGAATCTACATGGGCCCAATTCTTTGGGGTCCCAAACAACTGCCGCTGAGAAAATCCTTTGCAGCCATCGAGCCTCTCAAAAAAAAAAAACATCGGGGCCCTTGGCAATTGTCTTTGGCATTTTGAACGCCAAAAGTGTCAAAAAGGATTGCCATATGGCTGTGGGTCGAAAATGGGTACCCAAAATAGAAATTTCCGGTTTTATGGTGGTTGAATTTTGACCCACACCCATATCCGGGCTGTCCTCAGATCCTCTGCTAAAAGTTTAACTGCTAGTGGGCTAAATGCAAACTACCACAAAACCCTAAAATCCAAAAAAGCTAAGGGGACGGCTGGGGGCCACCAAGATACGGTTGACAACCCACTCCCCCAATCTCTATGTGGTTGTGCCACTTCTGCTGAGGAGTCAGGGCACCTCAACATGCAAAGTCCCTCTTTTTGCCTTCCCGATTGAAGCTTGACCTTTGTTCACCTTGAAACAGCCCTTCAAATGTGAGACCTTTGCTTTCATGACATGAATCTTGGCCCGCTGGGCTACACAGAAACAATACTTTCCAATTCCATGTCATATTTAGTATACCCTAACATACTGTATCAAAATACTTACCCCTTAAAACTCCAAGGATTGGGGAAGTTAACCTTTTACAGACATATAGCCCATGTTACCCAAAAAGTTGAAAAGTTGTGTTTTTAAGAGGTAAGAATAGCATCTGAGAAGACCTCAGGAATAATTGGGGAACAAATTATGCGAGGGGATACGGGGGCAGTGGGGATGTCGGGATTCCCTGTAAAGGACACCATGTCTAAAAGTTCCCTGAAAAATATATTCGCCCCGCACTGCTTCCGCTTCCCTGCTTGTCTGTTCGTCTGAAATAAGCATTTAGAGTCTCCGTGACCCCTAGAATCCCTAGAACAATTGCCCATTTGACCCTACGCAGATATTCCCTCTCGCGTCGCCCTGGAAAGCGCTGTCCGCTAGACGCGCGAAGACGCCGCTCCGCTCGCTCAATGGGCGGATGGTCGACTTTCTGGGCGCATGGCCTCCGTAGCTTGAAAAAAACTTCGTGGAGTCTCCGTGACCCTTATGCGGTTTGCCGAAAAATGCGGTTGACCATGACCCCGAAGAAAAGGGGGGGCAGAAGGAGACTCCAAGTTGCAACCGCATGACCTGCCCCGTTGCGTTGCGCACGGGAAACCCCAGCTGGAATAAAAACCGGGGCGATCAAGTCATCGAGAAGGGCGCAACCCAACCGGGGCCTAGTCAAGCGGTTTCATGAAGGGAGCGGCGGCACCCAAACAATTGACTGGATGGTTCTTTGCCCCTTGTTGTTTGATCTTTTGGTAGGGTAAAAAACATGGAAAAGGCACTGAAGTCTGTCTGAGTTTGAGTTGACACCATTTTGTTGGTGGGTTGAAAGGGAAGCTAGAAGGAAAATCAGCATTTTGGGGGGTCCAAATCCTAAAACATGACACCCCCAATTGTTTCCGAACAGTCTTTTCTGTTCAGGGCGCTAAGGGGTCACGCCGGTCAGCCACGTTTCGCGGCTAGGCTTATTACCCTAATGCCAGGAAAAAAGGCTCATGGGGGCTGGGGGGGAGGGAGGGGGTGGGGGAGCGCAAATAAGCCCTTACTAAGGCTTTATTAGGGGCTTAATCAGGGCTTATTGGGCTCCCTCGCCCTCCCCTCCCTCCCCCCAGCCCCTATGAAAGACGGTAGGCAATGCCAACCATTTCGCTAGCTCCTCGAATCAACTTAACTTGCCCAGAGCTGGGCGGAAAGCTTTGCACAGATTCCGTGGGGTGTTCAATTCGGACTTGAGCAATTCACTTTGTTAGGCCAGCTGTCACAGCATATCTAGGTCCTCCAGTGGAGAGGTTAGTACAAGGGTACTTCTTTTTCTGTAGTCTATTTTAGTAGGGGAACCCTCCCCCAAAAAGGGGTTAAAAAGGGCACTACTGGGGGACCTAGATGTGTAACATGTTGAGGCAACACCTTAGGTTACTTTGCGGCACGTCGTCTATGTTCTCTCCATGGTCTTCAAG
This sequence comes from Effrenium voratum, assembly GCA_963377175.1. Taxonomy (NCBI): domain Eukaryota; class Dinophyceae; order Suessiales; family Symbiodiniaceae; genus Effrenium; species Effrenium voratum. The sequence goes on along the minus strand of CAUJNA010001002.1, from coordinate 836,416 downwards.
CTGAGCAACCCCAATCTGGCCATGTCTCTCTTGTCTGGCCTTCACAACACAATTGCTGAGCAAAATAACACGTTGCCGCATTTGGTTGTAGATGCCCAAGGCTATTGTTTTGAGTACATGTCAGCTTTCCTCTAATTGGTGGTTTGGATTGGTGGTTTGGTGATGTTCCGGGGTGGATGTCCAATTACCCTCTACATCCAGCATATCTCCATACTTCCCAGGCTTCTATTTGCGGCAGACTTGAACGTGGTTGATTTAAGGCCAACCGAATTCGCCTTGAACAACTGAGGAAGCATATTCAACTCCCAAACCACCAATCCACACCACCAACTACCTTGGCTGGAGCTAGGACCCCAGCTAAACATGAGATCTTTTTGTTCCTGGTTCGTGGAAAACCAAGGGGACCCCATAATTACAAGCAAAAACAAATTACAAAAATGGGGAGCTGACTCTGGGGAAGCTAAGGGTATTCAATGTTCAAACCACCAATCCACACCACCAACTAACCGTTGTGCCTGAGAACCTGAACCAAAAAAAACACCGCCCTCGCAGGTTTCAGAAACGAAGCTCGGACTCACAGCGCCGTGCAAGTCTTCGACTCCTCGCGCTCGGGTCCATCGCGCAGGGCTGGGTGCACCCCGGGGGGTTCTTGGAGCTCGTAGGCTGGAGAGGGGGTCAAAGGTCCTCCAAAAAAAAGTCTCATGGGCTCCTACCTAGACTCTCCATGACCGCTTGAAAAAGGGGTCACCCCATTTTTAAGGGTCATGGAGAGTCTAGGTAAGGGAAAAAGGAAAAGATAAAAACGAATCTGCCCCGTAGACATGTGCGAGTTGTAGCATAGCTGCGGGTTACAGAATGTAGGCCGGTCTTTTTTTGAGGGTAAGGAACACCATCTTTGGAGGGTCTAAACTAGTTTAAGGCAAACGCATGTGGCAAATAGCTCAGTTGCCCCGGATTAAAAGGCGATCGCCCTTTGGGTTGCCATGACTACACTCCCACCAATTCACCCGGAACCTGACGTTTCGGGGTTCCTGGCTTGGACCATTTTCTTTTTCAAGGGACCGGGTCCCGAATATGAGGTTGCATGTGAACAGGGTGGGAGGGTAATGTGGGTTGAACCCCGAAACGAGCCGTACTCAACACCGATCGGTACAAACATGGCGAACCCAAAGCCATGTAAAGAGTCACCAAGGCGGAATTCCGCACCCATTTGTGGCGAGGGGGAGAGTCCCTTATCCCGGGTTGAAGTTCATGTTTGTGTTGGCGACGTGAGCTGGACGCAATGAGGCGTCAGTCCGCTTCAGGAGACAGCAGCGACCCGGGTGGGCGGTGGTGTGTGTGTGTGTGTGTGTGTGTGTGTGTGTGTGTGTGTGTGTGTGTGTGTGTGTGTGTGTGTGTCTGTGTGTGTCTGTGTGTGTCTGTGTGTGTCTGTGTGTGTCTGTGTGTGTCTGTGTGTGTCTGTGTGTGTCTGTGTGTGTCTGTGTGTGTCTGTGTGTGTGTGTGCGTGTGTGTGAGTGTGTGTGTGTGTGTGTGTGTGTGTGTGTGTGTGTGTGTGTGTGTGTGTGTGTGTGTGTGTGTGTGTGTGTGTGTGTGTGTGTGTGTGTGTGTGTGTGTGTGTGTGTGTGTGTGTGTGTGTGTGTGTGTGTGTGTGTGTGTGTGTGTGTGTGTGTGTCTGTGTGTGTGTGTGTGTCTGTGTGTGTGTGTTTGTGTGTGTGTGTTTGTGTGTGTGTGTGTTTGTTTGTGTGTGTGTGTGTGTTTGTGTGTGTGTTTGTGTGCGTGTGTCTGTTTGTGTGTGTGTGTGTGTGTCTGTTTGTGTGTGTGTCTGTGTGTCTGTGTGTCTGTGTGTCTGTGTGTCTGTGTGTCTGTGCGTCTGTGCGTCTGTGTGTCTGTGTGTCTGTGTGTCTGTGTGTCTGTGTGTCTGTGTGTCTGTGTGTCTGTGTGTCTGTGTGTCTGTGTGTCTGTGTGGGTGTGTGGGTGTGTGGGTGTGTGGGTGGGTGGGTGGGTGGGTGTGGGTGTGGGGTGGGTGTGGGTGTGGGTGTGGGTGTGGGTGTGCGCGTGCGCGTGCGCGTGCGTGTGCGCGTGTGCGTGTGCGTGTGTGCGTGTGTGCGTGTGCGTGTGCGTGGGCGTGCGCGTGCACGTGGGCGTGGGCATGGGCGTGCGCGTGCGCGTGTGCGTGTGCGTGTGCGTGTACGTGTACGTGTGGGTGTGTGTCTGCGGTGTGTGTGTGTGTGTGTGTGTGTGTGTGTGTGTGTGTGTGTGTGTGTGTGTGTGTGTGTGTGTGTGTGTGTGTGTGTGTGTGTGTGTGTGTGTGTGTGTGTGTGTGTGTGTGTGTGTGTGTGTGTCTGTGTGTGTGTGTATGTGTGTGCGTGTGTGGTGTGTGTGTGTGTTGTTTTTGGTTTTTCGGGGTTGGCCTTTGTTTTTGTGCGTTGGTTTCGATTTCGTCCCCCTTTCTCTCTGGTTGGGCTTGTTTCTTCTTCAGGGTCCCTTCTCTTTGAGGTCTTCTTTTTGGACGTTGTTGCCCAGGCGGCCCCTCTGCTTCGGTCGTTTCTTGACGGAAAAGCTGTCCTAATTGCGCCTTCACAAGAGTCAGGTAGGACGCAAGGGAACTGCAAGGGATGGCGATCAGCCTCTTAGACCTTTAGACAATATCAAGGTTCCTTGTGAGGGATACATGTTCCGGACTCAATTCGTATGTCATATTGTCGATCCGAATGTACGCGTAAAGATGGCACAGAATACACAAACCTAGATACTGCAACAAAAGCCTTTAAACATGTTTTTTGTTTTTTTTGTTTAAGGAAAAACATGAACACAATGATAAAATGATTGACAGTGTATTTTTACTTTCCGAGTTTCACAGGGGGTAGATCTTCCGCTCCCAACAGGTTTTGGCCCTAGTAGCTCGATGATCCCTTGCGAACAGCAACAAAAGATGGTGGGATATGTGATGCCCAAGTACCTTCTAAGGAGGTACTTAGACACCTTTTTGGCCCCCAAAAGCCATCCTCATGGGGTACTTGGACCCTCTGGGAAGTCCAAACGTTTCAGGGCATGCCTAGGAACCGACCTTGGTTTGGGTCTTTGGCCCTGAGCCTCTTTCCAATGAGAAAACAGCAAGGGGAGCCATGCAAAGGTCAATGAGCCTTTTCCGAGTTGGCGCTGACTCAGTTGTGCGTTTTTCCCTTTTGGCTGGGGCTATACTTATTGGGGGGGTGGGTATTACAAAAATGATTTAACGATTAGAGCTAGGCCCAATTATAGATTCTATATTTTATTGGTTGCTTCACTTTGAGTTACAGGTAAAATGTAAAATGTATCCTAAGTCTACCCCAGATTTCAGTCACAATTCGGCGGAAGCTACGAGGAGTTGCCATATGCAGAACACCTGGTAGCTTAGCACCACCCCCATACTCAAAATACCCGCCTTTTTTCATGGTATTTTTGGGAACACCTGGTTTTCCATGGTAAGTACCTCCCTTTTTAGTAGAGGGTCGACATGCTACCCTCTAAAAAAAGGCCGGGTATTTGGAGTAGAGGGTAGGAAAAAAAGGGCTCTTGAGCGCCTCTCCTCGTGTATCTGCAGAATGCATCCGCTCTCACGGCGAACTTCTTTCCGATCCACGCGGGCTTCGGAGACTTCGGAGAGGTCAGCGGACGAGAGGTTCAGCACGAGCTGTGCCACCATGTGCCCCTGCGGGGGTGGATGGGCCATTTTTTCTAGGCGTTGATTCCTCATTCTTTTCAGCCATCGTGCTTTTCAAAAACCAGCAATTTCCCCAGGGTTTTTGTGGTTTTCTGGAAAGACGGATCCCTGGAAAGAATGGGGAAGCTACCCCTAGAATTTTACAGCCAGCTCCCCAAGTCGCAATGGGGAAAACTGCTTTTTCAGGTTGGAGTCTGTGAAATAGATCGAGCAGTTGTTCTTGCGGTTTCAACCTACCAACTCAAACAAAACACACAACCGCTTCTCTTTGGTTTGTATATCACATATCAAAGGGGTTCCTCCTCTCCAAAGGAAAAAACGGAAGCACCCCTGAGGTCTGGGTTATGATGTGGGGCACTGATTAACCACCCCCCCTCCCCCGCACGCACCCCTCAAGGCAAATTTTGCGCTCCATAGGGAAGACATGCAAAGCAATTCGGGTCAAATGGGGATTTCCCAAGTTAGTATCGGTTAGTATTGGCTTAGCATTGTTTTGGTATTGGTTTGGTATTGCTTTGTGCTGCTTTAGTACTGCCTTAGTTTTGGCTAGCATTGCTTTACTATTGCCTCATGCTGCCTTCGTACTGGCTTAGTATTGGTTTGCATTACCCAGAGGCTCCCGATGTAAGCAGGGCCCTCAAACACCCCGGTTTGGAGACCCCCAAACACCTCCGGGGTGTCTAATGGAGGGAGTTTAGTATGAGTGAAGAATTGCATCGTTTGTCTTCGGTCCTCTTCAATCCCCTCTGTGTCTAGTGCCGGTTTTGAGTTTCAGTATTCCTTTGAGAGGCCCAGCACTGTTCAGAATTGCTCTACCTAGAGTCTCCATGACCCTTTTTCTTTTTCTTTTGGGCAATGATCCCATTCTTTTAGGGTCATGAAGAGTCTAGGTTGTATTGCTTTGTGCTGCCTTCGTACTGGCTTTGCCCTAGCTTAGCATTCCAAATATTCCAAATTGGTTTGTTGTGGTTTCGTAGTGGTTTAGTAGTGGGCTGGTTTTTCGGCCTGGCTAATGGTTGCACAAGTGGCTATCTGTTTTGTCATTTCTATGATTGAGTACTTGGGGTGGCCACGAACTGCTACTAATTACCCTCTTGCAAATTTGCCGTCTGAGACCTTTTATATAAAGGAGATGCAAGGAAATCAGCGGGTTCGGGATGGGTGTTCTTTGCAGAGATATTCAGACTTGATACTCGGAAGAAAGAAGTCTACCTAGAGTCTCCATGACCCTTTAAAAATGGGGCATGACCCGAATCTTTCTCTTGGGTAACGACCAACCATTTTTCCACAGACTCCAGAAGGGTTGAAAAGCGTTTTTACCTGGTTCTCAGCACTGTTTCGCCAGAACACACTGTAAAACACGGTGTTTTGTAGCATTTTGTCATGTTAACATCACATCCCCACCAACACCCGGTCTCTTTTTCAAGGGTGGAGAGTCTAAGGAGGGGAGTCAGCAGGTCCAAAGCTCCAAACTTCGGGCGGCGCAAGCTCATTGCAAGCGAGCCAGGGGCTAAGGGTCCTCCAGTGGGAGATCCGAATAACTCGGTTTTCCCTGGAACAAGTTCCCCATGAGCCTAGGTCCCAACAGGGTATTCCCATTAGCTTAGGTCCCCAATCGATTCTTAAGCAAATGGAAGACTCACTTGCCCAAAGGACCTGGAACTAAAAGGTGATCACCTTTTGTGGCCATGACTAAGTATGGACCAAAATTGGAGAACCAAAAGGTCAAAAGGTCGGCTTTGAACAACTGAGACAAGGGTACCCCTTTGTTCTGCAGAAAGGAGAGGGTCAAAAAAGGAAACAAAAGGGGAAGAAGAACTGCATTTCAACTAGGTCTCCAGATTTCAGAGGTTAGAAGGGCACATTTTGTTCTGTAGTCTATTTTAGTAGGGGAACCCTCCCCCCAAAAAAGGGGTGAGAAAGGGCACTGGGGGGCCTAGGCAAGGAGGGTCTTTTCAAAAACATGAAGAAAGCATGGACGAATGGAAACCCTAGTAAACCGGCCCCCGTCTGAAGTCTAGCTACCTGACACACTTTTATGTCGACTCGCTCGTGGCTCGGGAAACAAAACAGGGCGGAAACCAACAGCGACCTAGACTCTCCATGACCCTTGGAAAATGGTTGGTCATTGCCCAAAGAAAGATTCGGGTTTGTCTGGGGTTCACGGAGAATCTCGGGAGAAACCTGGTGATACTGTGGAAGGACGAAATCCTGCACCACCTAACAAACCCTGAATGCCAACAAACAACGGTTTCAACCATGGTTTCCAAGTGGTGAGAAATGGATTTCGCAACCATCCACAGTATGGAATTGGGCAATACGTCTTGGCGATCTCAGTCTATGGAACGCATCTCTCCGAGTCGCTGGCTTACCAGGCGCACGAACGCACACGAAATCTCGAAAACAGATTCTCCATCCCCGACGATTTACCAGTGACACAATGGTGAAGCCTAACTCTAAATCATGCAATGATTTGCTTCTCCATCCCCAGAGGCTCCCGATTTATAGGGGCCCTCAAACATCCAGGTATTGAGACCGGGTCCCAAACACCTCCAGGGTGTATCGAGGGTCTAAGTCTTCTCTTGAAAGGCCTAGCAGCCTCTGGGTACCTAGACTCTCCGAATCTGACCCTTTAAAAATGGGCCGGGTCATGACCCAAAAGAAAGATTCGGGTCATCGCCCGGCTCATTTGTTCATGGTCAGATTCGGAGAGTCTAGGTCTTGGTGCTCAAACTTCACCAAAAGAATGTCCGCCCTTGGGCCCTTACTTAGATGGTCTGGGACTTAGCTAAATGGTTAGTAACCCTGGTTTTAGGGGACTTACAACCATGCTAAGTGGGCTACGACCGGCTACTAGCCACTTAGCTGAGTCCCACCTAGAAGACTCTCCATGACCCTTGAAAAATGGGGTCATGACCTTTTTTTGGGTAATGACCTCCGTTTTTGAAGGGTCATGGAGACTCCAGGCACGTTGAACATTTTAGTAGGACCACAAATTCCGACGGCTCCCAGGAACCTCGACAGCTCGCCTCCTGCTTACTGAGAAGGAGCTGGCAGGAGCAAGGCGGGTAACCCATCATTTGCAGCTGCATCGTCACCCTGTCCTTGGCTCGCATTTTTAATTTGCCGCCAGGCCAGAGTCAACGACCCCCTGCAACAAGTTAGAGGTGTTCTTTTATGCTACGCATTTTTTTGATCCGCCGGGCCAAGTGAAACGACTCCCTGCAACAAGTTGGAGGATTTGTTGTTGTTTCAAACACCACGAAACTCGGGAAACTGGGAAGGGCAGAGGGCACGAAGGTCAGTTGAGTAGCTTGCTTAGTCTGGCAATCAAAGGGAGAAGGGGCTTCATGTGACACTCTTTAAAGGGAAAGCACCGTGAAACAGTTCTCCCAGTTTGTTTGGGGGTCTCAAAACCTGGCTGTTTGAGGGCCCTAAATACATTGGGAGCCTCTGGGGGGGAAGAAGCAAATCATTGAAGGTCTGCGACAGCCAGAAACGAAAATCAACACCTCTTGGTTGACGTTGGAAGGGGATTTAAAAATTTATTTTTTAGCAGTCAAGTGGTTGGATATCAGCCACTCAACCACAATAAGCAAACATGGGCAACATGTTTCCCAACAACAAGCATGACCTTGCACCTCTCAGGAATGCTCCGAATAGGCGCCCAAAGCCTTCAACGGACGTGCCTGTGGGGCTTGGTAGCTTGGGGCGAAACCAGGCGGAAACGCAAGTCCCCTCATTTTGACAAAAGTTCTTGATCTGGTTCTTGGGCTGGTTCCAAAAGTTCTTGATCTGGTTCTTGGGCTGGTTCCCCCTTTATTCCCAACAAAAATGCAAGTCTCAATCTGTTGCGCAAGTCCCCTCATTTTGACACCCCCCCAATATGTTCAGATAGTGCAAGCAGCCAACTGATGGACCATCGGCCAAAAGACTGGAGGAGGTCCTCCGTGGAAAGTGAAACCATGACCTTCAATGTGTTTTTTCGGCCCCGGCAAAAAACGAGCAAATATGTCCAGTAGTGAAATCGATTCCAATGGATTCCCTTTAAAACCAACAAGGGAAAGACATAGTCTTGAGCAAATGGAAGATGAACAAAGGTAAAACCAAAGCGAAACCACTTCTATGTTCAGCCAAATTGACTCAAAAGAAGCGGGGGCAAGCACACACTAAACATGAACAAAACCAAAGAAACAAAACAAACAGGTAAAACATATGCCAACTAGTTTGGTCTGCGTTCAACACTAAACCTAGGATCTGAATATTATCATTGTTCAGCATTCTTGGCACGGGCAAAAATGTCTCAGGTGGTCCCACACGTTGACATACAAGTGGCGACAAAGGTGAAAAAACGCAAAATTCGGGAACACCAGCCCCTCTACAGGATACATCTGGGGTGAGTGAATTCAATATCAGTGGTGTTAGATGCAGTTTCATAGGCATACTTGAAGGTGAACAGCTTACGAATGGGAGATGTTGTGCAAAATACTCTGTGAAGCCTGGGTCTAACTTAGGGCTTTGTCTTTTTGTTCAGGGGACCCGTCCAAAATGGATCTCTGGTTTCCGTTTCTTTGGGGGATATTTTGAGACCATTTGGCGGCCCGGCGTGCTGCAGGAAGGACCTGTGAATCTTGAGAATCCCCAAAACATGGGCTCGACGGCCTTGAAAAAAGCCGCGGCTCTCCGAGAAAGGGGCTAAGCCCGGCAGCCAGGTGGGGAGTGTCTCTTTTTTCTTTGGGATAGCCCCCGTAGACGTGACCTGAAAATTACAACAAAACTAAAGTGGCAAACACAAGGTGACATGCAAATCATGACGAAATATGAACTGACCCAAACTGGGTTGGGGTTGTAACCCACTTACTTTGGCTCCAAGTCTTCCAAAACAGTGGGGATTGCCAATTCGCGATTCCTCCCACCCGACTACTGCCCGAGCCTTCAACAAAAAATGTGTTTTGAGGGCCCTGACGTGTCCCTTTTTTGAGGGCCCTACTGTGGATGGACCATATCCTGCACCACCCAAGAAACAATGGGGAAGCATTGGCTGTTGGTATTTACAGGGGAATCATCATTCCCCAGGTTTCTTTGGTGGTGCAGGATGTCGTCCATCCACAGTAGGGTTCATGAGCATCTGGGCAGACTATCTGAGAGCCGTCGTTGGGGCCTTAGAACCAAGACTCCGTGTGCTGATCCGAGTAGGAGAGTCGGTTGATCTTGTCGGTGACCTTCTTCTCAAAGGGCTCCTCGAGAATCAGCACGCACCCTCTTTGACAAAGATATCCTTGGAATCTGCTGGTAAATTTAAGTCAATTAGGTCCTCCAGTAGAGGAGTTAGAATAAGGGTACCAACTTTTTTCGCTTGTCTATGTTAGTAGGGGCACCCTCCCCCAAAAAAGGGGTGAGAAAGGGCACTACTGGGGGACCTAGAAGAGATCCTTGGAATAAGTTGGTAAACGTTAAGTCAACCTTACAACCCCTGGTATGGTAGCAAAACACTTGCAGCCCCCCACTAGAAATGAACAGAATCAAGCAAAAACATAACGAGATGCCAACAACAGAGTAATGGTAACTTAAGTCAACTGGCCATGTAAGGATCCCAGTCAAATACACTGCGGGTGGACAAAATCCATTTCGCAATAGCTAGGTGGGTTCCCCCTCTTAGGGATTTATCCATGGCCTAGGAGGGCCGCACTACAAACCAATCCAAACTGGACTATCCTCAGATCCCCTGCTCAAAGTTTAACTTGTGGGTGAAAAATACAACTACCACTAAACCAAAATGTGGCTGAAAAATGGCAACTACCAACAAAACCAACCAAACCCAAAAGCTAAGTTGAACCGGATGATTCGCTGGGGAACCACCCAGAAACATGGATCAGCATGACTCCATGGATCCGTCCATACAAGCCGCCCACATAAAACCAAGATGGGAATCAAAACGAAAACTCTGACAGGCAACCTGGAGTCTCCATGAGCCTTAAACAAAATGGTTGGTCATGATCCCGAATCTTTCTTTTGGGTCATGAGCAACCATTTTGGGCTCCATGTTTTTGAGCCACAGCCAAGGAAACCCTTCCCCCCAAAAAAAAACAGAAAAAACGGGTGCCACTGGGCAACAGCGGCAAGAAGCAAAAACACGAACGACCCGACGCCGACGCTCGCTCCCGGCAGTGGGGCGCCAAATACTCCGTGATCCGGCGCCGGGACTCAGGGAAAAGGCACTGGAAAGCCTGGCTGTGTCGATTTTTTCGGCCATCAAATGGATTTCTTTGGTTTCCGTCTGTTGGTTGAATGAACCGTTTTGAGATTCCCAAATAAAGGAAACCATAGGGTTGCTCGAAGTACCTGCCATTTCCATTCTTTCCAATCCGAATCGTTCTAAACCTCCGGAATTCAAACCATCTGCATGTCCGAAACTCACGGTTTGAGCACGAGGGTGCTGGGCCCATGGTACCAAAGACTACATGGCTGTGGCTCAAAAAAGTGGTACCAAAATGGCACCTTGGTAAATGGAGCCCAAGACTAAAACCCGCGTAACCCCAGCTCTTTAATTTTGAGCCATACCCACATGTTTAGATGAGTCACAATCCAAACCCGGTATCAAAATGGTCGCAAACCCAGAGCCATGCTTCAAGCACGCAGAACACCTAGAATGATGAGATTCCCCAACGACCCATGGCTTCAACCATGGTTTCACAGTCGAGCTATACAGTTACACTGAAAATCTGGAATTAAAATGGTAACCCCAGAAGCATGCTTCAGGAATGAAGAAGGCGGAATGCCGCAGCAATGTTTATGGTTGAGATTGTCCCTGACTAACCTTCATCTACCCGGGTTTTGATTGTGGCTCAAACGGATTTCCTTGGTGGTGCGATAGGTAGGGAGCGACTTTCCGAGTCCGGGTGTTGATAATTTGGAAGAGGGTTCCTTTGAAGGAAACCGGCAATTCTTCCTATCCAAATCTTTCTAAACTCTGGACACCCAGGTTGAAAACGGCGATCCCGTAGATTGTTGGTGCGATAGGTAGGGAATGACCATCCGTGCGTGCCCAACCTTCCATGCGTTCTCTTGCAGATTAACGTGGAACTCCACAGTCGAGAAGAAGGTTTCAAGAACAATTTCTAGAAGAGCCAAACAAGGTGGCCTGAAGGCATGGTGTTGGAAAGGTCTCTTCAAGTATGGCCCTCCTGCCCCCAATAGCATCCGCTCCGCACTCAAATCTGGCCCCTCTGCCCTACTCATTTTGTTCGCATAATACTACTGCTCAGCTTACGCCTTCCCCTTAAGGGGTCCTGAAGAGGACACAACCAACGATTGCTCCCCTGTAAATGCAACCCCAGAAAAGCTTCTTGAAACAATGGTGGCTACAGCATGTTGAAACCAACGGCCCGACCTCAGAATCAACCCCTAGAAGTTCTTGTAGATGGATGCCAAATCCATTTCGAACGAAATCCACCATTCAGACGCGCTGGGTGTTTGCGTTCGATTCCACCTGTTTAGTTCCAACCAACGTTCCCTAGGCGCCCAAGACAGACCCAAGACCCGAGGTCCAAGGGGCTCCTGGTGTTTTCATTCCCGTGGCTAGGCCTCCATTCACTGAGAAGTCCCCCGAAGAAAAATAAACAAAAAAACAGGTAGTGAACGCGGATTCCCCTCGAAAGAAACAAAACACGGAAACAACTGAAACAAAGTAGTGGAAATGGATCCCCTCTAAAAAGACCAACAGCTGGAAAATAAAAGGGGCTGGACCCAACAAGCAAGGGTTGGTTTTCCCTGGAACAGTTTCCCCATCAGCCTAGGTCCCAACAGGGTATTCCCATTAGCTTAGGTCCCCAATCGATTCTTCAGCAAATGGAAGACTCACTTGCCCAAAGGACCTGGCAATAAAAGGTGATCACCTTTTGGGACCTTTACTAAAACTGGTTGCCAAAATGGCAAAAGCCTCAAAAGGTCCAAAAAGGTCGATTCGCTTTGGGCAAGTGAGAAGAAGGTGCAGGACCCGCCATCAACGCTCCGAGAGACCCGCCACGAGCGTCGCGCGACCCATCCTGCGAGAAGCCCCGGCATTTCCAGGAGAAAGGATCGAACTCCACGACCTGTGGGCGTACGAAAATTCTACCCATGTCTCCATGACCAGGGGTTTTACCATGGTGCAAGATGTAGAACCAAGAAGTACCTAGACTCTCCATGACCCTTAAAAAATGGTTGGACATTGCCCAAAAGAAAGGGGTCAAATGGGCCCATTTTTGAAGGGTCATGGAGAGTCTAGGGGTAACGCTTACCTAGACTCTCCTTCTGACCCTTGAAAAATGATTGGTCATTGCCCCCAAAAGATTCGGGTCAAATGGACCCTTTTTCTAGGGGTCACAGAGACTCTAGGTACCACAATTCCAAGGCCCCTAGAGTCTCCTTTTTGACCCCCAGAAAAAAGGGCCCATTTGACTTTTGGGCAATGACCAACCAGTTTTTAAGGGTCATGGAGAGTCCAGGCCCATTCTTTCCAGGAATCCGAATCTTTCTAGAAAACCACCAAAAACCCTGAAGAAATGGCGATCGGTTTTTGAAAAGAACGATGGCTGAAAAGAATGGGGAATCAACCCCTAGAAAAATACAAAAACGCCTCCCCTGAAAGTCGATGTTCTATTGAATTGATACTAGATATGTGGTTTTGAGGCAAAGTCAAAAGGACACCGAAGCCATTCTTGGGGGTCGAATTCCTAAAACCGACACACCCAGATCAGCTTCCCTCGAATTGGTGGTTTGGATTGGTTAGGGAGGGGTTTCCCATTTACCTTCTACAAGAACCAGGGGGTTAAATCCCCAAACCTAAAACTTGGTTTTGTCGCGAGAAGAGAACAAAACCAGGACTCGCAAAGCCAATCTCCTGAAGGAACCTGCTTGTCCCCTACGCCTACACCCAATATCCACTGTTTCCAGTGATAGTCACTGAACAGTGAGTTGTTTAAAATGGAAATTATGGTTGTTCCCAATGTTTCACTCCCAGTGCTTTGTTGGGTGTTGATCATCGTAGGCTACCAACATTGCTTTCCCCCTTTGGTCCGGACATGAGGATGTTGGTTCATGGCATTCACGCTACATGTGGCCTTGGGATCCCATTCTTACGGCACTCTTGAGCATAACTCGAACAATGCCATCTTTTTCAGAGAAAAAAACAACAACAAACAACAAAACGATGAATCCCACACCTCCAATTCTTCACCCCGGCGCCGTGCTTAAAAAGCACCCCGAGTATTAACACGGCGGCGTGCTTAAGCCGTGAAAGGTTGGGATTCAGGTTCAGCTTCGGGCACCAAGACAGCCTTTTTGTGTGAAGGAACGCGGTCGCATGACAACCACCAATTTTTATGGGCCCCCTATTGATTATTAGACATATTTATTATGAGAGAAACCCAGGTACTTTTTGTTTCAAGCTTAAGGGCCCTTAGCATTCCCTTGGCTTTACTTCGCATCCCTCACAATGGGAGTGGGGTGTTCTTTCCAGCGCCGTTCATGTCCCTGACACCATGGAAAAAAGAGACAGACCCAGCTGGGAATGCAAGCCGGCTCATACTGTGGATGGGACGAAATCCTGCACCGCTTTGAAGCTGGAAACAATTGAAACCATGGAAAACAATTGTTTGTCGGTATTTACAGGTGAATCATCATTCCAGGCTGTCTCAGGTGGTGCAGAGTTTGTCCACCCATAGTCTGAAAGAACGTGGCATGAGCACTTTTGCCAGGCCGGGGCACATGGCTCGCGGGCACAGCTGTACTGGAGGTCGATTGGGTCGATTGAAGGCAGGACTCCCCATATTCACCTCGGATCTGGCGCAACGACTCCTGCAGAACGTTTCTAACATTTTGGGTCGGAAAATCCACCGAGTGTCGCTCCCAAAACTTGTTCAGTCCAAAGATCCCTTACCGAATGGCAGAGGGATCAGTCTCATTTAACCTGAGCCCTTGAAGGTTCACACATGATCCGCAAGCCGCCAGCTGCAACCCCTGCAAAAACCCTTCATAGAACTCGATTCGAGCGCCAGTGGATTGAGCAGAAACTCTGCCCCAACTGGTGATCAACCGTGAGCACGTTTCTTGGCTGGAATTAGGACCCTAGCAAAAAATATGTTTTTGTCTGGTTAGTGGAAAACAAAGGGGACCCCAAAAAAGCAAAAACAAAAAAAAGGGAACTAATTCTGGGCAAGGTTTGAAGTCCGGAAAGTGAGGGATTGAGCAGTACCAAAACATCCCAAAAGGTCGGGCAAAAGAACATGGTGTTGAAAACAGGGTGCTCAAAACTTGCTGGTTCTCAGCAGGGAATGAGAGAATGATGTCCTTCGATCGCTCCCGCAAGAAAAGTGGGGGTGATCAAGAAGGGGTGTTCAACAGGGTGTCAAGTTCCAAAACAGGGGGTTGTCTTTGAAACAGGGTGCCTGTTTTAAAAAGGGTGCGTTCGAAAGGGTGGGTTTCTTCTTTTGCTAAACAAAACAAGTGTTCGTACGTGGATGCTCCCAAAACGGGTGTCCAAGAAAGAGTGTTCAAAAGGGGGTGTTTAAAAGTAGGAATCGAAAAGGGGTGTTCAACAAAAAGACACAGGGAGTATGAGAAAGAGCCCAGCCCACGAAACCCTAAGCCTGCCGATTGCCTTTGGGGGACCTACAAGGCGAATTACTTAGATTTGAGAGATAGCTAAGCGGCTAGTAAATAACCCCTCAAGAAGCGGAAATATCTTGCTGGACTCTCTTTTCATCTCCATTTGCTCAAATCCCCTGCACAAACAACACACAACATATTTCGATTGGTGGCAGATTGCACTCACAAGCAACCAGGGGAGAATAGAACATATTCCTTAGCAAATGGAGCTTAATTATGGGTATAGTTTGAGGGTCCTGACATCTTTCTTTTGGGTAATGAGCCACCATTCTGTACGGGTCATGCAGACTCCAGGTAGTGTGAGGCTCCAGGGAGCCTCAGACCAGAAAACCTCCCGAAGCCGAAGGCCGAAGGGCGCATCCCCAGCAAGTGCCGCTCTCCGATGGTGGACTGGAAGCGCACGTGGAAGCACTCGACTGGGACGGTGGTGCCTGAGTCAAGTTTCAAAATTGGCCAATGCCTGGGGGAAAAACTGTGGATGGTTGCATAAAACATGGCAATGAAAAAACATGCTGGTATTTACATGGGACACTTCTGCGGATGGTTGCGAAAATCCACAAATCGCAAAATGACAAACATGGGAATAACACCATAACGTTTGTTGGTATGTACGTTGGGGAATCGACTCATTCCAGAGTTTCTTTGGTGGTGCAGGATCTCGTCCATGCACAGTACTACTCAGAGCTTCCAGTTACCACTGTGCTCGGTTGCTTTCTGCTCCCCTGCTAAAAGTTTAACTTTTAGTGGTTTACTGGCAAACCCAGTAGTTTGCAAAAAGTTAAAGTCCTAACATCCCTTGGCAAAATGAACCAAAGTGTAGTAAGTAACCAGGTATGACTTCTTGGTTCTACATCTTACACCATGGTAAAACCCCTGGTTACCTTCCCTGGGTGCGTGCCTCTTTCTTCGGGGGCCACCCCAAAATGGCTTCGGTGTTCCTTTTGGCTTCCGTATTTTTAGCCATCCAACAGAGGGTACCCGAAAAAGCAAGACACACAGATCAAAATCGGGAACGTACCCACATTTGGGTGTATCTCTTTTTGAGCCCAACCTTAGAAGGTTGGGTTCAAAGGGAAACCAACCAAAAGACAACCATCCATCTCGTCTTCCACTTGGTTTTCGACCAATGGAAAAAAAGTATTTCCAGTAGAGATAGATACCCTTCAAAAGCAACAGGGAAAATACAAACTATTCTTAAGCAAATGGAAGTTGTGGGTTCCTCCAATTTTGAGACAAACTCATGTTTTTACCTGGGGAGTTTGTGCCTCCAACAGTTGCTTGCTGGCTAATCGATGGTTCACTGGGCTACATGGTTAGCTGTCCAGCATCCAAACATGCATACCTCCCATTCCAACTGGACCTACCTGAAAATTGCATACACGAAATAGGCACACGCACCCAAGAGCGTCCAATTCAGGTCTGAAAAGGAACATCCATCTGCATGTTTCACAAGAATTCCAAAGCCTGAAATAAGGGATCCACCGAAAAACAAGATCTTTACCATGATGAGCTCGTGTTACCAGCTCGTGTTACCAGGTGAGCCCGCTCTCAGATCCATCCCCATCCAAAAGCGCACCTGCGCTGTCGCGCATCTTCAGGTGAAAGGCCGCCGCCGTTGTAATGCCTGAGCCACGGAATTCAAACAAAAAGCCTCACTGGAGTCGACGCGCCAGAAGTCACTAAAAGATGGCACCGCAAAAAGAAGGCGAGCAAAGCCCAAATCGGGGCATGACGAGCGAGCAAAACAAACAAAAAACAAAAACACGGTTTAGCGACTCACTTTCGGAGTGGCTTGGCCGGTCGAGAAAGGTTTTGTAAAGTCCAGGAACTCAGGG
Source organism: Effrenium voratum (assembly GCA_963377175.1). Lineage (NCBI taxonomy): Eukaryota > Dinophyceae > Suessiales > Symbiodiniaceae > Effrenium > Effrenium voratum. The sequence goes on along the minus strand of CAUJNA010001002.1, from coordinate 820,231 downwards.
TGTGAGACATCTCCTTACCTGGAAGGCCGCTGAAACAACTGCAGTCCCAGTAACAGACACCCCAGTTACAGTTGTTTTTTTCTTTTTTAAATGGGATTTGCTGGATACAGCTTTCACCTTGTCTTAAAGGAGAACCGGAAAAATGCGCTCGAATAGAAGTAACACTTTAAACCCACACGTCTTGGCCCTTAACTACATCTCCCTGAGAATTCCATATAAACCCCCCTTGAAATCTCTGTTCACCCAGCCCCCCTTCGTCTCTCCCACCGCGGTGCCCTGACGCTCTCTACGAATCTCCTTCAGGAACAACGCGCGGTCGGTCTCCTTGACGAACTGTTGGAGTTCCTCGTCCTGCCAACCAATTCGCTCGGAAAACCCGGCGTCCCGTCCGAAAAAGGCCCGGAACAGAGTGAAAATTCAGCTCTGTGTTCCCAATGCACGGTGACCTTGGCTGCAACGACCCCTCCGCAAAAAAAAAAAAAACAACACATCTTTTGCAGCTATGGAAAATCCACGAAGTTTCAACCAAACAGCTGTTCAGTCTAAAGATCCGTTGCCAGATAGCTAGAAGGACATGGGCTCCAGAAATTTCAGAAAAAAACTCCACCCAACATGCAACATGGGCTTCGGCTTCCCTTTAATTTCCACCCAAAATGGTCGCTGGTACCCTGAAAACGAGGACACACCCAAAAACTTGCCACAAGCTGCGGGGGGTTTAGAGGCCGGGTTCTGGGAGGAGCTGGGAGTACCAGCTGGGTGATTTTTTCCAAGCGAAACCTACCACTCCTCCGCCAAACATAAGCCCAGGTGCTATCCCCAAATAGTTTCAGGTGATATTTTTCAGGTATGCCCAGGTGATCTCAGGTGGTATCTTTTCAGGTGATTTTTTTCAGGTGATACCCCTGGCGGTATCCCCAGATATAATATCACCCAGAACCCTTCTGGAACCGTTTCTGAAAGCTGGCCCAAACCCATCTAGAGCCTATCTGGGCAGAGACCCCATAGCTTTCAGCTGTTGAGCATTCCCAAAACGCTTGGAGTACTCGCCTTGCACTTGCTGGTTCCTCTTCGAACCAGAACCGCGCCTCGTTTTTCAGGACTCTTCGGGTTCATTTCCAAAGTCCCGAACTAGACTCCACTGAGAGCCAGCAAGATGACGCTCCAAAGAAAGGCCTGCCCATGTTTTTCAGGAGGCATGGGGCGGGCGGAGGGGGAATGGTCCGAGAAAGAAACAAAAAGGCACACGTTGGCAAGGTCAATGGGTTAACTACCAAGGGTGGTTGAATTGGTGGTGGACATATGGCCCGCCCCCGCGGTCAACGAATGCTTGAGAAAGCCCAATGGGCCAAGCTTGCGCACGACACTTCTGTGGGAGCCGCTTTTGTTCTTAGTTTTTTTGTTGGGGGGGGAGGGGGGGGGGGTTGGTTCACTGACCCCATGGATCTCAGGAATTTAAGGGTTCCCTTCGCACGAGACCCGGACATGGCCTCACTGGGAAAGGAGGTCCGATGGTCTGCGACGAATCGCGCGTTTAGTAAATAGGAATACAAAACTAACAAGCAAACAATCAAACAGAGAACATGGATACAGGGAAATGGACTGATGCGCCGCCTTACGCCCTTGATATGATGCCAAATATTTGTTCAAGCCATTAAACCCCTGCGGGTAGTGGTTTGGAGGAAGTGGAAGCCACGTTAGAAAACAAACACACTTGAGCCGCTTTGCCAATTGAGGTGCGCCCTTCTCGTTGATGTTGGGTGGTTCGCCCATGAATCAATGAAAGTCCTGTGCCTGTCTTGCTTCAACAAAAGCGAACAAAACTATTCTAGAGGTACCTTCCCCATTCTTTCTGGGGACCCTTCTTTCTAGAAAACCTCCAGAATCCCGAGGAAAGGCCGGGTTTTGGAAAAAGAAGCATGGTGGAAAAGAATGGGCAAGGAATCCAGCCCTAGAACAGGCGTCTGGCTCGAATGGATCAACAGAAGCCTCGGATCCCAAGGCCGGCAGCCAAATCCACAGTGGATGGGTGCGAAATCCTCTTAGGCACCACCTAAGAAACCTTGGGAATGAGACGATTCCCCAATGTAAATACCAACGCACGTTACGGATCCCCATTGTTTCTTGGGTGCGAAATGGATTTTGCCCAGAGTATGCAAAACAAGCTGCTTGACTTCTTTGTCGATACTGCGGGGTGCTCAGCAGCTAATTACTTGGCTGGGAACACATCGAGTGGATTGCAACGTTTGTTGAAGCAGGATTCCCGTTGAACTTGTTCGAATTTTGTGGCACACGTCGCCTCCAACAAAAGACACCTGTGGTCGCAAGAAGGGTACCGTGTTTGTGCTACAAAGCCATATTGGTGTGGCTCAGAATAGGGAAACTCCAACAATAGGGCGGAATCGCTTGAGTTTAACTCCCCCCACCCCCCACCAAAAAATGTAGAGTTGTTCTTTTTCAGGGCACCCTTTCTGGAGTGGATTTTAGGGAAACCAAAAGGACACCAACCATTGTGAATTCCCCTACTGACAGACGAACTCCTGCACCACCTAAGAAACCCCGGCATGAGGATTCCCATGGTTTCTCAGGGTTTCATTTCGTGAAGCGACATGGATTGCTAAAAAACTGCCCTGAACCCCGCAACCATCCACTGGAATGAACTCTTCCTAGACTCTCCTTCTGACCTTGAAAAATGGTTTGTCATTGCCTAAAAGAAAGATTCGGGTGAAATGGGCCCGTTTTCGAGGGGTCAGAAAGGAGACTCTAGGTTGAGACACACCCAATTTCCGGGTTCCCTCAACCAAACAAAAAACATCGGCACGCGGAATGAGTCCGTCCTCGGGCGAACCTTCTCGCCCGTGGAGCAGCCAGCAGTGCAAGTGCCGGCTGTCGCCTACAATCCTCGGCGCGAAAGCGAACATGAGTCACAATCAAAACCTGGTATAAAAATGGTCTACCCAGAACCATGTAGAGAATCAAGAAGGCGGCCGCAAGCTATTTATGGTTGGGATTCTCGCTTACTAACCTTCATCTACCGGGGATTTGATTGTGGCTCACATGATGTCAACTTGTCACTTGGAGTCCGACATATGCCATGGGTCAAAACCAATGGTACCATTTTGGGGTAGCTGCACCACCCATTTTAGTCTATTCTAGTGGGGATTGGGATGTTCACTGGGGGGCTTTGAGCCAGCATATGGCTGTGGGTCAAAACCCTCTACCCCCGGTGAACATCAAAATGGGTGGTACATGGGTGTTCATCCGCCCCAAAATGGAGGCATAAGTTATGACCCATGGCCATATATGGGTGTGTGTTTATTTTATGGACCCCCCTTTGGGTTGGTTTTTGGGAAATGAAAAGAAACAGCCACCATTGTTGCATGGTCGATCGAAACAAGGCACGCCTGTTCTCTCAAGTTTGTTCATTGATCCCTTGCCCATTTTGCGGGCTTGAGGGAACCCTGTGCTTAACTTCATTCATAGCGGACCACCAAGAAAAGGGCGGTCTTACGGGGTTGGGGTTCAACACAATTTCTAGGACAAGAGCTGACTTCCTAGAGTGGCTGTGAGACACCTCCCACGTATACATGTTCACTATGGCTTTGCTGCTCAATTCCAACTGACGTTCTGGGCGCCCCCAAACAGGAGCCAGGTATTCCTTTTGTGTCGTAAAGCAACCTGCCCTGACTTGCCCGACCAAAGTTCGAACTTGTTGGGCCTTTGCTACGATGAAGGAAGCAACAAACAGGGCGGCACTGGCGCCTGACCGCTCCTCCTCTGAGCGGCTAGAACCAGGACCACAAGCATTTTAGCCAAGTCTGAGCACTCAGCTTTGTAAACGGGCGTCTTCAAAGGGTTCTTGGTTGACGTTGGAAGGGGAGCAACAATTCAAATCTTAGCAGTTAAATGAGGATTTCCCACCAAACCACAATAACCAAAAGTGTAAAATGTTTCCCAACAACAACCATGGGTTGGTGCAAGGATGTAAACAAGCGCTGGGTTCTACAAAAATATATTACCCCATCACCGCTCCTGGAAGCACTGGGGCGCTAAAAAACTATCCAAGGTCAAAAGCGCCACCAATGCAGCGCTCGCAGGGATCCTTACATTATACACCTGAACATTGCCTTGTAAATGGTGGTTTCCATTTGTTTTGGTGAAAAAAAAAGCAATGTTTCAAATGGGAAAAATATATCTTTTAAGGAGCCCTGCGCAAGCTGTTGACATTTGGTCCAAGAGATGGGCGTAGCGGCGTAGCGGATTCTGGAATCCGTTTCCAACCCAAAGGCCACTCATCTGTTGATTTGGTTGTGGGCGCTGTTTATTTCGGCCCATCCCCATCTTTTGCAACACCACTCCAAAGAAAACGCGCACTCTGCATTGGGCTTCCCAAAAGGGGTAGCCAAAAGAAAAGAAAAACACATCTTTGGGACTCCAACTCCCATTTTGCTACCTAGAGTCTCCGTGACCCCTAGAAAAAGGGGTGATGACCCCATTATTTGGGGCAATGGCCCCATTGTTTAAGGGTCGTGGAGAGTCTGGGTACGTGTGGCTCGTGTTTTTTAGTCGCTACTTCGTGGTGGTTGTTCCTCGAAAAGAAAACCAAGAGCTCAGGTCAAAAGGACCAAAAGTCCAATGCGAAAGGACCTTTCGGGATGACAAAACATGGACCAAAATGGAGAAAATTCCAGGTCGAAAGGTCGGCCTTGAAGAATTGAGACAGGAACATCATAAGGAAAACCACCATTTTGGGACTCCACTCCCAAAATTGTTATGCATTTTGTTGAGGGTAGGTGTTTGAATCAGAAAACCGAAAGGTCTAGCTGTAGGGATCCTCCTCTTCAAAAAATGTGCCACTTTGGGAAAATGGGTGGTTTCTAAAGTAAACGATGGGTGAAGAGAATGGAATTGGAATCAACGTCTAGAAAAGGCAAAACAAAAGGCGCCATTTTGGGGTTCCGTCGACCAGCAACGCGTGGCAAATCCATCTCGGCTGAGGGTCTTGAGGTCCTCATCTAGCTCGACCACTGCATCACACACAGAGCCTCCGGGACTCTTTCCGTCTCCCCGAGAAAATGTTGAGTTTGGCTTGGTTTGGCTTAGTTTGATTTGGCTTGGTTGGATTGCACCTGTGTTGGTTGGTGTGTTGGTGTGTTGGTGTGTTGGTGTGTTGGTGTGTTGGTGTGTTGATTGGTTAGTGGGTTGGTTGGTTGGTTGGTTGGTTGGTTGGTTGGTTGGTTGGTTGGTTGGTTGGTTGGTTGGTTGGGTGGGTGGGTGGGTGGGTGGGTGGGTTGGTTGATTGGCTGGTGGGTTGGTTGTTTGGTTGGTTGGGTTGGGTTGGGTTGGGTTGGGTTGGGTTGGGTTGGGTTGGGTTGGGTTGGGTTGGGTTGGGTTGGGTTGGGTTGGGTTGGGTTGGGTTGGTTGGTTGGTGGGTTGGCTGTTTGGTGGGTTCGGTTGGGTTGGGTTGGGTTGGGTTGGGTTGGGTTGGGTTGGGCTGTTGGTTAGTTGGTTGGTTGCTTGGTTGGCTTGGATTTGATGGGCGCACTGTTGTCTGGGAGGAATCACTATATAACCGCAAAACCATGGCAAAGTGTGGCAATTCGGGAGGTTTCCCCTATTACCGGAACCTGCATTACTTCCATTTGCTCAAGCCCCTTGGAAAAAAAAGTCCAGTAGTGCTAGATACCCTTTAAAACCAGCAACACCACAAGAGGCCGTAAGCAGTACGATCGAACTCTGCCAGATTGGTTTGTTGGCAATGGGCAGGTCTTTACCCCCTTTCACTCATCTAAGTGGACAGGTGGCAAACCTTAACAGGAAATCGGTCTTCCAAGGCAAAAAACAAAAACATATTCTTAAGCAAATGGTTGAGTATTTCGGGCATTCACCGTGTCTCACTTGCTGAGCCAATTGGCCTCCTGGGTGGACAGGCCTCCAGCCATACGACAGGCGATTCAAACGTCGCTTTTCGGGCGATTCAAAGGACTGCGGCCGAGCAAGGGAAATCGAACCCTCAGTTGCCCCTTCGGGACCTGCAAATAGACTTGGTTGACGTTGGAAGGGCAGCAACAAAAATAAATCTTAGCAGTTAAGTGGGGATTTCCCACTAAACCACAACAAGCGAAAATGTAAAATGTTTCCCAACAACAACCATGTAGAAGGCTATATAACTTAACCTTTTGTGACCATGACTAAATATGGACCAACATGGGAAAACCCTCAACAGCTCAGATCTAGTCGATTCGCTTTGAACAGCAGCGCACTTCCTGAGGGTTGCCCAAGCAGTCGAGAAAGTAAACATGTTTGCCGACAGATGCCGACAGGTTCCCGGGCCTTCAAAAACATGCTTTTGAGGGCCCTGAACTGTTTCTACTAGGGGTCGGTTTCATCCACGCGCGTCTGAGGAACTCCGGAAGTGAGAAAACATACACTTAGCCCACTGGGAACCGACGATTCACAGCCTGCCCAGGAAACACCAACTGGGAACCAACGGCAGGAACAAACAACAGCTGAAATACACAAAGGCTCTTCAAGCGAACCTAAGGTTGGAAACACAGCTTGAGATGCAATTACTCAACGAGGCGATGCGGCGGCAAGTGCTTAGTATCTCTGGCCACCTACAGAACGAGAAAGGGCACCTGCAACCACGACTTTGCAACCAGGATTTCAGCGTGGCCACTCCAAACGCATGTGGTTCAGAATTTGGGTTGGAAACTCTTGTCCCGGGCACCTCCCAAACAAAGATGGGTCAAAACCCATGGGATCCCATTTTGGGGTAGGTGAATTCACCACCCATTTAAGACTATTTTAGTGGGGATGGGGATGTTCACTGGGGGTACGGGTCCAACCAAACTTTCTTATCCCAGATCTGCAGGTGCTTCAAATCTTTCCGGGATCGGCAGCCCGAAAGGAAGAGCACCTCCAGCACTGCCCCGAAAGTGAGAGAGAGAGATACATCCGAAAACCACCCGCTTTTCAAAGAGATCCTTTGAACCAGCTGGTAATCTATAAGTCAACTTTACAACCCTTGGCATGGTAGCAAAAAAAAGCCCACACTAAAAGTGTTCAGAATCAGTCAAACAAAGCAAAAAACACCTAAAGACATGCCAACAAAACCTAAGGTCAACTGGCAACTTAAGTCAACTGGCCATGGGACCCCACCTTGAAGGGACCCCACCTTGAAGGGACCCTCTCCGGGTGTTTCGGGCCCCTTTCGCGAGGCTTGTATGGGGGGTACCCCCTGTCAGGTGCCATGTTAGTGGGGGTACCCTGGCCAGTTCCACGCAAGGGAAAGGAACAAACCCATTGGTGGCTATTTTCTGGGAAGCCAAAAAGAAGCGTAACACCTTTGGATAGTATTTTCCAGGGAAACCAACGGAGAAACAAACAACCGACAAACCAACTTGCCCATCTTGGCTAAACCCCCCCCATTGCGAGTCTTCTCAACAAACCCCCACACCCCCACGACCACCACACCGACCCCACCAAACCCCCACCCCACCGCCACCCCCCGACCCCACCCACACCCCCCCCCCCCCCACCAAACCCCCACCCCCACCCCACCCCCACCACCCCACCCCCACCCCAACCCAACCAAACCCCCACCCCACCCCCACCCCACCCCCACCCCGCCCCCCACCCCCAACCCCCCCCCCACACAAAGCTGCCGAGAAACTGAGAAGCATCACGAAGGCGCGCTTCTCCGCCTGCACCTCCAGCAGCGCCAACCCCGACGCCGCCTGCAGGTCCGCGAGCCTCCGCCGCTTGGTTGGAGCGCAGGGGGTTGGCAGTTGGGCTGGCCGATGGAGCGGCTTTTTGCCCTGAAAACAGGCCGGATCAAAGTTGTGATTTGTTCCGCTGAGATGGTCTGCCCAAACAGCTTCCAGTCCAGGAATTCGCGAAGTCAGCATAGGGGGTTCACCACCTCCCTTTTTGGATCTAGGGTGCGAATTTTTAGTTGGGGACCCCTCTGGCAGACGTGATTTTACTGGGAATTCATGTCCACCAACAAATCCTGAGGAAAGTTTGGTTGGTGCATGATTTGCGCGTCATTGCCGAGCTTGGTATGAGCAACGTAACAAATGTTTATCCAAAATGACGTGGGGAAACGTAGGGTCAAAGGTTTCTGCTATGTTGTTCGAGTGAGTTCTTTCACGTCCTTCCAACAGAGCCAGGGACTGGGGCACAAAAAAAGAAGTCCCCCGATTTTCTTTAAATTATCAAGTCAATCATCGGCAAAAAGGGAATGGGTGGGTGTTCAAGCGGCAAATGGCTGTGGCTCCAAAAACCGGAATTCCAAAATGGCTTGCCCCTCCTGTAAGTGGAAACATGTTTTCCAAACCCGCGGTTTGCCCCTGTCGTTTAATTTGGAGCCATTTTCAAGTACCTTGGGAGGAATCGCAGAATGGTAAGCCCAGTGACACAAATACCTTGGGAGGAATCATGAAAGGGTAAGCGACACGGGTCATGAGTTCAGCCAAGGGTTGCCCCGAGCAAGGCTTTGAAAAAAGACCAAAAGGTCTTATTTTCCGCAGTGTTTTTGCTTTTATTCCAAAACGTGTAAAACATCATCTGTTTTTGTTCCCCCCCCGAGAGGGTGGTTGTGGACGGGGAATTGAGTGGCCAAACAAACGAAAACTGTTGCTTTACCATTTTTTGGGCCACCCTAAAAATCGAACCAATAAAAATTAATCTCTTCCCCCTATTAGTGAATGACCCCAATTAATAAAAAAAAATGGAAATCCGGGGCCCGGGACCAGATTTCCACTCCGCACAATTGATTTTCCATTGCGCCAATACTAAACCAATACTAAAGTCTTGGAATCCTTATTAGGGGGCACTTTTAACAAGCTGCCAGCCCCAATCCTAATTGGGTCCTTTATTGGGGTGGTGTCCCTCAAAAGAAAACATGTCCCCAAAAGCTGTCTAGCTGCGACTGTCTCTCTCCCGTACATGCTGGCTAATCAATTAACCTGCCTGGCTGCAAACAAACAACCAGTAAACTGAAAAACAAATAGAATGATACATAAATTGTCCTTATTAAACCGCTTACTCGCGGACCTTACAATTCAATCCATTTCCTCCATCCCTATGTGAACCTTCACATTGTTGAAAAAGCAAAAAAAAAACAACAATTCCGAAAATCCCAATTAAAAAAGGATATTTGTTGGGGAGGATTTTTTACTAATTGGGGGGGGGTGACCCGTATTTATTAATAGGGGGAAGAGAACCCAGGTTTAGGTCTTTTCCTTTACCCAGAGGCTCCCGAGGTATTTAGGGCCCTCAAACGGCCAGGTTTTGAGACCGGGTCCCAAACACCGATTCCCGGGGTGTAGTTTTGGAGTCGGGTCTTCCATTGAAAGCCGAAGCCGATCGGAGCCTCTGGGTAAGAGCCAAGATGGTCCAGGTTTACCTAGAGTCTCCTTTCTGACCCCTCGAAAAAGGGCCCATTTGACCCCATTTGGGGCAATGACCCGGACCATTTTTTAAGGGTCAGATTCGGAGAGTCTAGGTACCTGGAGTCAAAAAGCACAAAAGAAAGATTCGGGTCCTGACCCGGCCCTTCCTTTCAGAAACCAGAACATAGCTAACATCGTGGTGAGCCCGGCGGTTGGGGAGAAAAAATTAAAGCCCTCCTTTTGAAACCACATGGGGTGGTAGCCCCGAACCTCCAAACCACAAAACTTGGTTGACCTTGGGTTTGGGGAGCAACCATTTGATGTTTTGTATTTTAGCAGCTAAGTGGGGATTGCAACCACCAAACCACAATAAGCAAAAATGTAAAATGTTTCCCAACAACAACCATGAAAACCACCAAGTGGAAAGCTGAACATTAGAACAAAGAAAGAACAAACAGTTGAAGCAAAACCTGAAAGTATTTGTCAAACTCCGCCTCAGAAACAAACAAATAAACTTTATAACTCCGCCTCCGAAAAAAAATGGAGAAAACAAAAGAACACAAAAACAAGTAAATCAACAAACACACACACACACACACAATGCATGCCTTCGCCTCCGAGCACAAAAAAAGCAATAAACAACAGCACAATTGATAACTTCGCCTCCGGAATACCAAACAATAAAATCAAACAGAACAACCACCACAACACAAAGCAACAAACATCGAAGGTTGAAACAAACTTCCGATCCTCCGCACGAAGCAGTACGCCACCATGAGCACGAGGCTAAGAGAGAGCTCCACCATTTTGCCATGGTCGTCCTGAAGCAAACGAGCTTCGGTTCCATGACCTGTCTTGGCTGGAAAAATCGGACCCCGGCCATTTTATATATATATATATATATATTTGTTTGCCTTTGTGGACTCCTTCCATTTGGTTGTTCGACCCTTGGATTTGTTATTTTATTTTTATTTTTTTATTTTTAAGTAGTGACAGATTCCAACTTTAAAACCAACAGGGGAAACTAAAATTGATAAGTCTTAAGCAACACATATTCTTGGCTGGAATCAGGACCAGCCAAAAAATGTGTTTTTTATTCTTTCCAGGGATCCTTCTTTCCAAAAAACCTCACTAAACCCAGGTTGAAAACGGATCCCGTTTTTGAAAAGAAGGATGGTTGAAAAGAATGGACCAAGAATCAAACCCTAGGCAGTTGCTGTTCTCAAAAAGGGATGCCCCAAAATGCCGACGAAAAATAGGCGTCAAACAATGCCCAGCAGCCCCTGCTGTTTTTCAGATGGTCCAGGATTCCCTGCTCCACGGTTCCCTGCTCCCCTTTCTGATTTTTTGCTTTTTTTTGGGGTCCCCTTTGTTTTCCACCAGGGGAAGGTACCCCTACAAAACGTGGAGATTCGGTTCCAAGAACTGTGGGGTCCACCCAAGAAAAGGCTCCACCATAGGGTCGTCTACAAACCACCATGGGGTCGTCTACCCCAAAAAATTGGCTGCACGACGTTGTCTACCCACAAAAAGGCACCATGGCGTGGTCTACCCAAAAAACAAGGCTCCACCACGGGGTCGTCTACCCCAAAACAAAGGCTGTCGTCCACTGAAAAAAAAGCTCCACCATGGGGTCGTCTACCAAAAGAAAGGCTCCACCATGAGGTCGTCTAGCCAAAAAAAAGGCTCCACCATAAAGTTATCTACCCAAAAAAGGCTCCACCATGGGGTCGTCTACCCAAAAACAAGACTCCATCATCGTCTACCCAAAAAAAAAAGCTCCACCATGGGGTCGTCTACCCATGGGGTCGTCTACCCAAAAAAAGGCTGTCGTCTACTCAAAAACGAGCTCCACCATGGGGTCGTCTACCAAAAAAAGGCTCCACCATGAGGTCGTCTACCCAAAGAAAAGGCTCCACCATGGGGTCGTCGACAAAAAAACAGCTCCACCACAGGGGTCGTCTACCAAAAAAAGGCATGGGTCGTCTAACCAAAAAACAGGCTCCATGGGGTCGTGTACCAAAAAACAAGGCTCCACCATCGCCCTTATCAAAATACTGTCGTTTGACCAAAAAACAACTCCACCATGATATCGTCTACTCAAAGAAAGGCTCCTCCATGAGGGTTGTCTACCACGAAACAGGCTCCACCATCACCCTTCACCCTTATCAAAAATACCGTCGACTACCAAAAAGGGCTCCACCATGATGCTTCGTGAGCCTCTGTATTAATCGGCTGGAGACTCGAGGTATCCATGAACCCGAAAGGTTCACCCCCGCTCCCTTGGTTTTGCCACAGGTTCTCCCAAAAGGTTCATTGTGTCAAAATGGGGGGGGGAACAATCTTCCATTTGGTTAAGTTATTTGGAAAAATATCTTCCAGTAGTGATAGATTCCTTATTCGGTCCAGTAGTGATAGCAAGGGAACCGAATAAATATTCTGCAACCCACATGGAAGCCAGAAATGGCGGCTTTCCCGTTGGTTTCCCGCGCCCAACAAAAGGGTTACCCTGGAAACGCATCTCTGCCCGGGCCATGTGGCCCAATTTCGCCACACATCGCACCAAGGTAGCTGGTGACCCCTCTGCAAAAAGCTGATATGCTTTTGTGCACATGGCTTACCCCTTAAAACTCCAAGGATTGGGGGAGTTAACCTTTTACAGACATATAGCCCATGTTACCCAAAAAGTTGAAAAGTTGTGTTTTTTTTAAGAGGTAAGATGGGTTTAATGGAAAGCCTCCTGATTTCAGCCAAAGATCCAACTCAATAGCAATCAAAAGAAAAAGAAGGTGATGTGTAAGACACAGTGGACAGTGTCCTCCTGTGTGAGGGTCATATGCAAGGCGTGCGCCAGGTTCGACACAACCACCTTGGCGACAGCGATTCGAGCAAGCCCCTATGTGTGGTGCGGGAATCGCTACATGGTCTCCCTTTGAGGGTCTCACTTCCTGAGTGCCTCTTTCTGTGCATTGCAAGTGTACCACATTTATGACATTGATCCGCATTGCTATTTATGCTGCTCATCCAAGTTAACAAACAAAACATGGGGTTTGGGGCTTACAACCGTGGCAATGACGGTCTACCTCGCCACAGTCTGTCACGCAAGTATTTGCAATCAATGAGAATTTCCGTCATCCGTGTCACTACAGGGCTTGTCTGCCCACAAGGGGCCCCTTTTCTAGGGGGCGAAGGAGAGTTCAAGAACCTCGACTGCTATCTAGCATATCGGACTAATGCATGGCAGCCAATCTTCCATTTGGTTTTTCGACCCCTGGCAAAAAAATAAGGTATGTCCAGTAGTGATAGATTCCCTTTAAAACCAACAGGGCAAAACAAAAGAAAAGACAGCAAATGGAAGCAATTCAGCGATGGCAGACTCCTCAACGATGCCCTGCAAATGTGTGGTGTTTTCAATTATCTTCCGCGACAATGCCCATGCTCGATTCAAGACTCTTCACGTGAGTCATCAGGTTCCCATCTTCCTTCCAAAGGGGCTCTCTCGATGAACATTTATCTATTGGCCTAAACTGGTGGCTTTCCTTTCGGTTTCCCTTTGAATTTGAAACGAAACCTCCGGTAGCCTCAACCTCAAGCAAAAATTTCCTAGGTCCTCCAGAGAGGTTAGAATAAGTCGAACTTCCCGAGCACAACTCTTCTTCGGGTTTCGTCTCTTTGAGTTGGGGAACCCAACACCCCCCAAAACAGAAACGGGTCAAAGGGCCCCAATCGCTGGGGGCCCCAATGGCGTAGAGATCCTCGCTCCTTCGCTCCTCGCTCCGCCCGTCTCTCGCAAGAGCGCTCCGAGCCGAGCCGCGAGAAGCCGAGAAGGTCCCAAACCTCAGGGCCCCGAGGGCACGAGACTGGCCATGGCTTTGGGGAGCAGCCGCCTGCTTTTTTTTTTTGTTGTTTCTATTGTTTTGTTCTTCTTTTCCTTTTTTTTAACGTACCCAGAAAACCTGGTGATTAGCCACCTGTTTTTTTGGTTTAATAAACTTACCCAGAAAACCTGGAAATGAAAGGTGTTTTTTTTAACGCCAGAACACCTGGAGATAAAAGGTGATTTTTGCTTCTACCCAGAAAACCTGGAAATAAGTTGGTGATCACCTTTTAAAGGTGAAAAGGTTGGCTTTGGGCAAAGAAACAGAGGCTGGCGGTGCGTCCCACAAAGGTGATCGCTAGGACGTAGACGTGCATCTCCAGGTTGTCTTGGTTCAGCAATGGGGCAGCGTAGATGCTCCATAGGATCCTTAGCTGAAGACCGTCCAAACTGATCTGCCCAAAGTGAATCACTTTTAGTGGGGCACATGGAACCCCAACCAATCAGCCAACTAAAACAACTACCTAGACTCTCCATGACCCTAAAAACATGGGGCCATTGCCCAAAAGAAAGGGGTCATGACCCTATTTTTGAAGGGTGATGAGACTCTAGGTGCAAACCTAAGGAACCGGACTTTTTGTAGATACCTTTAAACTATGATTCTATAAACTTACCCCTTAAAACTCCAAGGATTGAGGAATTTGTCATCTTTTACAGACGTATAGCCCATGCCACCCAAAAAGTTCAAAAGTTGTGTGTTTAAGAGGTAAGTATAAACAAACGTTCTTCTTAACAAAATCAGAGACTACAATTAGGGTCTCGATTGTTTTTGGGCCCTCAAGACTCAAACCTGGGCGTGTTCAAGGGCCCTGAGGATTTCTCCATTGGAGGGAACATGACCCTTAGGGTAATCAGCTCGAAGGGTTGGTGAAAACCTCTTTGAACCTTTCAACCGACTGACAGGAAAGGCTCCACTTTGCGGCACACTCCCTAGCACCGACTCCTGGGTAGGAAACCCTTTTAAGTTGAGTGTGTCTTTAAGGTGGAAAACCAGTTCCCACGTTCCACAAGTGTGTCTTTTGAGGGCCCTGCAACGCGAAGCCAAATGGACATGGCACGTCACAGAGAGCTGGGTTGAGGTGTGATTCAGAACAAGTGGACCATTAAAACAACGGGGGCTAAGACAACCACCATTATTTACCTAAGGGTTTGCCTTATGCAAGGCCCCAGGTGTGATTCAGAACAAGTGGACCACCATTAAAACAATGGAAACTAATACGACCATTATTTACCTAAGGGTTTTCGTCATGCAAGTTGGGTCAACCACTCTTTTCATGGGGGCAAGGAACCCCAGGGCCAAGGGATCCCATCCGCCTACACCGCCGAGTCAAGCCCAAGCTCAAGCTCACAGTTTTAACAGGACGCGGCATCTGAAATCAACTCGAGCGGGATGTTTGCAACGTGAGACTCTAGGTACAAACCTAAGGAACCGGACTTTCTGCGGATACCTTTAAAATAAAATTATATAAACATTTTCTTCTTTTCACAAAAGAGACTACAATTACAGTAGGGTCTCGATTGCTTTTGGGCCCTGAAGGGTACATGTTCCTTGGAGGCGGATGGGTTTCTCCCTCGACATCCGTAGCTCAAGAACAACTCCTTGATACGGTGGAGAAGGGATTCGCAAAATATCCGCAATGGCCAAAATAACCTGTAGGCAAAGTACATGAACATTATCTTACATGACAACTTCTAAAGTTTGCAAGACCCCCTTTTAGTTCCAGCTCAGAATCATGGCGGCAACGTAGGCGACATTGCAGACCTTCGCGCAGACTTGGCAAGGCTTCCCGTCGATCCAGTTTTGCTTCGTGTTTATTGTATTTGTTCCGCCTTCCCATGAGTCATTTGTCAATCAGTACATTGGCGCTGTCTTTGGCGACCCCGAAAATGATTTTGTTCCTTTTTGTTTCCCCTTAAACAAATCCAAAAAAAAACCTATCAAAACAGCAAAGCCAAAACAAAGACACAAAATGATCAAAGCAAACAGGAGACACCAGATATGCAAGAAGAGACCGACCTGTACGAACAAACCTGGAATTCGCGGTTCTGTTGCTGAGGTAAGTCCACAGGGATGCAAATCGGAACAACAATTGCGTAACCCTTGTTCTCACTTACTACGGGAAGTTCTGGGAGGATAGGGGGAATCTGATGCCCTGCAGAATTCTTGTGAGAATGCACCAACATTTTGGCAACCCCCTAAATTTGGTGCTTTACCACAAACAGTACCCTCAAGACGCCCAAATTTGGTGCCTGCAACGGGCTGGACAAAACCATATATCTTTGTCGCTCGCATCACTGGCATGAGCCGGCCAACCGAGACCTCTTTTGTTTCTTCTTTCGTGTGGATATGTTTTAGAGGGCCCTCAAAATGTGCCTTCCCGGGCTTCCTGGTGAATCAGAATGGTTTCAGAGTTTCTTACTTGTGCCAAAAAGCCATTTCATGGTCTTCCCTTTGGACTTACCTCACTTCCCCTGCCCCTTGAGATTCAAAGTGCTTTGCAACCGGTTTCTTCAATCCTGCCATTCCTTCTCTTCCATGTTGATCTGGGGAGATTCACTGGCCAGGTTAAAGCTTTTCCGCGCCCCAGGTCGGTTTCCTGAAGCCGGCCAAGTTTGCGGGAGAAAAGCCATGATCTCGCCTCTGGCGTTCCTTCTCGTCTCTTCCATGGCCTCCTACAGGCTGCAGCTGAGGCCTCCTACAGGCTGCAGCTGCTGCAGAGGCTCTGAGGCCCGGACGACGCTTCTGCGGTGCTTCACTAACATATGGCTCACCTCGTCGGATCGGGGATGGTGTGGGGATCCAGAAACATGAAAAACACGAGTCACAATCAAAACCCGGTATTAAAAAAGGGTCGTAATCCCAGAACCATGCCTCAAGAATTAGAAAGGCGGCTGCAACTATTTCCGGCTGGGACTGCCCCTTACTACCCTTCATTTACCCAGGTTTGGATTGTGGCTCACCTGAAGATTGCCTTGTAAAGGGTTCCCTTTATTTTGGTGGAAAAAGCCATGTTTCAAATGGGCAAAAGGTATCTTTTAAGGAGCCCTGTATAGTTTGGGCTGGGTTTCGGGTTTGTCTCAGGTGCGTGGCGAACAAGGGCTCCGGGTCGGGTGGTTTAAGGTTAGTCCAAGGTGGGCTAGGTATGCGCGAAGGCTGGGTTTGGGGTTGGCTTGGGGTTGGTTTCAGATGTGTTTAGGGCGGGTTGAGGGTTGGTGTAGTGTTTCTTTGGAATAGGCTCAGCCTCAGCCTTGGTTTAGGGTGGAACCGATCGCAACTGCCCGGCCCACGGACAAACGGTGGGATGTCCACGCACACAATGCCTCCCACCACGCAGAAAAACGCCTCGCCAAACCTAGGAAACAAACAAACTTGGGGCCTATCGCTGACCTTGCAACCCAAAAAATGGTCAGAACCATGCTCCCATGTGCCGAGTTCGTCCACAGCCAGCTGTGGTTGGGAGCGTTCAGGGGACGTTCCGGAAGGGTTCCAAGGGTTTGTGGCCGGGGATCAAAATTACGAAGCCCTTTTGGTTGGTATTTAAAGAGAAACCAAAAGGAAACCTACCATTTCACATGACCCCATTTCAAGAGAAACACCCATCGCGTTTCTTTGTGCGTAGGGCTCGGTATCCGAGTCGCCATCAGAAGCGCCCAGAAACCGCAAATGATGTAGCTCTTGTGCGCGGGGCCCACGGAGTCGAACAAGAAGAAGCGGATGAGCCTAAGCAAAGATTGGATCAATCAACTGGGTAGGTTACAACTGGTTATAAGCTGGGGTAACCCTCAGAAGTCTCCTGCCAACTATTATAAAGCATGGACGAAAGCAACTAAATTGGTTGAACACCCAAAGCCTCCCACTTCTCACTTCCGAACTGGCCCAAAGGCCAGACTATTTGTTTGCCGCTTGTGGCCATGACGTTTTTAGTGGGAAAAGTCCACCTGCAAATAGTTGAATGAATTCCCACCTAGCTGATGTCCACCTAAATTTGGTCCCCCCTTTGCGCGGGAAGCAATAAAAAACAACCGGGTCTCACATTTCCGTGGAGAAGCCTTGGCACTTTGCAGGCCTTGCTGGTGTTGGACGACTTTTGAACGTCATCCTAACAAGGAAGCACCATGAGTAAAAATCAAACTGACCAAAAAATATTACCCCTCAAAACTCCAAGGATTGGGGAAGCTTTCACCTTTTACAGACATATAGCCCATGTTGCCCGAAAAGTTGAAAAGTTGTGTTTTTAAGAGGTAAGAAAAAGGACCCCTGTGGTTGCTGAAATGAAATATTCGCCAGTTGCGTATGTTCCTTGATTCCGGTATTCCTCTCGGAAAGGTTCCGAGAGAGCCTGAGGGGTTGCATGAGATGCGCGGGCTGCCAAGGGCACTCAGCTCCTTTGGTCCAATTCAGCTGGCTTGGAGCTGAATCGAATCGCTAGGTCTGGAAGGCATGGTGCCCCATTTGTGGGGGGACCTGCCATTTTTCCATTCTGAACCCAGGCATCCGAATTTCTTTCTAATCCACCCAAAACCCTGAAAAAACAGCGATCCGTTGTTGAAAAGAACGATGGAAGAAAAGAATGGGAAAGGAATCAACCCCTAGACCATTTACCCCGCAGGAAACAAGGCTCAAAAACCCAAACCAACAATCCACAGCTAAGGGCTACCTTCCGAACCGACAACAGCCGCGCTAGAGCGACGCTCTCGCGCGAGGTTGACCTAGAGCCCAATTGGATGGTCTGGGACAAATCACTAAATGCCAGCTTTGCCCTGGTATCTCAGTACTTACTTGATTGTAAGCCCCCTAAAGCCAGGGTTACCATATAATTCCATTTACTTGGGGCGTCTCCTTGTGACCCTTTAACAATGGTCATGACTTTTGGTAGCTGATGCCCTTTTTGTAAGGATCAGATTCGGAGACTCAAACAAAACAAAAAACGGCAAAAAAAAACAAACAAACCAACAAACAAACAAACAAACAAATAAACAAACAAACACACAGACAAACAAACAAACAAACAAACAAACAAACAAACAAATAAACAAACAAACAAAAAACAAACAAACAAACAAGCAAACAAACAAACAAACAAACAAACACACAAACAAACAAACACACAAACAGGCAAACAAACAAACAAACAGACAAACAAACAAACAAACAAACAAATAAACAAACATCCATCCATCCATCCATCCATCCATCCAACCAACCAACCAAACAAACAAACAAACAAGCAAACCACCAACCAACGAAACCCAAAAAAAAACAGAAAACAGACCATCTACAGCCCCCTGCAACCAAGGATACCGAGTCTACAAATGGGGTCACGTTTTGTGGTAGACACCCTTGAGGCTCAGATTCGGAGACAGGTAGCGCGCCGTCCCATCTGGGGGCTGATCACACGGTCCGATGAACATGGGATGACCATTGGTTGGAAAACCACAAAAAGTAATACTTCCCACATGGAAACAGTTACCCATGGTCATGGCCGGGGGCCCTAAATGGACAAATTGATCAAGCTCCAAACCATCTTACATCTTTACCCACAAAAGGAATATATCTTTTAATCCCAGGTGTACCTAGACACTCCTTCTGACCCTTTCAGCATGGTTGGTCACTACCTAAAAGTCAACCGGGTCCATGTTTACAGGGTCAAAGTCAGAAGGAGAGTCTACCCAGACCCCCCCAAAAATGTTGTCATTGCCCAAAACAAAGATTCGGGTCATGACTCCCCTTTTTCTAGGGGTCACGGAGACTCTAGGCAGCTCTCTAATCGTCCATGCACTCCCCGACCCTCCAACGGACAACCCAGAGGAATTCTTCAGGGGTTCTTGAAACAACCAGTTTAGAGGGAGTCGAGACCCTTAGGGGAAGTCAGAAGGAGAGTCTAGGTCGGGTTGATCACTTCCAAGCCCAGGTTTTCTTTTGTCCAAAGGGCACCGGCACGGCGGCGCATGCGACGCCGCAGCTTGCGGCGAGGGTGCCCTGAGAAGCTGACGAAAAACTCACCAAATGCTGTGGGTCAAAATCAATGGGATCCCATTTTGGGGTAATGTTAACACCCGATTAATCATGGGTCAGTCAAGAATTGAAAGCGCTTTTCCTTATTATGGTTCGCCCCCATTGTTGATGCGGACCAGAACAACTCAAAGTTGTTTTGTCTGGGGGAAAAAACAAAACAAATATCCACAAATCATTTTTTATATAAAAAACCATCCCCCCCGAGCCCCCCCTCCCAGAAAATAATCTATCAGTTGCTGTACTCAAAAAAAAAACCGCTTTCAATTGGTGGCCCACTTGCTTAAAAGCATTCCCCTTTCAATTGGTGGCCCACTTGCTGAAAAGCATCCCCTTTCAGTTGGTGGCCCATTTGCTTAAAAGCATTCCCCTTTGAATTCCTTGCTGAAACAAAAAACCCAAAGCCAGCTGAAACCTCTGAAACTTGAAACCACCCCCAGCCCTGAAACTGCAAACTCTTTATTAAACCGTGTTCAAAAGATGCAAGATAAAACAATCAGGACAATGACAAGGGTACCTCTCACAGACCCCACTGAACCACAACAATGGCATCCTTTCGGGGGACCACATTAGTCTGCAAGCCCCCAGCCCCCCCTCCCAGAAAACAATCTATCAGTTGCGTTACTCAAAAAAACCGCTTTCAATTGGTGGCCCACTTGCTTAAAAGCATTCCCCTTTCAATTGGTGGCCCACTTGCTTAAAAGCATCCCCTTTCAATTGGTGGCCCATTTGCTTAAAAGCATTCCCCTTTGAATTGCTTGCTCAAACAAAAACCCAAAGCCAGATGAAACCTCTGAAACTTGAAAACCACCCCAGCCCTGAAACTGCAAATTATTTTATTAAACCGTGTTCAAAAGATGCAAGAAAAAAAATCAGGACAATGACAAGGGTACCCCTTACAGACCCCACTGAACCACAACAATGGCATCCTTTCGGGGGACCACATTAGTCTGCAAGCCCCCAGCCCCCCCTCCCAGAAAACAATCTATCAGTTGCTTTACTCAAAAAAAACGCTTTCAATTGGTGTCCCACTTGCTTAAAAGCATTCCCCTTTCAATTGGTGGCCCACTTGCTTAAAAGCATCCCCTTTCAATTGGTGGCCCATTTGCTTAAAAGCATTCCCCTTTGAATTGCTTGCTCAAAGAAAAAACCCAAAGCCAGATGAAACCTCTGAAACTTGAAACCACCCCCAGCCCTGAAACTGCAAATTCTTGTTTAAACCGTGTTCAAAAGATGCAAGATAAAACAATCGGGACAATGACAAGGGTACCCCTCACAGACCCCACTGAGCCACAACAATGGCATCCTTTCGGGGGACCACATTAGTCTGCAAGCCCCCAGCCCCCCCTCCCAGAAAATACACTATCAGTTGCTTTGCTCAACAGCATTCCCCTTTCAATTGGTGGCCCACTTGCTTAAAAGCATTCCCCTTTCAATTGGTGGCCCACTTGCTTAAAAGCATCCCCTTTCATTTGGTGGCCCATTTGCTTAAAAGCATTCCCCTTTGAATTGGTTGCTCAAGCACAAAACCCAAAGCCAGCTGAAGCCTCTGAAATTTGAAAACCATCCCCAGACTCTTTGAAGCACCACTCAGGTGCTACTGAGGCCTTATTCGCAAAACGGTGCCTCCTTTATTGCCGCATAAGGGTTAGTGCCAAAATGGGAGGATTGCCCAGTTCCACTGGGCAGCTCCCCTCAGCAGCTGATGGGAGTAGGATTGATGCCACTCCCACAGCGAGGGAGGAATCCTCCCACCTCACCGGATGCCCTCCCGGCATCATGGGTGAGGAAGGAAAGTAGCGAAGATCAGCTTGATCAATTCGCTTTCGACTGAGGGGAAGACCCGGTTCTCAGTCGGAAATTGCGGGTCCGGATGAGTAAGTTCATCCGCCCATGTGTTAAAGTCGCGCTTCACATGCGACGGTCCTAACATGACCTGGTGGTCATGCAGTGTTAACACAATTTCCATGAGGATGGCCGCATTGGGCATCCTGCGAGTGGAATCGTTAAGCAGGGAGAAAACGTTTCCCTGGTTATCACTAGCAACCAGAATCCTAGTGTGAGAAGCCGAGCCGGCTGCACAAAGCAGAACAGCCCTCACCAAAAGGAGGAGGCCGAAGAGCTCCAAGGCCGCTATCGCCCGCTGCGGGTCCCCAGTAGTGAAGGCCCACGGCTCGCCCTCCGGTGTGATTCTGTGTTGGAACCACTTCACTCGGGACTTGTCGGGGTTGGGCACGTCCGAGCACCAACCACCAACCCATGCATGGTCCGCCTGTTTGCCAGCTCCCGCATCAGATGCCCCCGTCCATGGAAGTGTGGGAGCAAATGGAGATGCCAGTGGGAACCTCTGGTTGAAGAGCTTCCCCAGAAGGATGGCCAGAGCACGAACCAGCTTCGGTGGCCTGCCCGAAGTGGTGCAGGCCTTCTTCCAGCTCCAAAAGGGCTGGAGGAAAGGTTTCGTCAATGGACACGCCGAAGTAGCCCATTGAATCCGGCCCAGGGCTTGTTCCACCTCCTTGCTGGTAAAGATGTCCCCCTGGGCCAGCCGTTTGAGAGTGGCCAGGATTATGACGTGCTTGACTGGAGCCAGCAGCACACAGGGCGTGATTGGGTCCACCACGAATCCCAACCAGGTATTGACCGGGGAGAGCGCCGTCTTCTTCCAAGAAAGCGGGACTCCCAGCGCCAGAAGAGTGGCCAGGATGGCTGTGGCGTCCCAGTCCGCCCTGCTGCATCTGAGGACCCAGCAGTAGTCGTCCACAAAAACTAAGTGCCAGTCCACCTGAGGGAAGATGTAGTACAAGAGTCTGAGCACCAAGGATGCCTTTCTTCCCCAGTACAGTTGTGCCGAGGCCATGCCGTACGTGCCCACTCTATTGACCCACCACCGGTTCTGGATGCAGGCCACCTGGTATTTCCAGTCTTTCTGGAGCACTTTTATGCGCCTGTGGGCCTTGGTGACATCCGCCTTGAGGATGATGAAGGTTTCCCCCTGTGTCGGCGGCTGCCACGTCAGGGGTTCCCCCCTGCTCCCCCCAGGGCGTTCCGTGCCTGGGGGGGTTGGGGGGAATGGGGCCCTCCTATCAGGGCCCTCGGCACCTGGGAGTGGCCCCTTCCCTGAGGGTGTTGACCGCGGAGAGACGTCCAGGCCGCCGGAGGTCTCCATCATCCGCCTGCCCCTATCAGGGCCCTCGGCACCTGGGGGCAGGCTGGTGCTGTGGGGGTCCCTCTCAGGGCCCTCGGCACCTGGGGACTGCCCCTGCACCGGCTGGTGAACATCCCGAGGTTCCTCATCAGTGCCCGAGGATGGGGCTCGGAGTAGATGAGGATGGTCCGCCGCTGTCCTGAGCCAGTGGATGGCATGGAGGCAGTCTCCAACCATCGGTGCGGTGGTCTTCTCCTCCGTGTGAGCCTGGATGTGTGCGTTTGCTCCCCCTTTTGAGCCATCATAGATCGTCCTGATCTTGTCCGACTCATCAATCCCTGCAAGGGGGCCCGGGCAAAGTTCCTCCGGTTTGCAGCGGCACCTCTCTGCCGCCTCGGAGCGAGTGAAGGGCCCGTCCACCATGTCCAAGGCTCGTTCCTCGTAAAAGGTTGATTCGATTTCCTTGGCAAAGAGTTCAGCCGTTGGGTAGTTATCATGAGCCACTGGCGGGGGGGGATCTTCCCCCAGCCAGGCTTCTCCCTTAAGCTCCTCCTTAGTGGGCCAAACTCCCGGGGAGGTCAAGGTAGGGTCCGAGACTCCCAAGGGGACCCCCTCTTTCAGTGTTAGGGGGAACTCCCAATCAGGGTCACCTGAAAGGGATGCCAAGTGCGACACTAAGTCCAGGAGGAAGGGTTGTCCTGGGCATCGTTCATGGAGGTGCCTCGGTCCTAGGATAGCCCGCAGCTCCTCGAGGTCGGTTTCCTGGAAGGGGTGTGTGGTGGCACCTGATGCCAGGGACATCCGGACCTTATCAATCCAGGGCCTGGTAAGGGTCATGATCAGGGCGCCCAAAGTAGCCAAAGGGGAAACTCTCCGAAAAGGGGGGTTGAGCCTCCCCGGGGAAGGTTTCCCCCCCCCATCTCTCAGGGGGCGTGAACGGAAACCCAATTGGACAATCGCAACTCGGTCAGTGAGGCGTGGGACCCGGAAAGCGGGCAGGCATTCGGGGCGGTCCAGGACCTGGTCCCCATGTTCTTCCTTTTCCAGTTGTTCCGCATCTCCGGCCATCGGGGGCATGGGAGATGGGAAGTCTGGACTCATAGTTCCACGAGGGCTTACGGTGTCAGCCTCATGGTGGATGTGCCCGTGCTGGCGGGGCTTCGGGGCATTCTTGCCTCCGGGCTCTGGGCCCTGGTGTGACGAGGAGGGACCGCCTCCCTGATTGGGTCCCCGTTTCCCCCGGGGAGAAGGGCCCCCAGGGGGGTCCGACCCCCTTCCCTTAGGTGGTTCCTTAGGGTTTCCCGGGAATTGTGAGGGGATCCGGATGTGCCCCGGCGCTGCGAGTGACACAGCGATGGCTTTGGCCAGGCCTGCCATCATATCCCAGGGGTATCTGCTGAGAGTCGAGGACTCGCTGGTGCCCACATGTGACTGATGTGTGCACCGCATTTGATCCCAGTCCTGGATTGGGAGATCCGTGGCAAGTGTGGTGGCCTTCTTGACCAGCTGGCCCAGGCGGCACTGGTCGAAGGAGATTGCTGTCAAGGAGTTTTCCTCCATCCAAAGCTGCCCCTCCTCCGTGATCCAGAAGGATGAGCATTCCTTGGCTTTGGGCAGCGAGCTGCTCACCACTGGGTCCTCCGGGTGCTCCAAGAAGGATTTTGGCCCTGGCAGAGAGACCGCCGATCTTGAGGCCCTTGCCAGGCTGGTGATGTACATCTGCCTCAAAATGAGGGTACTGTCCTCATCAAGCTGAGTCTGGGCGGCCTGGTCCAGGTGTGGGAGGCCCCAAAGTGTCTCTCGAGTGCGTCCTCGCACCGGGGTGGGGGCCCCCGGTTTTGGTATGTGGCGCAGGATGGACCATGTCCTGCAGTTGGGTCCTCCCCCAATGAAGACCACTCGGCCCTGCTTTGCTGCCGTGCAGAGCGCTCCATACAGCTCGGGTTGGAGCATGTCGTGGTTCCCTTTTGGTCCGGATCGTAGGATGTCTACTGCCACCACCACGCTGGAGAGGTGCGGGTAGTTGGCATGAAGACAGCTGTCTAAGGAAGTTGGGTCTTCCTTGCCTGCATAGAGCAGGACAATGATGGGCCCACTGGATGGAACTTTGGGCGATGTGCCCTGTGTCCATCTCAGCCGCTGTGCCAGGCGCTCCGGGATGTTCTCCATCCACGGGAAGGTGTCCCCTCCCGGTGACAGCTCCGTGGGACTTGTCAGGGGGGTAGCTGAAAAGCGTTGGCCCCCTTCATTCAGCCCAACAGAACTCTTATGAAAAACCACCGGGTCCTGCTTGATGATGTTGGGCGCCGGAAGTGGGACCGGCTGCCTCCTGGGCGTGTTCCTCGGCGTTGCGGTGTGCTGCCAGTTGTCCGGCACTCGGGCCTGCTGGGCGCGGCCCCCCGTGTCAGGGCCCTTGGCACCTGCGGGGAACCGTCCCGCCCCTGCCATCTCAGGGCCCTCGGCACCTGTGGCACGGGGCCGCGGCGTTGCCGTTGTGTCAGCTGTGTGGTTGTTCTGACCCCAGCTGGGGTGTTGTGCACGCTGGTTCTGTCGTCCCCATCCTTGTTCCGCCGAGGAGGGCCGCCGCCTGGCCTGTCCCCCCCCTGTGTCAGGGCCCTCGGCACCTGCAGGAGGGGGCTCATGTGCCTGCTTGGGGCGTTTTCGCCCCCTCTCGCCCCCCCGGGCCCTATCAGGGCCCTCGGCACCTGAGGCCTCCCGGGGGGTCGGGGTCCGAGCCCCTAGTCAACCCGGGCAGTCCTGCGGGAGGTGGTCTCCCAGGCAGATGCGGCCCGTCGCCAGGATGAGGTTGCACTTGTGCGTGCGTCCGCAGTTGCCCGGGCAGCGCCCGCGCATCCAGTTGTTACAGAACTGGTTCCCTTTCGGATCGGTGGCCGCCTGCTTGTTACTGCCCCTGGAGGCCTGATTGTTCGGCTGGGGGGGCTTACCTTTCCCTTTGCTCCCAGGCTTGCCCCTGGACTTCCCCTTGCCCCTGGACTTGTTCTTGCCCTTCTGGGGTGGTGCGTAGTCCATGGATGTCCTGGTCTGTGGGCGGCCCCTGGAGAAGGTCCTGATCTTCTCATAGACCTCACGTGTCCAAAACAATGTGTCCTGCCTTACCGACAGCATGGCCGCCTTGAGGGTGCTGCCCTCATGCATCTGCTCGTGAATCTTCCGCCATGCATTGCGTTCGGCAATTGCCAGGACGTGGTCCTCGGGAGGGGGAAAACGGCCCCCGATGTCCTCCCCATAGAACCACTCATACCAGCTCTCCAGGTCCTCTCGGGTGATGTCGAACTGGCCGAACTGTGGAAACGATAGGACGCACATGAGGAGGGTGTTCCGGAACACCGCGTGCATCCTCTCGAGCTGGTGGCGAGTTTTCGGCTCGCCCCGCTCTTCCACCTCGTCCTCCCGGTCCCAGCCATCGACCGTGGTCTTCTTGGCGGTCTTCCATGGCCGTTCTCCTGGTTCCGGGAGTGCGCTTACCAGGTATTTCATGGGGATGAAGCCGATCTCGCCTCCAGCGCAGAGCTTGAACTGGCGCTTCATCAGCTGGTCGCTTCCTTGCAGGGCCAACTTGGGTTTGGTGAGTTTGGTCTTCTCCTCCCAAACCCTCTCCAGCTGCCCCCGTTCGCACGAGACCGTGAGATTCGGGGCAGTGTCCCCGGGCGTGTGCGGCCCGGGTCCCGATGTTGCATGTGCCCCCACTCCCATGGATCGTTGAGCCGCGTGAACCACCTGGAACATCCGGGCCGCGATCAGCCGGGAGGTCACATCCGTGTAGTGGTTGTTGTTGGGGGCGAAGCCCAACTCCCTCGGCGCCGTCTCCCTTGCCCGGTCAGGCGAGTCCCACCGGGTCGCGAGGTCCTCCATCGAGACAAAGCCCTCATCCGACAGCGTCGCTTGGATGAACCACGGGATGCCCTTGAGGACCATGAGGTTCCTGGCGGTCTTGTGGAGCTTGGCCACTGCGTTCGCATACACTTCGGGAATCTCCTGTGGTGGTGCCACCAACTCATCCGGCGGCACCGCCATGGTGTGGGTGGGCGGGATTTCAGATTCCAAGACAAAAGGGAAGTGTCCACTTGAGCCAAAATGGTGGCCCAAGTGGATACTTACAAAGAGTCAAGACAAGCGACCACCTACGGTTAACACTTTAGCCCAGACTCTTTGAAGCACCACTCAGGTGCTACTGAGGCCTTATTCGCAAAACGGTGCCTCCTTTATTGCCGCATAAGGGTTAGTGCCAAAATGGGAGGATTGCCCAGTTCCACTGGGCAGCTCCCCTCAGCAGCTGATGGGAGTAGGATTGATGCCACTCCCAACGGACGGATCGCATCAGCTGCCAATACCAACGGACGAGCTGGTCGTTGGGGGGGTCCTCCTTCCCCATATGCCGTGGGGTCCCGCTGTCGCATCTCAGGGCCCTCGGCACCTGTGCGTGCAGCTGCCCTGCTGCGGACCCTGGGGGGTGCCTGGGAGAGCGTCTCAGGGCCCTCGGCACCTGCGCCCTCCCCCTGCCGCCTTCCCTGGAGGCACGGGGGGGGAGAGTGTCAGGGCCCTCGGCACCTGCTCTATCCCCCCTCACTCAATTTCCGGGAGGACGATCGCTTCCTTGTCAGACTGAGTGTCCACACTCTCGTCAGTGTCCGAGGAGAGGGAGATGGAGGCCTCGGAGTCCTGCGCTGCATAGGGCTCCACGGCCATCCACGTGTTCGGGAAGGTGAAATGCCGGAAGCATCTGGTGCATCCTAGGTACATCTCCGGTTCAGCATGGAAGTCCTGCTCCGCCAGCTCCGAGATCTTGGGCGGCCCCGGCCTCCAGCCACACCCCACTGTGACGCCATCCGTGTCCAGTAGGTGCATGCTGTAGGCTTTGGTGGGACCCTTTCGGGCCGTGGTGGCAATCACCGTCAGTGGACCCCGAGGCGGGGGCACCTCATCTGCAGCCACCTTGGTGATGGTCGGCTTGTCGGCGGGGATCACATCCCAGCTGGCATGTGAGGGCGGTGTGTCCGGGACTTCCTTGAACAAGGCCTTTGGTGAGGCAGGGCACTCCACCCTGTCCGCCCAGTCCTCATGTCCGAGGTCGACTCGGACCGCCCTTCCTGCCTCGAGTTGCATGGACGGGAGCTTCTGGAGAACCTGGTCCCAGATGGAGCACACCACGTGTCGCTTCTCCCGGGTGTAAACATCCGCCGTGGATTCCTTGAACCAGTTCCCCAGGTACTGGCGTTGGTCCCTCGGTATGTGAGCCTGGAATGCACAATCCGGCATGAAGACCCGGAAGGAGTACCACGATAGTTCCGCCACATCCTTGGCTGGCGCGCCCTGCTTCCCCAGGCGTCTTTGAGCCACCTCAGGGACCTGTCTGGGGTGCCTGGGCGGGGGATGAAACCCGTCCTGTCCTTATTGATCGTGGGGATCAGGTAGTCCATCTCGCGAAACTCCTCCGAGGCCCTGAATCTCTTCCACCACTTTTCCAAGGGGATCCACCATCTGGCTCCCGAGAAAGAGAATAATGGGGCGATGAGCGGGACCGGGTTCCGTTTGATGGCCACTGCCGACGTGGTCTTTGTCTGCCAGGCGAGCAGCTCCAGGGTGTTGCTCGTGGACCTGACCGTCTGCGGCGAGGTGTGCTGCACGTCGTTGAAGCGCGCACTGCAGGCTAGGTTGAACCTGGCCATCGCCAGAATGTACCTGTCCACTGCTTTGGTCAACTCCGGGACCTGGTTCTCCGAGGGGCCCCCTTCCGCCCCTTGTTCCAGGGCCCAAACAATCGCCCGGGTCGGAACCACCGCTTTACGCTGTGGTTTGACCTGGGTGTCCACCAATGTCTCTTGGATGGCTTTTCGCTTTGCCAGGAGCTGTTTGTGTTCGTCAACGTTGAGCATGCCGAGTTTAATGGAGAGCCACTTTAGAGTGCCCCACCACTTCTGGAGCTTCGCCGGGGTGACCTCCAGCGTGACCGCCTGGTTCATGAGGTGCCGTACGTCCCCGGCCGTCCAGGGGAGGTTCTGGAAGCCGATCTTGCGCATGCCCTCATAGGCCAAGCAATGTGCACGGATGGTCCGGAAACGGGCATCTCCGAACAGGTGGCCAAACTCCTCCAGCTCCTTGGCCCCCATCACCTGGTGCATGTAGGGGATCTGGTGGCGGAAGGGAATGAAGTAGCCCAGGAGGCGTTCCAGCCACCTGGCCCTCAAGTGCTGTTCCAACGCTCGTTGGGATGTCGGCAGTTGGGTTTTGATCTTCCCTGGTTTCCAATGCCGCCACTTGTTGGCCACTGCCAGGACATCCGGGGCCTCAATCGATCCGGAGAGGATCCACTCCTCACGGTCCCGGATGGCCTGTTCCATTTCCAGTGGAGAATAGGTGTACGATTGTCTAGCGCCTGCCGCACGAAACAGAAGTTGCTGCAGGGTCTTGGTACCGAGCTCCAAATCCGCCTCCTCCAGCGGTTGTGGTTGGGAGCCGAGTATCCTTGCGAGGATCAAGTTGTAGGTGTCCGAGGCCACCAGGACGTGGTCATCGTCGGGTGCCATCCCCACGATTCGTGTCCACGGTCGCGGGTCGAAGACCACCGCATCCGGGTTGGCAACCTGGTCCTTTTTGACCCATTCCAGGCAGCACGCCACGAGGATTTCCCCGTCCGACTGCACTGGTGCAAATCCAAGGTCATGCAAAATCAACTGGACCGCGGTTGGGACCCCTAGGAAGGTCGTTCCAAACGGGGAAGGGAGGCGGGGCCTCCACATCATCATGATCCACTCGAGCCCGGAGCCAAATCTCAAGGCGCCTTGCACGCACTTCAAAAGAGAGACCCGGGAAAAGGCCCCGGGGAGCCCCAAGTCCTCTTCCGGGTCTCTCTTTCACTCAATGCATGCGGCAGATCGCTTCTTGGACGGGTCCGGGGTCTTTTCGCGAAGCCGGACGTTGGAGGCCCACATCCACTCCGGAAAGTGAAACCCGGGCGGCCCCAAAAACCCCGGAAAGCCAAACCCGAAAACGGGGGGGGGGGGACCCGGGGAGCCTCCACGGAAAGGGAAAACCAAACGAGGGGGGGGGGGGGAGCCCAGGCGCACTCCGGACCAGCCCAAGCGCGCCCCTTTTTCTCGCCTGGTGCAGGCCAAGGCCTGTGCTGTGCCCGGGGGGGATATCAGCGCCATCGGCAGCTGTCCTCCCCCGGGGTGCCCTGCAATTCCGTTCCGGATGGCCGCAGTGTTGCATGATCACACGGCCCCCTTGGCAATGTCGTCAATGCGCTTGAGCGCCGCCGCCTCCGGGTTCCGGAGAATCAGCTCCCAGATGGCATCTGAGACATGGCCGGTCTGGGTGACGTGGCTGAACCTAAATCGTGGGACTTTCTGGTCCACCACGGAGACATCCCGCAGCGGGGCAGACGGCTCTACCCGGCGGTAGAACTCCAGCCGTTCCTTGACCCAGCGGTTGTACAGTCCATCGGGCGGCTCGTCCAGCACCAGCTGAAGGATGGCCTTGCCGGCCCGGATCTGGAGGAGGCGAGTGCCCCCTCCCCCGGCGCGCCAGTACCCCTTGCAGTACTTGCACATATAGCCCCCCCGGGTCTCCCCCTTCGTCTTGGGGATGAGCTCCCATGGGGTGACTGAGCTCAGAACCAGGCCGCACTCCATGTGCGCCCAGAAGACGTGCTTCGTCTCTGCCGAGAAGTTCTTCTTCTTGTACTCCTTGCCCACCACGCCGTGGACGTTGTCCGATGTGATGGGGGGGTAGACGATCCCCTCATCGCCCTCTCCTCCCCTGGGGCGGATGTCAGGGCCATCGGCACCTGTCCGGCACCCGGGGGCGGAGGGGTCCAGGCCCATCAGCTTGATCATGTCGTTGGTGTAGCCGAGCTTGCGGTAGATGGAGGGGGCCACTGAGTCGGGGACTGCGCCGACCCACCACTGCTTCGTGTTGCAGCGCCAGTTGACTTTCACCTCCGCCAGGGCCCCCGGGCCTCCAATGCGGTCCATGAGGGCCTGGTACACCTCTGGGAACTGCTGGAGACTCTCCACCGGGACCGATATGCGCTCATCACATACCGCCCGGAGGATCATCTGTTCCTTGGAGTCCGCCACGTCCTGGACCGGGAGCTGCATTACCTCCGCCGGGGTGTCCGTGAGGAAGGCCCGGGCCGCAAGGACCTTGCCCATGGCCCGGTAGACCAGGCGCCACTCCGGTCCTGTCTGCGGAAGCGGAAGGCCCTCCTCCTTCAGGAAGCACCGAGCATCTTCCTTCAGGGTCTCCCAGCCTTCCAGGCGGATCTGATTCTGGGCCTTGTTCTTCGGGCCCCGCTGCCTAGGGCCCTGAAGCAATGGCAGAGACTCCCAGACTCCCCAGAGCTGGCGCAGAGTGAAGCTGTGACCAAACATCCCCAGCAAGCCTGGGAGTGTCCAGGACGAGATCTGGCGCGTCCAGTGGAAGTCCTCCTCCGGATCGTGGGGGGCCGCCCAGAAGATGGATCGCAGGTCCTCGGGGTATGGTCGGTCCCCCGCCTTGGCCTGCTGGTTCAGCTCCTCAACGGAGTACCTGGCCCATGGGAGTCCACCCGCCTGGTGGTTCCTGGGATGCGTACCCTTTTCCAGCGCCTCCGGATTCACCTTGGTGAGGTTGTTGGCCCAGTCCGGGACGTGTACGGGCCCCGGTCGTCGGACCCAGCGGCCCGCAAAGATGCGGACCTCTCCGACACGCTTGCTCATCATCCAGCGCAGGACCGCGAGCTGCACCTCCGGGTCCTGGGTGTCCAGGCCCCCCGGGGTGGCGGACGGCTTGTCAGGGCCCTCGGCACCTGAGCTCGTCGCACCAGAGCCCGAAGCTGGGGGGATGGTGGGCTGCCTGTCAGGGCCCTCGGCACCTGGGCGCGCCGCACCAGAGCCCCCCGCCTTTGGAATGGGGATCCCCGCCAGATCCGGCAGATCTGCCAGGAGGGCCCCCGGAAAGGGGTTCCTACCCAGCGAGATGACCGCCTTGGCTTCGAGGTAGGAGTCCGTGAGGGACGTGAGGTCGTCCATGCTGAAATCCCTCCATGCCGTGGTCGGCTCAAAGACCCCTGTCTCAATGGCAACTCGGATCTCGCTAGGCCACGCACTGAATGGAGGCTTGATGGGCTCGAGCATTCTGGTCTCGAGGGCGCCCTTCGCTTGTCTGGCCTGGTGCTTTGCCTTCGCCTCTTCCGCAGTGGTCTGGGCCTGGAGGAGCTCCGGTGTGGGCCTCCCCCAGTCCGCGCCCAGCTTATCCAGCAGTTTCTCGCGGAAAAGGTCCAAGTCCAAATTCTTGAGGAGTTGTCCCCCATCGCCTCCTCCATCGATGGCCCCTCCTTGGAGCTCGTGGAGGACCGCCGCAGATCGCTCCACCGCTGCCACCTGGTCTGCCTTCTTTGCCTCTTCCTGGGCGATGGTGGTGGCGTTGAGCCGGGTCTGGATTTTGAAGGCCTTCACTGCCGACGGGTGGAAGGCCCTGCACTCCTGGCCCTCTTCCTTGTCGCCCGGCAACGGGGGCCTTTCCCCCATTGGGGCCGTCAGGAAATCCTCGTCCAGCTCCATGGGGCAGTTCCTGATCACCGCCCGGACCGAGGAGGGGACAAAATCCGAGAAGCTGGCCTGGTCCAGGTTCTCGCATGCCATTGGGTCGGTGGCCAGCTCGCTGACATCCACCGAGGCGCTGAGCTTGAGGTCGCGGGCCCGGTCCGTGTCAGGGCCATCGGCACCTGCGGACCGGGCCGCCGTCCAGACCGCATTGCCCTGGTCATCCACTGTCAGCTGCCAGTGCGTGCCCGCCATTTCCAGGGTGGCCAAGTTGGACGCCGTGTCGATGGGCTCCGTCTTTTTGCCGCACCCCATACACTTCCTGGCGCCCTTCTTCACCCAGGGCATGGTGCAGCAGGGGCAGATCCAGGATGTGGGCTCCTTACCCAGGGGGCGGTTCTCAAGGCCCCCATACCCCAGGCCAGCGCGCTTGCCAACCTTCTGTCCCGGGGTGCTGAGCAGGGCCTCATGCTCATACTTCATCTTGGCGATGTAGAACGCCTCCACCACGCGCTCCAGGCCCCCCTGCTTGAGTTGGGGGCCCTCAAAGCCTCTCAAGAGCCGCTGGACATCCTTGGCCTGCAGTCGTCGGAGCCTGGCGGCCGTGGTCCCATCAAAACACGGGAAGTCGCCCGCCATCTGGTCCGCACTGAATTGGTAAAGGCCCTCAGAGACTTTGAGGGCCTTGGTGAAGACGCTTCCCCCTGGCGGGGGGGCTGCGGGGTCCTCATCCCCCTCCGAGGACACCTGCGCCCTGGCCTTTTCCATAAGGTCCTGGCGTCCCTGCCACTTGGTGTCGGACATCGGGGGGTCCACCTCATCTTCCGCCAGGGGTTCCTCCATCGGGGGCTCCTCCTCGTCTTCCGCCAGGAGTTCCTCCATGGGAACATCCGGCTCTGGAGGGTCGAGAAGCTCCAGGAACGCCCCTGGGGGGCGTGTCAGGGCCTTCGGCACCTGCGCCACCCCAGGGGGGGAGTCCGCCATCAGCTCGTCCTCGGCCTTACGCTTGGCTGGGATGAGTGGGGCTTGCTCCAGCTCGTCGGCGCTGGAGAAGAACCGTTCGTCCGGTGCCTGAGGGACCTCAGCCGCCAGGACGGTCCAACCTTCTTCCTCCTTTTTCACAAGGCTTGCCAGGTACTTCGCCATGGATGCCTTCGCCTTCGCCTTAGCCTCTGCGACCGCGGCACCAGCATAGGCGGGGGTGTACATGGCTTTGATAGGAGGGGAATGAGAAATTTCAGATTCCAAGACAAAAGGGAAGTGTCCACTTGAGCCAAAATGGCGGCCCAAGTGGATACTTACAAAGAGTCAAGACAAGCGACCACCTACGGTTAACACTTTAGCCCAGCCCTCCCTGGCTCAAGCTCAAGGCCTCCCTGGCTGAAAGGCCCACCCTTTGAATGGCTACAGAAAGAACCGAAAGGGAAGTGACTGCAATACTAAAGTAGTATTCCAAAAAGTATGCTCAGGAAGAAGTGGTTGCAATACTAAAGTAGAATTGCAAAAAGGAAGTGGCTGTAATACTAAAGTAGATTTGGACCCCAAAACCCTCCATTGTTTGGGCGTCCCAGAAGTGAGCCTACTTTTTTCTAGCGCCTCTATTGTTGAGGGGGGGGGGCCCTTTACTAATCAAGTGCCGACATTAGGTGCACCACCCATGTTAGTCTATCTTAGTGGGGATTGGGCTGCAAAAACTGGGGGTACGGGCTTCCATGATACAACAGAAAGGGCTTCCCAAAAGACTAAATTGTTCATAGAAACGGGAATTCCCTTGTATCACAGGAGTGGGGATAAACCCCTTGATCCCCCAACCCTGCTGTGCACGGTTGCAAAATCCACGCATCGCACCACCGAAAGCAGAAACCCTGGTTTCTGAATCGATCCCGAACAACAATGGTTTCGCCCTGGCTTCAAAGTGGTGCAGGCTCGCGTCCATGGCAACATCTATATACCCTATAGTGGAGCCATGGACCCCTTATAAGGAGTCAAAAGAGAGGTCTTGAAAAGTTCTTCTCAAGGGCCAAAGTAGCAGTGGTTCATGTTTCGTCCACCTGAAAACATGAAACGAATTTGGAGGAGATGTCGGGTTTGGCCATCCGGCATGGTTAGAGTCTCTTCAAAATGTGTCTACACCCAAAAAAGTACCATGCTTTGCAGTCGGAGACTACACGAAGCAGGAAAATGGAGGCTTTTTATGATGGGTGGTGCCCTACTAAAAACTCCCTTCACCCGGGTAGGCGGGTCGCACCCTTGTTCAAAATCCACGAAGCCCTCCGGCAGAAACCGAAAGAGGGTCCTTACAAAGCAAAGTAGCATTGGTTTGATTTCAACATCGGCCAGCCAAGACACAAGGACCCTTGAAGTTTGTAAAGGACCTTCTTGCACGGCTGGCCAATGTTGAAATGACATCTTAGAACATTAAGAAACGAGTGGAGGTCTGGGCAGTGCTCAAAAAGGCCCCTTCAAGGATACCTTCTGGCCAAGTGTAAAATCATATGGGTGTGGCTCAAAATTAAACAGGAGGGGTTACGCAGGTTTTGGTCCATGTTTCCACTTACCAGGGATCCATTTTTGGAATTCCGGTTTTTTGAGCCACGGCCATATGTTGCCAGCTGATGAGGAATCTCTTGCGCAGGTTTGTGGATGTATCCTGGACATACCACACCTCCCATCGGCCCATCGCACCTGCTGAACCCATTGCAGGCGGTACTCCTTGCGGTTGCGAGGCGGCTGATGACTTGTGCTCACCGCAGTTCCCAACGAGTGGACGGGCCACCAGCCCAAAATTGTTCACCCAATGCTCTTCCTCAAACCTGTGGGGAATGGAATCCACTTCCGTGATTCAACAGAAAAAAGAGAAGAACAACAAAAAAAACGGCTTCCCAAAGACGATTTTGTTCATAGAAACGGGGGGGATTTCCAAAAGTATCACAGTGGTTGGAGAAAAAAAAACGGCTTCCCAAAGACGATTTTGTTCATAGAAACGGGGGGTTTCCAAAAGTATCACAGTGGTTGGAGAAACCCCGAGCGATCAACCACAACCCTGGACTCTTCCTCGTCTAGGAACTCGATTTCACAAAACAGGAGAAACCCCTACCTAGACTCTCCATGACGCTTAAAAAATTGGGCCATTGCCCAAAAGAAAGGGGTCATCACCCCTTTTTCAAGGGGTCACGGAGACTCGAGACGAAAATGCAGTAGTGCTTGTTGTCTGCTAAGTAATGTTAACCCCGAATTAATAAACCCCTGGTTGATAGGGGGGTGTCCCTTTAAGTGGGGATTCATCACTTTTGGAGGGAACACCCCCGTAA
This sequence comes from Effrenium voratum, assembly GCA_963377175.1. Taxonomy (NCBI): domain Eukaryota; class Dinophyceae; order Suessiales; family Symbiodiniaceae; genus Effrenium; species Effrenium voratum. The sequence goes on along the minus strand of CAUJNA010001002.1, from coordinate 784,945 downwards.
TAATGGGGGGTTTATTAATCCTGGGTCAACATTAACAGGCCAATGCTGGGCAACTTCCCATGTCAATGCTCGTCAATGATAAATCATCCATCCAATTGATGACCAGTCGCTCCTGAATTCCAGCCAGCTAGGGAATGCGGGCATGAATCATAAATGGGTGACCTTGACTGGACACGATTGAGTTGGGGCATTAAAGTCTATCAGATATTCTAAGAAACCAGCTACAGAAGATATATACAAACGTGCCAACTCTGAAAATTCATAGTCACATCAGCAGCCAACAGTATTTGTCCGATGCAGCGCCGCCCGAAACCAATACACCAATACCCGTAAGCCTGCAAGTGACAATGTATTAGTACAACAAAACCAATGCGGCACCACCCAAAACCGATTCACGTAAGCCGAAAGCAAGTGGCACCACCCAAAACCGCTACCCATAAACATTGTCCGTTGCTTGTACCCGGATCTCCAGTGTATATGTGTGTATGCGTTTAGATTTAACTCATCCACATTGCATTGGTTTCATCTACATGTATTGTCTGTAATTTGTTTCCTTTCCCACATTTTAGTATGTTCAACAATTGTGTGAAACAACTTCAACGTGTGGGAAACAAGGACACTCTTTTCTCTTGGTTCATGTCGAATGTAAGCCCGTTTGAAACAAACAAAGGAAAGCAGTGCACTGCTGCAGGTGAGATGGTCTGGATGAAACGCGCGGCCAATTTTTTCTGCGTGTGGATCGCGAGGGCTAGACGATTTAAGTCGGTTGATCCAACTTGGCTGAAAAATACCATGCAATAGGGCTCAAATGGAAATAGTGGTTCTTCATAGTATGCGAGGTTGCCCGCAGAGACTCCAAACAGCTAAAACTCAGTCCCTTGGGGACCCAGAAGTACAAGGTGATCACCTGTGGACCATGACAAAATATGGATAAACCCAAAAAGGAAAAAATAAAAGGTCAGATCCGGTCGATTCGCTTTGAACACCTGAAAAAAGTGGAAGGGTATTGCTGGGGACTGCCAAGCAAAGAACAACTTCGTCACTTTAGAGTGCGGACAATTTCTCGTGAGAACCCGAGAGCCCCTCCCAAATGGACCATAGACAGATCGGGAAATGTTGACCGATGCTCATGCTGGGGTTGATCAAAAGGTCCGCTAAGTATGGGATGACCATTGGTTGGAAAACCACCAAACACGTGATATTTCCCACTACCTAGAGTCTCCGTGACCCCTAGAAAATGGGAGGGGGATCATTTTCGAACACCGATTTTGGATCATTTTCGAACACCGATGTGCTGGATCATTTTCGAACACAGAGTGGGTCATTTTCGAACACATGGGGGGTCTATCCTGCGGCACCCGTGGGGTGGGGGGGGGATGGGGTGGGGCAGTTACGTTCGCCTCTTACTGCGTGACCGTGCCACTGCGTCCTGGGGGTGGGGGTGGGGGTGGGGTGGGGCAGTTACGTTCGCCTCTTACTGCGTGCGACTGCATCCTGGGGCTGGAGGAAGGGGGTAATTGACTGCGTGATGGTGGAACTGCGCATTGGGGCTGGGGGCGGGGGGGTGGGGTGGGGCAGTTACGTTTGCCTCTTACTACTGCGTGCCCGTGCAACTGCGCCCTGGGGCTGGGGGAAGGGGGCAATTCCAGGAGGCTCCGGGTCCCAAGTTACCTTGGCTTTTTGAGCAAAGATGTCCTCGGCGACTTGCGCTCGTTGGCCCCCGTAAAGCCATAACTCGCGCGGGAAACTGAAAGGCCGTTACTTCTCCGTGAGAAAGCCGTGAAAACTCGTGAAATTTCAAGCTCTGAGTCATCTTGTCTTCGCGACACAAGCAACCTCCTTAGCTCATACGGCCTAAGTAACTTGCGAATCGGAGCCTCCTGAAATTGCGATCGCCGCTTACTGCGTGGCGGCGTAACTGCGTATTGGGCCTGGGGGGGGGGGGGGGGGTGGGGCAGTTACGTTCGCTTCTTGCTGCGTGACCGTGCGACTGCGTTCCTGGGGGGGGGGGGGGATGGGGTGGGGCAGTTACGTTCGCCGCTTACTGCGTGACCGTGCGACTGCGCGCTGGTGGTGATGGTGGTGTTGTTGGTAGTGATGATGACGATGTTGATGATGATGGTCATGATGATGATGATCATGATGATGATGATGATTATGTTGATGAGGATGATGATGATGATGTTGTTGATGATGATGATGGTGATGATGCTCGATGACGGTGATGATGTTGATGATGATGGTGATGATGTTAACGATGATGATATTGATGTTGGCGATGAGGATGTCGATGGCGATGACTTTGATGATGTCGATGATGATGGTGATGTCGACGTTGATGTTGATAATGGTTATGATGTTGTTAATGATGATGATGATGATGATGATGGTGGTGGTGATGATGTTGATGTTGTTGATGATGATGATGATGATGTCGCTTTGCGTTCCTTGTGCTTTGTGTTCCCGGGTCTACAGTTGACGATCGTCTCCCAAAAGCACGGCGCCATCCATGTGCTACACGTGTATCGTGGTGCGTGTTCGTGCGCCTCATCGTGGTGTGCATGGACACTTGGAAAAATGGCCGTGCTGCTGTAAATCACATACACTTGAGCAAAACCGCGTTCAAAAACGAGCCAAAACACGCGTTCAAAAACGAGCCAAAACACGCGTTCAAAAACGACCACCTTCCCCTAGAAAATGGGGTCATGACCCGAATCTTTCTTTTGGATAATGACCAACCATTGTTTAAGGGTCATGGAGAGTTTAGGTCTGGTCATGGCCGGAGGCCGCACGGGAACATTGATCAACTCCCATGTCCGCCAAGGTGGCAAGCTGTAGACCATGCCAAGGAAAAGACAACGGGAACTAGGTCCTCCAGTAGAGAGGTTAGAATAAGGGTGCAGTACCCTTTTTTCTGTAGTCTATTTTAGTAGGGGAACCCTCCCCCAAAAAAGGGGGAAAAGGGCACTACTTGGGGGACCTAGGGAACCATGGCCAGCAATTTCGGGAGTTTTGACAACGGCACATATGGTTGGTTCTCAAACGCGGGAGTCCCGTAAAAAAAATGTTGTTTTCCTCTTGGCTTCCCAATACTCGCCACCCAAACGGTTCCTTGTTTTTTTCAAAAGCACCCTCTTGCTTAAGCCTCGGCAACCCATGGGGTTTCTCAAAGCCCATGTTGTGGTTCCCTTCGAGAAAAATACCCGTACCATGGGTACCCCCATGAGTGCGTGGTTTCCTTTGAGTTCCCTTCCGAGCCCCAAAAACACCTCCAAAGAAAGACATACGCTGTCTTCTTTGAACCCCTTCTTTGGTGGTTTTGAGGGGAACCAGGAAAACGACGGCTCCATGTTGTTTATTCATTTTGATTATTTGTTTACTGCTTTTGGATCCCTTGAAAAAAATAGAAGAAGAAGAAGAACCTCTGAAGGGCATGCTGCCGGGTCTCGGAGATCTTGGCTTCCAAAGGACCGCTGAGAGACCTGGCATCGATCCACGGCCGATTGATCAAAAAAATCGCACTGTGGCTCGTCTCTTTTTGGGAGCCCGCCCCGCACAAAATGGTTCTACCGGTAGCTTCCCCGTTCTTTCCTAGGTCCTCCAGTAGAGAGGTTGGAATAAGGGTACCCTTTTGTCTGTAGTCGATTTTAGTAGGGGAGCCCTCCCCCCAAAAAAGTAAAAGAACACTTTTTCTAGGGGTCACGGAGACTCTAGGCACCCTTTCGATTCTGACCCTTGCGAAAAGGGTCATGACCCCTTAGCTTCTTTCATAGATGACCGACCATGTTTTGAGGGTCATGGAAACTCCAGGTAGAATTCGTGTGGGGGGCTAGGAAAAACAGAGAGTTCTCAGTTTTTGGGGGTTATGGGGAAGCCCAGGTTATGGGACACAAGTAAGCTATATGAAAAGGAAGCAAAGGTAAACAAACCGCATCGCAGGTTTCCTCGAAACCTCCAACTTATGGCAGCATCCGTTGGCCCAACTGCCCGGAAGAGTCGACATTTGGTGATCACAAAGGTTCTTTACATGTGCATCTCTACTCTTGGTATGGTAGCGAAAAAACTTTGCTTTTTGCAGACCCCCAGTAAAAATGAACAGAACCAAAAAACTAAAAACCAAAAAACATGCCAAGAACAGTGAAGTGTGATGACCATTGGAACGAAAACCACCAAACAAGTGATATGTCCTATGGCCACTAAATGGTTGAAAAGTTACCCATGGCATTTGGGGGTCGGGCCGAACATAATTTTGATGAACCCCCTTTAGTGAATCTTGTGTTTGAGGAAAAAGATGTGAGTCCCCATGCCCCTCCTATCTAATCCCCACAGCATGGACACTTTGACTCGACTCACTTAACGAGTGGATAGGCCAAAACAAGCAACAAAACATGTTTGTTTAGCACTAAAATGGCATCCAAACCCCACGAGTGACTGAGTCCTAAACGGAGCTCAGGAAGCCTTCGTCCAAAGAGTTGCGACTCGACTCTAGGGTAAAGAGTCGGTCTTTGGGAATGTCAATCGAAAGGAACCAACTCTGAGTACTCCAAATCCATTGACTCTTGATTCTACCGACCAAGTAGAACCGAACCACCTACCCCTAGGAGCCCAAGACCCTAAATATGAGGGTGTCTGACCCCCAAATAATCAGGTATTGGGCTCCTAGGGTACTAAAATGGCAACTGGAAGTTTGGACGCTGGTGTTTGGTCATTTTGAGGGCAAAGGAACCGCCTTCTGCCTTAGCCCGAAGGGTACATTTCGTCGACTCTGGCTGCTGCTGACTCTAGATAGGCACAACTTTGATGTCTGTTTAACCCTCGGACCAATTGGAAAATCAGAACCTCCATGTGCGTTTTCGCCTCCTGGAAAAAATACGACATATGTCCAATAGTGATAGATTCCCTTTAAAACCAGCAGGGATTCTTAAGCAAATGGAGGAGAATATCTGTTTTACATTGATCAGCTATCAAAAGGGAAATTCGGAGAAAGATAAACATGTCTTCAAGTACCTGACCCTTAAAAAGGTTGGTCTACCAAAACTTAGGGGTCACCCCCTTGTTCAAGG
>CAUJNA010001002.1:614882-774882 GCA_963377175.1 Effrenium voratum | reverse complement strand
CTCACACGCTTCGAGGAACCCCGAGGAGAGAGTTTTCCGAACGCAAAAAAGTCGGACCTTTGGACGCCGCCTGAACCTCTGAGCCGGTGGCGTTTTGCCTACCGCCTGTGAGCCGATTCGCAACCAGGAGCAAACCTCAACAGATCGATCGGCCTGGGGGAGGTGGGGGGGTCGGGGAGAGGGGGGGAAGGCGGCAAAACTGGCGAAAAAGCCCGCTGAAAACGGGCCCCGGGGTACCGAGTGCTTGACCATAAGCCACTTGCCAGTGTAAGCCACTTCCCTAAACGAGACTGTGGATGGACCAACCTATGCACCAGGTGGTTTATCCCATTTACGGGGCTTCATCCACACTGATGCGTGTGGATTTTGTCCTTCCAACTACAAAGCACGCTGCTTGTCCAAGGCTCCACAAGAGATGAATCATCACGTCGATTGGTCCAGTTCCGCAACGCGGAGACGTGCCAAGTATGGAACCCAACGGGTCCCTTCAAACGGCACATGGTCTTCCAAAGGGCTCCCTCTGCCAAAGCAAACTTTACCCCCAGCTCCGAGTCCCTAGCGATTGGCCCCGAAAGAGTCGAGAGAGGTGTTAAGAACCCACGCCCCAGTGCATCCGCTTCGCTGTGCACACGACCAACATGGGTTGCCCTGGTAAATGGGACGCTAGACCAAAACCTGATCTTTGCCACAAAAAGGGCAACCAACAAGCAAACTCGGAATCGGAAGTGAGTTTCTGAAATTCCGGGTCGCATTGAGAAATCACTTCATCACTAAGTTGATCCCTTTGGCCAGCTGTGGCACTTAGTGGTTAGTACTATACCCCCAGCTAAGCCTTCCCCCTGCAACCCCTTGTGGGGTTAAGAACCCGTTTGCAATTCCTCCCAAACCTCCTAGCACTCACGAAAAAACAGAAATGGCCACCTCAACATGATGGGACCATATTAAAGACAACGACCCCAGCACAGAAAGTGACGCACATACGGGGATGGATCAATATTCTTGGCCCCAAAATGATCATGGGTCACTTGTCCCATTTACTGGTGAACGTCATCTTTTGCGGCGGTTTCCTTAATGGTCACCCTATGTAAAGGCCTTGATCAAACCCAGATGGCTTTCTGATCCAAACTCCAAACCAGAAGCGTCCGATCAACAGCAATGAGCTCGCTTCAAACTCAACACACAAACGAAGCGAAAACGCAACCTGGGTCCTCCAGTAGAGAGGTTAGAATAAGGGTACCCTTTGCTCTGTAGTCTAGGTTAGTAGGGGAACCCTCCCCAAAAAAAGGGTAAAAGGGCACTACTGGGGGACCTAACCACCCTTTTGGAGTCCCAATGTGTCCACCTAAAGACACACAAAAAAGAACACGTACACCTAACAAAGCCCCAAGTTCCCTACACCTTAACACAGGAACCAACAAACACTGAAGAAATCAAGAGGTCACTATGTTTAGTGGAGCACCGGAAACGGACTCCAGTGCCAACTCCAAAACTCGAAGGGACCACACCCCAACTGTTCAGACTTGATTTGTCCTTGAGTCATAATCAAAGCGCTGGGTGGTTCAGGGGTCGACCCAATTCCATGAAGAAACCCGGAAGGGGCCAGCAAAACCTGGCAATGATTCTCCCAGGGTACTCGCTGAGGGAGGTGCATCAAGGGAGGAGTATTGATCGGCCCCCAGCATTTGGGGAGTGGGTCACAATGAAACCACCAGAACATTGACCGCACAATTTACTCATTGTTTCCATTTACCAGGGCACCCATTCTGGGGTTACAAGCAACTTTTGACCCACACCCATTTAAGGGGTCCCATGAAAAGTGTCAGGGATCTCGGCTGTTGGTTGCAGTCCCTTCAGCAAAGCCAAAGGTTGTGGGGCTCATTCCGTGATTCGTGGCCAGGTCGCTTGGGGGCTTACAGGTCTTTGGGGCTTTTGGGTGGTCGGGTTGGCAACCAAAACCGGTCCATTCGGCAATCCTCAAAACGACCCTCATGGCAAGTTCGTTTCCCAACCTCTGGATGCATTTTGAGAAACTGACTCAAAATGCATGTTGGGCCCCAAGGGTAGGTAGACCGAGCTGGCCGGATGAACCTAGGGCTTCATGTGTGAGTTCCGACCCTCTGAATAGCGGCTTCCCTTCGAAAACCACACATTTGAACCACTCGAAATGCATTTGCTCAACCTCAATGGACCAAAAAATTACTAGGTCCTCCAGAAGACAGGTTAGACCTGTAGTCTATTTTAGGGGAACCCTCCCCCCAAAAAAGGGGAGAGAAGGGCACCTAGCTGGGGGAACTAGATAAAACTCAGAGAAGCCACTGGACTCGCCCCCTGCGGAAAACTTTTTCGCCGCGTTTTTGTGCTCAGTGCACGCGCACGTTGAGGCTCAGAAGCCCCGGCTGAATCCGCAGGTTCCTCGATCGGTGCGCTCGGACGAGGCGAGGACATGTGGTGTCCCTGGACCCTCAGAATTCCCATAAGAAAGAACCTCTCACCGCCGCCACGGGAATAAACACCTTCCCTACAAATCGGAGCTTTCCCCCAGATCATGGGGCAAGATCCAAGCACCCTCATTTTCCAGGGTGGTTTGAGGGTTCCTGGACCAACAAAAACCAAGACTCGCCCAATGCTCCCGACACGGAGCCCCCGGACCCTCAAGCTACCCTTACAAATTGGAAATTTTGATCCCCAAATCTTGGGGCCATCTCCCGTAGTTTGAGGGTAGCTTGAGGGTCCAGGTCGCAAACGATTCGTCGCACACGTCGCCCTTTTCTTCTGGCATTCCCGGTTGTTTGACTTTAGGCGGAAAAAACAAAGACACCTTTTCTTGGTGAGCGTTCAACCCTAATATGTTCTTTGTGCATCGTTGTACCTAGACTCTCCCTGACCCTTAAACAATTGGGCCATTGCCCAAAAGAAAGGGGTCATGACCCCTTTTTCAAGGGGTCACGGAGACTCTAGGTAGTCAAGGCACCGCCAAGTCATGGATCGCTGTTCCCGAATCGCGGCTGTATACCTTGCTATGTCTGCCAAGGGCATCCCCTTGTCCAGGTTCACATGAGTCTCATGGAAAAGTTGCGCTAACCAACATCGCCTATGGGTCCTTTACGGGAACCCCCTTCCGGTTCATTTCCAACACCCAGGACGTCATTCCCTAGTGAGCAGCAGCACGATAACTACCAAATCGGTTGGAATATCCACACTGGCAATTGTTTGGGGTTCCGAAAATATTTCGTGTGACACCCCTAAGATAGCCCTAAGGCAAGCTCACTTTAAGCTGAACATTTGATGTTGCCACACCATCCAAAAAGAAACTTGGCGCTGGGTTGGATCATTGGTGTCTTTGTTAAGTTGGTACACCCTCTTGAAAGGTTGGGTTAAGGGGAAAACGAGAACAACACCACAATTTCATGGTCGAAATCCCTATTGCATGATTTCTAATCAGGACATCGTTTGGGTGGGCATTCCTGTTCACAAACCACTTTCAAACTGGTTCTAACGCTCTACATCTTCTTAGCCATTCGGCGTCAAACATATGGACCCATTTTTGGACCCCGTTTAAAGGCGGGCCCAACATAAATGGCCCGAAAAGGGTACCTAGAGTCTCCATGTTCTTTTTGGGTAATGAGCAACCATTTTTTAAGGGTCAGAAGACTCCAGGTACTCATTTCCGACAACCCCCCGCTGAATTGTTGACCATGCGGCGAGGGGGTGGTGTTGGGAATCACCCGGCTGATGCCGTGCCAGAGCTGGCGACTCTCGCCGCCCATCAGCAGCAAGTCCCCACTCTTCAGCCGCAGCACCTGACGACGCACCACACTGATGACCGGGCGAGTTGGGCGAGCTGCGCCAAGAAAAAACCTGGGGGTCTCAGAGATTCCATGTCCGGCAAAACCTGGAGTTCCTTCTGACTTCAACATGGGAGCAGTTCCCAAAAGAAAGGGGTCATGAAATTCGCACAATGGAAAGATGGGAAGGAGACTCGTGTAATTCGTAGGCAACCGAGGGCACCAAAAACCAAAGGAGCATGGCCAGCTTCTTTTCAGTGGCCTCGATTCATTTTGTGGGTGATATGATCCATATTGAAAATAAGGTCACTTCCTACCTCAAAGAGGTCACTTAAGCCACACCCTCAGGGTTGCCCTTAGCAGATCCCTCCCAGTCCGGGCCGTGAATGCGAATGACACACACACGAGGGGACCGATGCTGGGCAAATCAAAAGACAGCGACACGCGAATGACACTCACGCAGGGGGCACCAACACTAGCGTAAGTGACCTCGATTCGTACCACCAACACTCAAATGACACGCTTTGACACTCAAAACGCCATGTTCGGGCCACTCCGTGCCGGCCCCAATCAACTGTGGCAGTTGTCACACTTCGACACGGGTAGCTGTTCGAGTTCAACATGATCCCAACTCCTATCAAGCCAAACAGGGCACTTAGCAAACGAATCAAAGGGTCACTTAGGGCACCGACACTGCCTTAAGCGCCCTCGATTCAAAAACACGTCAAGCGCCCTTCATTGAAGGGCACCAAAAATATGCCAAAGCGTGGCGAAACGCCTGGGATCCCACTGGCCAATAGGGATCCCTTCAAGAACCAACCCACGTACCTAGACTCTCCATGACCCTAAGAAAAAGGGGTCATGACCCCTTTATTTTGGGCAATGACCCCATTCTTAACGGGTCATGGAGAGTTTAGGTAGACAGCCTTCTGGGAGTTTGCAAAGGCAAAACCACTGGGGGTGCCTTCAGGCAACCGATGCGCGGGATGATTTCCTGGTTGAGCCCCGTTTGGTGGCATTTTCCCTGCTTCGCAAAACACCTCCAAATCAGTATGGGAACGACCAGTACGGTAAGTTCCTGGGATTGAAACCGAGAGGAAAAGCATGGGATTGGGTTCACATCACCACCTGGAGTCTCCATGACCTTTCAAAAATGGGTCATTGCCCAAAAGAAAGGGGTCATGACCCCTTTTTCTAGGGGTCACGAAGACTCTAGGCATTGTTCACGGAGCCCATGCTCGAATTCTTCGGGTGCACCCGACGTCCTGGACCATCTAATGATACTGAAAGGCGAGATCCAGAAATCGCACCACGAAATGTTTGTATTTCGGTTGGGGAACGGAATCATACTCCAGGATTCTGATTTCGGTGCGATTTTTCCGGAGTTCGCGTCAGCATCCACAGTAGGGGAACCCTCTAAAAAAAAATGGTTGCCCCCTTCGATCTCCCTTTAGAAGCAACCCCAAAAGGGTAATTACCCGCCAAAAGGGTGCCCTCCACCCACAGATGTCCATGAAAGTCCCCTCCGCACTAAGAGTCCCAAAAGTCACCACCTGAGAGCAGCCAATTCTGGCCTTGGGCTTGGAGGTTCCGCTGGGCCCCTCTGTGCCTCAGCTTCCATGGGAGGGAAAAACCCTGTTCTCATTTCTTCCTGCCCCTAGCCATTCCGTTTCTTATTTACGAAAAATCGAAGCATTCCCAGGGATTCTTGGGTGGTGCGTTGCATGGATTCCGTCCACAGTTGTTTCCTTTGGGGACCTAAACCCGGGGCTTGTTCTATTCAAACCCTTGGGCTCTCATATCTGCGAGAATTTTGGACCCCGTAGCCGCGATTTTTTGGCAGGAGGGGTTTGTCTGCTCCGGGTTTCATGTGGTCGACTTTTTCAGGGAACCCTTCAAGTTTGGTTGAGAGTCCGGAACAAAAAAAAAGAGGAAGTGGTTGGGTCCTGGGGTCCCGGCGGCTGGCGAGCAAAATCGAAGGAATTTCCACCTCTTTGGGTGGGTGAAGCTTCCAATGAATCCAAAAGCTGCAGCATTCAGAGGTTTGCCAACCTAACCTTGCTCAAAGACGCTGGCACAAGAGCTAGTGCCTAGGCGATCCAACAAAAGCAACACTACATGGCTGGTGAAAAATTGGTACCCCAAATGGAACCCGATCGGTAAGTGGAAACATGGACCAAAACCTGCGGTCCATATCCTGGTGCTTGATTGAATTTTGACCTGGAGTCTCCTTCTGACCCTTAAAAACTGGTTGGTCATTACCCAAAATAATGGGGTCATTGACCCATTTTTAAAGGGTCATGGAGAGTCTAGGGACCCATCCCCACATTGTGCTCTACCCTTGCCCTGGGATTAAAACCATCGAAGCACGGAAAGCTTCGCATCGTCTGAGTTGGGTCCAAGGGTTGCCATGCTTCTAATGGCTGTGTCCTTTTTTGAGGCTACCCCTGTTTTGGTGGTTTTAGAAGCAGAAACCCAAATGGGTATGGCTCCAAATCAATCCACCAGGGGACCACAGATTCATGCTTCCATGCTTCCATGTACCAGGGTTCCATTTTGGGTACATATTTTTGACCCAGCCAAATACAGCCAAAAGCCCAGTTTTGCTTGGGGACCTGTGGGATCATTCACGCCCAAAAATGTCTCGAGACCACAAATCCCCCGATAAAAATCCGGGCCGACGAATCCGGGTTCTCCATCGGCCATTCCCAGCAAACACCTGCCTGAAAGGCTCCTTGTGTTGGACTCTGCCCTGTGGACAAAATCCAGAAATCGCACCATTTGAAACCATGGCTGAAACCGTAACGTTTGTTGGCTTGCCCTTTTGGCTTCACATGGGGAAAAGCATACATGGGGAAAAACATACATGAGGAAAAGACCCTCAGTCACCAAGCATACATGGGGAAAAGCCCCCAAGCCCCCCCAAAAAAATTTGGCGGCTTGCCAAAACACTTCAAGACCCCGGCCCCCAGCCACAATACCGAGCAACTCATAAACTACGAACCCGGGTGCCCCATATCCTTACAGAAATCGGTACTGAAAGGCCCCCTCCCTTCCATCAGCTGGACATGCCCATGGCTGATTTGTGTGTATTTTTTGGTCCCCTGGAAGAAATAAGAACAAGTTTCCAGTAGCGAAATCAACTCCCTTGAAAACCAATCAGGGAAAATATACTAGGTCCTCCAGTAGAGAGCTTAGAAAATACCCTTTTTTCTGTAGTCTATTTTAGTAGGGGAACCTCCCCCAAAAAAGGGTAAAAGGGCACTACTGGGAGAGCTGGTATATATGTAACCACATGTTCATTTCAGCAATTGGAAGAAGTCAGTGCGTCAGGCTCGGTGCGGGCCAGCTGCTGTAGGCCAGCTCACAGCTAGCACCCAGATAGAGGCCCATGAGGGGGTATCCAGCCTCCAGCGCTTCCCGAGTCTCCTGAATCGAATGAACCGCTCATCGCGTGCGCCTTGGGAAATGCCCTTGTCTCCCCACGTGAAAAATAAGCAACTGGCAGGGTTAAATTACCCTAAGGTTCTGTTGTTGCATTTTTGTTGTTGGCTTTTTTTTCCTTCTTCATTCATCTTTGGGGGGGGGGGGCAATTACCCAAATTAAGCTTCAACCGCCATCTAAAGAATGGTTAACCCAATTTAGATGATGAGAATCCATAGGTAAACAAAGGCGATTGTGTCCTTTGGGAAAATAGATGGAAATGGTGTGTGTGGTTCACAAAACCCTATCTAAACCCGTGACATCTGTCTAACCAAACTAAATCTATCAAAAGGACACCCACTGTGGACGGACGAAATCCTGCACCACCTAAGAAGCCCTGGAATGATAATTCCCCTGTAAATACCAACCAACAAAGGTTTCAGCCATGGTTTCATTTCGTGGTGCGAAATCAATCCCAGGGATTTCCCCCCCGTTTCTCCGCGAAAAAAAACAAAAAAGGACACTCACTATGTGGCTGTGGTGGTCAAAAATAGGGTAACCCCAAAATGGGTTTCCGTGGTAAATGGCGAGGCAACAGGAAGCACCGCCGTACCCCAAACTGCGTAAATCCTCAGGTAGCTTCGAAAGCAAATCTCCTAAGGTGGCACTTGGCAAAAAGCGGATGCTTAAACCTCAAATTGGACATGGACACCACGTGGGGATATGTTGAGACCTCACTTTGGCTCTTGGTTGACTAGGTCCTCCAGTAGAGAGCTTAGAATAAGGGTACCAACTTTTTTCTGTAGTCTATTTTAGTAGGGGAACCCTCCCGCAAAAAAGGGGACCCAGTTGCGTGAAATCAGCCATCCAGGTGGTCCGTCCATGTGCTGGCAGGTGTCTGTCTTCTCTTGATGCAGCTGGACGGTCGAGGTGATCGGCAGAAATTCCTGAGACGTGACGAAATTCCTGAGACGTGACAAAGACGTGAGAAAGCTCCGCATCTGTGGGTATGGTCATACACCCTTACCTTAGTCGTAAAGCTTAGAGGCGTATTTCATCACCTATAACCTTAAAAAAACTGGGCTCCTACTACATAGAGAAACTGGAAGCGCCGCTAGGACTTATAGGCTTGCATACGTACCGAAATGGCTGGTACGAATCGCTAAATGGTTAGCCTTTACGGGACTTACAACAATGGCTTTGGTGGGTTTGTAACCAGAATTGCCAGCCATTTACCAAGAGCAACCATCCATTGTAAATCCTACCTGAAGTCTTTTTCTAACGCTTAAAAGTGTCTAGTCATCCCAGTGCTTCCGGATACCGGTATAGCAGGGCAACCAAAAGAAACCATCCATTGTAAACCTACCTGAAGTCCTTTTCTATCGCTTAAACATGGTTGGTCATCCCAGTGGTTCCGGTTGCCGTTCTAGGAAAAAAAACAAGGAAAACCACTCATTCTCAAACTACCTGATTTCTTGTTCAATCTCTTACATGTGGTCGGTCATCCCAGTGCTTCCAGTTGCCGGTATAGCAGCCATCCATGGCAAACCTACCTGAAGATCCTGAAGTCTTTTTCTATCGCTTAAAACATGGTTGGTCATCTCAGTGCCTCCGGTTGCCGTGACAGCAGGTAACCAAGCAAATCCATCCATGGTAAACCTACCTGAAGTCTTTTTCTAACGCTTAAAGAATGGTTGGTCGTGCCAGTACTTCCGGTTGCCGCGTGATAGCAGGAGACATCAGAAGACCAAGGGAACCCATCCATTATTGTAAACCTACCTAATCTCACTTGCTGAGTGGATGGCCAAAAAAAAGTCCGAACTTTTTATTTACCACTAAAATGGTCTTTCCAAAAAGTTTTAAGTTCATCAACTCAGGAAGTGAGTAATTTATTGTTCGATCTTAAAAGTGGTTGGTCATCCCAGTGCCATTGCAGGTAGCCAAGGGACACCATCCATTGTGAACCTACCTACCTGTAGAAGCTGAAAACTGCGTGGTCTACCGAAAAAATGGGGTTCACCCCTCTTTTTTTAGAACTCCCGGTAAAAAACACACCTTGGGGTTCTCTCTAGTGGGAATGTCTCACTTGAGTGGATGGGCCAACTGAAATCCAAATTTCATTTGCCACCGCAGGACCCGAACCGATGGTTCGAACCCCGGCCGATTCCTCCAATGAGCCCGGTGAAAACATTGCAAACAACCAGTTTTGAGGGCCCACAAACTATTGAGACCCTTAACCACCCCATGAGGATGGCTTTTGGGGGGTAAAAAGGGGTCTAAGTACCTCCAGAGAAGGTGCTTGAACCCTCTGGGTTAGGGAAGTGAGATGTGGAAGCTGTGAGTAGGGGCTTTTACTCCGAGGAAAATTGATAAAAGTGAAACGCCGGGCGTCCACCACTGCAACGCTGGCTTGTCCCTCCGGAAAGGGCGTTAGCTTCCGGCGCTTGTTCTGGCCGCTGCTCATCTCTCGGTTGGCGCTCTTGACAGCATCACCTGGGTCTACCTAGACTCTCCATGGCCCTTACAAAATGGGGTCATTGCCCAAAGCTAACGGGTCATGACTCCTTTTGCTAGGGGTCATGGAGACTCTAGTTGTTCTTGGGTTTTCCTTTAAAAGGGGAATTCAGGAACCAATCCTGTTTTGGGTGGGTGTCGGGTCAGTGGTTTTACCGGTTTCTTGGATGGTCTGGGCATAGATAAATAAGTTGTCCAGATAGTACGGTGGATGGATGAATCCCCCCTACCTTAAGGGGGAGGGGGGGTGGGGGGTCCCACAATTCCATTTATTCAGTCTTCCCCACAAGGGAAAAAGGAACCCTAAATGGAATTCCAGGGGTCACCCCCCTCCCCCAATTCCATTTTGAAGGGGGTGGGGATATGGATGAAACATTACATCACTTTTAAATCCGTTCCTAGCCATCGCTCTGATTTGACGCGCACCCCTTTACTAACATTGCTGCTCAGTTTGTCCGAGTTTGGTTGGGTCATGCAAGATTTGTATCACTGTCTACCTACGAACGTTTGGCCCTGAAACCCAGGCTCCCACAACCAAGCCTGAGTCGCCCGTTGCTAGCTTCCGGCACTACTGTCTACGTCTAGTTTGGTGTTGGTTCACCCGAAAACACAGACATGCTCTATGTTCGCACGAACAGCTGAATACAACTTCACACCAAAACAACTATTCGATGTGATACTGATGTCTGTTTGGCTTTCAGTGTTCAACTCCACCTGCCATTGCGGCTTTGGCGCTCTCAATGAAGTTGAAGTTCCATCGAAGACCAGTTCAAGACCCTTTAACCCGTTTGTCCAGACCTTTGGATTGGTTGATTTTGCAGTACAGACCTTCTCCAACAAAATCACAAGCTGGCAGAATTCAATGGGATTTGCGGGGTTTTGACTCAAACTGGCAGTGGGTCAAAAATAGGAACCAGAAATGAAACCCTGGCAAGCGAAAAACGAAAAGCGTAGACTAAAACCTGCGGTTGAATGGTTGTTTAAGTTTGACCCATGCCCAAACTGGACACCGCGGAGACTCCTGGAGTTGGTGGAACCCAGATTTTGTTGTTCCAAAGCCCTAATGTGGATGGTGCGAAATCCGCTTCTCGCACCAAACGAACCCATGGTTGAAACCAGAAGGTTTGTTCGCATGTACAGGGGAATCATCAGAAACCAGGGTTTCTTCGGTGGTGAGAAATGGATTTCGTCCAGCCACATGAGTATGTGAACAAACAAATGATGGTTTTGACAGCCTGTACAAGAACCCAAAGCGACAATCATGCCAAGAACAGAAATCCCGGGTTGAAGCAACAAACACGCCAACTATTGCTTTCCTAGGGTTCAACCCCTCAGTAAGAGAATGGCAACCTGACCTGGATGATGAAACTTCAAGAAAACAATGGTGGGTAGTTTCGGCCCCATTATTTGATGGTTTCAATTTGCCGGGGATACATGTCACCAGGCACTCATGTCTGCAACATTCCGGTGGATGTTCGTTTTGGCGCCAATCCGATTCACGGATTTGCCACAAGGGTTGGCGCCTCTGGATTGGGCGGTTGGTGTAGGGACATCCCTTAAAGTAGAAGAAGGCGCTGGAAAACTGGAGTGATATCTGGGCTGCCCACTAAACACTGAAAGGCTGAAAAGCTAAGGGGATGGCTGGGAGCCACCAAGATACTGTGGATGGTTGCGAGATTTATTTCGTACCACCAATGAATCCCTGGAATGAATGATGCTTCCCCAATGTCGCAACGTGACAGCTTCGGCTTGAATTGAATAGAAAAGAGCGCCCCTGAGCAAGTAAGCCAGCCGAAAAGGAGGCTTCTTCTTGCTGGTGAAAGGCAAACATGGAGAAGGCGGCAAACAAAGGCGCAACGGGTGCAGAAAAGTAGAATCCAACGAAAACAAGGCAAAGAAGGCAAAGAAAGCAGTGCAATTGTTCAAGGGTCAGAAGGAAACTCCAGGTATCTTCTGCAAACGCCATAGATCGTAGGCCCGAGTGGCTGTACATATCTGCCAAGAACTTGGGCAGCGCAGCCACGAACTGGTCCACTTTGCTCTGCTCCCATTTCCTCCCCGAGGAGTTCCAGCGAAGTCCCAGGTACATCCTGCCAGCATTTCAGGTAACCCCCCCAAAAGGGTGGCTCGGAGGCTGGTGGTTGGGGGATTCTTCCATTTGGCTTTTCGACCCCAGGAAACAAAAATAACAAAATAAGATGTCCAATAGTGATGAATGCCTCTTAAAACCAACAACCCTAAGGGTCATGACCCCAATGCCCGACCAATTCCTCAGGGGCCCTTGAAAACAACCAGCTTTGAGGGCCAACACAATCGAGACCCGAGAAGGGGAAAATCTATTCTTAAGCAAATGGAAGGAATTGAACCTGTGATTCTTGAAGCATGGTTCGGGGTTTGGACCATTTTGTACCGATCGGTGTTGATTCTGACTCATTTGGTGGTATTGGGATCTGAACTTGTGGTTCTTGTGGAGGGCAAATGGGAAACTCCACACTCGAGGCTCCAAGTTAGGAGTACCTAGACTCTCCATGACCCTTGAAAAATGGGTCAATGACCTCATTATTTTGGGCAATGACCCCATTTTTTAAGGGTCATGGAGACTCCAGGTAGGTTGCTTGCGCCCCCCCCAATCAGTATGGGAGCTCCCAAGCACATACTTGAAGGGACATGATACTTAGTGAGCGGCGAGTAAGACTTACAGCAATGACTTTGGTGGCTCATAACCAAGTACAGGGTTGACCGAATCCCAAGGAAACTCACCTAGCTAGGCCCACCTGGGCCCACCTTGGGTGATGTTTAAAAACAACACTAGGGAAACATACCTAGACTCTCCATGACCTTAAAATGGGGTCATTGCCCAAAAGAAAGATTCGGGTCATGACCCCTTTTTCTGGGGGTCGCGGAGACTCTAGGTAGACCTGTAAGATGGTGTCTGCCTCGTTACCGGCGAGGCGAATCGTTTGGGCGAATTGCGGTGTAGCTCCTCTGTACACCCTGGGAGACCTTGATTCCATCAAAGTCCTCGGAGGAGA
This sequence comes from Effrenium voratum, assembly GCA_963377175.1. Classification (NCBI taxonomy): domain Eukaryota; class Dinophyceae; order Suessiales; family Symbiodiniaceae; genus Effrenium; species Effrenium voratum. Next base: position 762,127 of record CAUJNA010001002.1, on the reverse strand, counting down.
AGCCTTGGCGACGCTGAAGCTTGCATGGTACTTGAATGTTCGGCCCAGCCAGTAAGTGGTTAGCTACTTTATGATACAACCGTCTAATAACCAACCCCAATGAATGGGGGACTTATACATGGGCTGTAATCTAGCTTTCCAACAAACTTGCTATCTTGCCCGAACAGAGGTCCAAGTACCGCTCCTCGCTTTATTATACAAGGAAAGATGCAAGAGCAATTGGGGGAAGGGGGCAACATCTCTCCTGACTTAGTAGGCTTGAATTAAATCTCATCAATCTCGGCGAATTGCAACAACAACCCCTCCAGCAAAACAAAAGGTCTCAGGGTCGTACGCTTGAAATGCATATATGATCCGAGTCCAAACAAAGAGTGCCCGGTTTCGCCCATGGTTGGGAAAAGGTGGGAACTCAGATGGTGCGGAACTTAACTGAGTATGCGTAGCCCCAGTTCATCCCCAGCAGTTTAGCCAAAAGTCAACTGAAACTGGATACCTAGAGTCTCCTGAGATTGTGGCCCAGATCAAACATTGGACAGTTGCCATGACCCCTTTTTTGGGCAACCCCAACTCAGATGCCCAGTGGCCACGTGAAAAAAAGGGCATCCTTTTTTTGGTTGGTCGCGTGTCAAAGGCTTTAACCCTTCCCCATACCAAAAGAACACAAATCAAAGGGGATTCGGAAAAAAAATCAACTGGCAGCTGCACACTCCATGTGTTCAGCCCCAAAATGGGTGTAGCTCAAAATTAAACAGGGGCTAATTACAGAGGTTTTGGTCCATGTTTCCACTTACCAGGGCAAGCCATTTCGGTACCACTTTTGTGAGCCACAGCCAAATATCTCGGAGTTCCTCGTTTGGTCTCCGGGCCGAACCCTTCCAGACTTCCCCGCTTCGCTCGGCCACTCGGAGGCGGAACCGATCTCGATCTCTCGCTCGAGGCTCCGGCCGTGGGGGGAGACCCCGAGGTTGCGCACGTCGTCGATGATCCGCTGCTGGAGGTCCTTCCAGTTGGTTTTTCGACCCCTGCAAGGAAAACAAAAACAAAAAAAAACGGAATCCAGTAGTGATATTTGGTTCAAACCCCCGGAATAAATACTTATATATGTAGACATTTCCAGTAGTGATAGATTCCAACTTTAAAACCAAGGGAAAGTAAAACACACATTCATTTCAGCAACTGGAAGGGTCCGCGTCCACGTGGCCGCTGAGCTGCACGAAGCCGTTCTGCAGCACCACCGCGGTCCTCGATCGATCGCGAATTGACTCAGACGCTGAAGCTCAACGGCCCATTGCGGTTTTCTCGGCTAGGGTATAGCAGGGTGTACCTAGAGTCTCCATGACCCCTAGAAAAAGGGCCCATTTGACCCCAAAAAAATTTAGGCAATGACCAACCATTTTTTTAAGAATCATGGAGAGTCCAGGTAGCTAAGGGGACGTTGCAAGTTTTGGAGTTTCCCCCGAGCCGAATAGATGGATCCGCTTGTCAAGTTGGGGGTCCGGAGGGCGGATGGATCCGGATCTCGTCTTCGTTAACGCTGGACCCTGGGGAGGGTCCGACCTAGGGACACTGGGGCTGGGGGGTCAAATCTTGTTCTGGTTTTGAAGGAGAGTTCCTGAGGGGAATGAGACATGGAAACCCAAACAATATCTACGTCATATGGTTTTGTATGGAATCCCCGGATCCGGTTCATTCAGCCAACACCTGGAAGGTCATTCCTAGTGAGACCCAGCAAGCTATGGGATACCTAGATGGAAACCGGAAGGAAGCCCAGTTTTGTGCTCTCTGGACCTTTTTTTTGGGGGTGGTGTTCGTTTGCTGGTGCGATAGGAACGTGGAAACGAACCATTTCAGCCGTTGGTCCTTCAAGAAAACAACAACAACCACCAGTTGGATGGTTTATAAGGGTCATTCCATTTCTTTCCTGAGCAACAACAAGCTAAAGGATACCAAAGGAAAGGGGAACCAACCATTTTTGGGGGGGATTCCCCAGTTCTGAGACAAGCCTTGAGCGGTGTGAAAAGGTTGGGTGATGGGTGTCTTCGGAAAAGAAAAAAAGAGTTCTGGCTGCGGCTTGTTGACTCTATGACTCTGCCCTGGGTTACAACCCCTATGCAAAGATAGAACAGCCCAACCTGAAATTGGTTTCTTCCTCTTGAATGGTGCTTCCCAGACGCTTAGGGACACCACACCCCAAACCTCAACAATACTTTTATTGAAGGCCCGAACAGTAGTCGGGAGTCTTTGGGCTACATAAAATCCAAGAGGAACTCGTCGCTAACTTTGTGACACACCATTTCGCCAACCATCGCAACCATTCGGTGGGTGCATGAAATATCGAGAAGGAACTAAGGGAACCTTTGCAACTGGGTTTAAATCAATACAACCAAAGGAAACCTTGTGACTGGGTGAAATTAATGCAACCACTATAGACTGTCACCCCACACATTATGTTCCCCTGACTAACATGGAACCCTGTGGATTCCAACAGGGAGAGTCCCTGAACAAAAACAAGACATGACGTGGTGTAGATTCCAGGCTAATCTGCACGTCGGAAAACACACCCAAAAACATCCACCCCAGGATGCTAAACTCCATTGGAACAGACAAAGTGATTCTGGTTGCGGTGAAAACCTAGATCCGGTCAACTCACCTAGGACGTTTCCGCGTTTTTCCCGCATTGGACCCGTAGGGGGATTGTTTGGACCAGAAACAAACATTGGCCGGCGGCTTGTTGCGGGCGAAAATTCGAAAGGCTTACATGGGGTTGTCTTTGAGGGTAATTACACCTGTTTGGTTGGTGTTCAAGGGAAGCCACAAGGAAAACAACCATTTTGGGAACCTCAAAAAAGACGCGCCAGCCACATCAATTCAGTCAAGGCAACGAGTCCCAAGAGTTGACCCGCGAATTGTCCAAAGTCCAACCCCCAAGCGGGAGAACCGGATTCCCCCGGTTTGACTCAAGGCCACTGGAAGCAACCCACAAACAAACGGCCGAGCACCTCGTGGTTTCTTGAAAAGCCGGACGTGTTTCCAAAAGTGAGACAAACGAACAAGCGGGGATACGGAGGGAGCGGGGATATGGGGGGATTCCCTTGGCGCCATTTCCCATATCAAACTTCGTCAAGGTGCATCAAACGGGGGAATCCTCCCGTATCCCACTGGTTCCCCCTGTATCCCTGCTAGTTGGTTTCCCTGAAGGTCCTTGTTTCTGCCAGGTCCACCCAAAGACCAGTCATGATGAGTTGAGAACACCCTGTGGGCGTTTTCCCTCCCTGCCCATGTGATGGACCCTTCGAGTCTATTTGGCAACCTCCTTGCTTTAGGATATAACGTGTTTTTTTGGGGCATCTGCGAAAAATTAGACCCCCTCTCCCCCTCCTCCCCCGAATGACTAAGGTTCTTGGATGCAACATATACTCTAAGTGTGCATGGCACCCCCATTGTCGTACTGTGGATGGAACACCACATTGAAACTTTGAGAAACAAGTGTTTGTTGGCCTGTACAGGGGAATCACCATTCCAAGGATTCTTCGGTGGTGCAGGACTTCATCCATCCACCGTAACCATGCAGGGGAACCATCGTGCAGCTAGAGGTAAAACGGCAAAAGTACCTGCCTAGACTCTCCATGACCCGTAAAAAAAGGGGTCATTGCCCAAAATTAAGGGGTCGTGACCCCTTTTTCTAGGCTACTAGGGGTCATGGAGACTCTAGGTAGTATGGTGCTTTGCCTGCAAGCACTGAGCCCGACCCAAGGATTTGCAGTACCTTGTTCAAACGGTCCAAGTTGACCAGAAGGAAAGACACATGTTCAGGCGCACCTCCGCTCGAAACCAACACGAACTTAACCCGTTTTTTGACTCATAGAGTTGGGGTCCCACCCACAAAAACGGATTTGTCGGGGGTCGGACAAATGAGTAGACCCAGTCCCCTAACAATCGAAACGAAAAAAGAACAAAGCCCCCCCCGCCCCGGAAACAAAAAAAAAAAAAAAAAAAAAAAAAAAAACTTTGCAACCTGGATGCTCAAACTACCCTGAAAAATAGGATATTGCCCCAAACTTCCGGGGTAAAAACCCATGCTATGCACCCTTCAAAAATCTGATATTGCCCCAACTGGGGGTCAAATCCGTTCTCTTTATGTGTACCTAGACCCCTAGAAAAAAGGGGTCATGACCCCTTTCTTTTGGGCAATGACCAACCATTTTTCAAGGGTCAGAAGGAGAGTCTAGTTACTTTGAGGGTCCAAATCCCCCCGCCAAAAAAAAGACCGATAAAAAAGAAAGAACAACACACACACAGAAAAAAACAAAACAAAAAGAGATAAAACCGGCCGCGGGTCTTCTCGTTGGTCTCCAGCACCTGCAGCTGCTCCGAGACCTCTGTGGGCCACAAGTCCCAGCCCGCCTCAGGCCGGGGAAGGGCGCGAAGCCGCGGTTGCGACCCGTTGGTTGGGTTTCTGGTGACTTTGGCGGGGTCGGCTTCCCCCTATGGTACGTTCGTTCGGGGCTGGGTAAGGTTGGGGGTGGGTTCGGGGTAGGAGGGGGCTAAGTTGGGAGTAGGTTGGGGGTAGCTTGGGGGTAGGTTGGGGGTAGGTTGGGGGTAGGTTGGTGGCTTGGATTGGTGGTTTACTCTCTTCCCGAAGTGGATGGCCAAAAAAAGAAACCACACTGGCTAGTTACCACTAAAAGGATCTTCCAAACAGTTGAAAAGTCCACGAACTCAGGAAGTGAGCTTCAAGTAATCAAGGGCTGTTTCCCATTAACCCTCAAGATGTTTCCCATTAACCCTCTTCGGGTTCAATTAAGGGTTTGCCTGACAGGAGGCTCTCTTCCGTTCCATAACTTGGCCCACTGTGCACCGACAATATATACCCAGACTCTCATGCATGTGCGGCTCGGAGGCCTTGAGCGCTAGCCTAAACCCTTGCGCTTCTTGTTCTGACCCTTAAACAAATGGTTGGTCATGTCCCAAAAGAAAGATTCGGGTCACCGGGTCAGAAGGAGCCCTCCATGTGGTCCAGGGTCGCATTTGGGTCCTACCAGGAGTGGCAAGCCAATTGCCGGAGGTGCTTTAGACTCTGGGCATGAACCATCTTGCCATCGATATTTGTGCTTTTCCCACCCTCTTAGGAAGATTTATCTCACTTGCCCAAAGGACCCAGAAAAAAAAAGATCACCTTTTGGGGTCATGGCTAAAACTAGACCAAAAAGGAGAAACCAAAAGTGCAAAAGGTCGATTCTCCTTGGGCAACTGAGTTATGCAAAGGGCTGAAGGAATTTGGAATGTCTCACAAAGGGCTGATGAATATGGAATGGCGCTTGTCCACTTTGCACGATGACATCTTTGACCTTGGCCGGTTGGAATGCATTTGCTATGTCCATGCTCAGCCTCAAGCTTTAGGCCGGTGCCTTTTGGGTTTGATCCCGCACATAGGTCTTGAGGCTTCGGATGAAAAGAAGTGCGGATGCGAGAGACGCCTGAACCGGACTTGAATTGCAACAGATGACTTACCGATTTGAGTCACATTCTGACCCTTAAACAAAAATGGTGGGTCAGACTGCCCAAAAGACAGATTCGGGTCATGACTCCTTCCATTTTCTAGGGGTCAGAAAGGAGACTCGAGGTAGTCAGAATTAGCCGATGGGTGTAAAAACTCTTCGCACCAGGAAATGAGTTTCACGATTGAAACCATTGTTTATCTTACCCCTTAAAACTCCAAGCCCTGGGGGAAGTTCTCATCTTTTACAGACACTTTTCGCCCATGTCACCCCCAAAAAGTTTGGTGAAACGTGGTGTGTTTTGTGAAAAGTTGGTAAGTTATTGGTATCTCCAGATTCAACGGTCATTCGCTTTCATGGCCTTGGCTTCCCCCCCACAAGGCGTGGCTTTCGTCGGTCTGAGGATCTCTGAGGCGTGCTCCGAGGCTCCGAGGCCCGTGCCAAGCTCTTGGGCGGCCTTGGTCGGAGAGGCAGCCGGTTTCGAAACCGGCGAGATCCGGGAGACTCAAACCCACAACTAGGTGCAGATTTGAGAGGAGAGAATAAGTTGGTGCCAGCTTTTGTTCTCTGCTTTGTCTACTTTAGTAGGGGAACCGGCAATCGGCACTGGAGGGCCTAGACTCACTTCCGAGTGATTGGTCCGAAGTCCAAAGGGGCTTTGAGTTCGGAGACACTGCCTTCTCTTCTCCCTTCGATAGGCTTCAACCAGCGCTACCTAGACCCTCCAACTGCCCAGGCTTCCATAACTTTGGGGCATCCCTTTTTTAGTGGGAATAGGGCGGGCTTGTTTGGTTGCTGTTAAAGAAGCCACACCCTCCAGAAAACAAGTTGAAAAGAGGACTTGCACCTTCCATGTTCGTACAGAACTCCTGGTAGCTCCCGAATGCTCCCTGTTTGAAAGCAAATTTGGATACCCCCAGCTCCTTGGCCCCTTCCATCCACCAGCTATCCTAGGTTCTCCAGTAGAGAGATTAGAATAAGGGTATCATTTTGTCTGTAGTCTACTTTAGTAAACGGGCACCCTCCCCAAAAAAATGGTAAAAGGGCACCTAGCTGGGGGACCTAGTATCATATCGGTGAGACCGGGTGCAAAAAATCCGCTTCCTCGGCACCCGTGCGACGCCTTTGCTTGCGCCGGCCTCGCCTCACCTGAGCTGTGAGGTGTGGGGCCTGCTTCGCATGGGAAACTGCGTCCTTTGGACGCATCACATGGGTCCCAAGGTCCTAAGAAACAGCAAAGCTTGGTTACTTTCTGCTCCCCTGCTAGAAGTCACTAACTTTTAGTGGTTTAACGGAAAACTAGTTGGCAAAAAGTTAAAGTCCTAATCAACACCTGGTACGAAAATCGTGAACCCAAAACCATGTAAAGAAGTAGAGAGGCGGAATTCCGCAACTCTTTCCGTCTGGAAGTGCCCCTTAAGCTTCATCTACCCGGGTTTTGAGCACGTGGCTATGGGTCCCAAGAGCCAGCAACAAGCCGGGACTCCGGTGGGCCAAATCTTCTGGAGCCTTTGCTTGCCGGCGCGCGCGCTAGGTAGGGTGGGAATGAGCTTGCCGGGTGTTGGGAATGAACCGGTGATGGGGATTCCCTTCAAGGAAACCAGAGGGGATTCAAGAGGGGATGGTTATAGGGCTCCTTCCCTCATTCTGCTAGCAAACTTTGGGTTTACTTGCGTCCCGCAAAACTCCCTGGACCATTGGTGCCTGGTCCTCGACATTTCACCGCGCTTCCTTCAGGCCGGAAGTGGGTTTGGGGAGATGCCCCCAATGTCATAATTTCCGAATGCGTGCAATCCCGGCGATCCAAGGTAAATATTTGTATATATGAATGTGTGTTGTATATATCTATACACATCTGCATATCGATACATATGCATAGCCTTGTATATACTCGGTTGCTTTCTGCTCCCCTGCCAAAAGTTTAACTTCTTGTGGTTTAATTCGGAAAACCCATTAGTTGGCAAAAACTTAAAGTCCTAACATCCTTTGGCAAAATGCACCAAATAAAAAGCAGTTGGGTTCCTTTTGGGATCGTCCCGGGCTCCAATGGACCAAACATTCTGGAGCCTTCATCTTTGCCCGGTGCGGTTCAACCAGTTTCCGCTTTTAATAAGTTACGGACGGCCCCCACATATGCATAGCCTTGTATATATAGCAATACATACACACACACAGCCAACAAGCTCCTACGATTTCCAAAGCGCGTGTCGTCCCGCCTTTGGGCGCAGGCCGCTCAGCACGCTGGATTTCCGGCCTGGACCCAAACAGTGGGGTCTACTTAGATCTGGGACTTGGCACAGGGGTGAGCCAAAACTACCTAGAGTTGATGTATATATATATAGAGTTCCCCTTTTAAAGAGGAAAGGAAAAAAACAAAAACTAGAGTCTCCTTGTGACAACTAGAAAAAGGCCCCATTTGACCCGAATCTTTCTTTTGGGCAATGACCCCATTTTTTAAACCTATGGCCCAAAAAAGTCCCAAGTTCTTCCTCCCAAAAGGTATACCTAGATTCTCCTTCTGACCCTGAAAAATGGTGGGTCAGACTGCCCAAAAGACAGATTCGGGTCATGACTCCTTCCATTTTCTAGGGGTCAGAAAGGAGACTCGAGGTAGTCAGAATTAGCCGATGGGTGTAAAAACTCTTCGCACCTGGAAATGAGTTTCACGATTGAAACCATTGTTTATTGGTATTCCAGGCATTCTTAGGTGGTGCGCAATGGTTTTCGTCCATCCATAGCAGTTATCCGCCGACCCCCTCTCCTCAAAGGGGGAGGCGCACGGAAAGGTTGGTTGCAGTACAAGCGCATGGATTAATCTTTGAGGCAAGCATATGACTACTGGCATCATACGGATGCCCATCATCATCATCATCATCATCCATATGATCCTTCATCATTCTTATCGTCAACATCATCATCATCATCATTTCTATATCCTTCAACATCATCATCTCTTATTAGCCGGCACTGGTGATGCCGAGGATGTCATCATCATCTCTTATTAGGCAGCACTGGTGATGCAAAGGGTGTTATGATGATAGTTGTCATCATAATCATCATCATGGTCATCCTTATTGTGATGTCATCGCTCTTCTCATCATCATCATGATGATCATCATCATCACATTCTTATTCTTATTCTTATATATGCATTTCAAAAGTAACGTTAGGCCCCATTGGCAATGCAGAGGATGCCACGATGATAGTTATCATCACAGTCCTCATCCTTATCATCACTATCATCATGGTCATCATCATCTCTTGTTAGCCGGCACTGATGATGCCGAGGATGCTACGATGATATGTATCATCACAGCCCTCATCTTTGTCATTGTAATCATCACGGTCATCATCGTCTCTTAGTAGCCGGCACTGGTGATGCCGAGGATGCTACGATGATAGTTATCATCACAGTCCTCATCCTTGTCATCAGTATCATCACGGTCATCACCATCTCTTATCAGGCAGCACTGGTGATGCAAAGGGTGTTACGATGATAGTTATCATCATAATCATCATCATGATCATCCTTATTATGATGTCATCGCTCTTCTCATCATCATCATGATGATCATCATCATCCCATTCTTGCTCTTATTCTTATATGCATTTCAAAAGTAACGTTAGACCCCATTGGCAATGCAGACGATGCTACGATGATAGTTATCATCAGAGTCCTCGTCCTTATCATCACTATCATCATGGTCATCATCATCTCTTGTTAGCCGGCACTGATGATGCCGAGGATGCTACGATGATATATATCATCACAGCCCTCATCTTTGTTTTAGAAGAAAGAAGAAAGAGATGATGATAATGATGACAATCATGATGACAATGATGAAGGCGATGACTATGATGACAATCATCATGAAGATGATAAGGATGATGACTCTTATGATAACTATCATCGTAACATCCCCTGCATTACCAAAGCTGCGGATGACTGTCATGATAACTATCATCGTAGCATCCTCTGCATTACCAAGGATGCCTAACGCCGCAATTGAAATGTATTGGAGCCAAGAGATGCCATGATAACTATCATCGTAGCATCCTCTGCATTACCAAGGGTGCCTAACGAAGAAAGATAGAAGAAACAGATGATGATGATGATGACACTCATGATGCAGGCGATGACTATGATGACAATCATCATGAAGATGATAAGGATGATGACTCTTATGATAACTATCATCGTAGCATCCTCTGCATTACCAAAGCTGCGGATGACTGTCATGATAACTATCATCGTAGCATTCTCTGCATTACCAAGGATGCCTAACGCCACATTTGATATGTATATAGAAGAAAGATAGAAGAATAGAAGGAGAGATGATGATGATGACAAGCATGATGACGATGATGAAGGCGATGACTATGATGACAATCATCATGAAGATGATAAGGATGATGACTCTTATGACAACTATCATCGTAGCATCCCCTGCATTACCAAAGCTGCGGATGACTAAAAAATAATGATGATGATGACAATTGATGATGACAATGATGATGACGATGATGAAGGCGATGACTATGATGACAATCATCATGAAGATGATGAGGATGATGACTCTTATGATAACTATCATCGTAGCATCCCCTGCATTACCAAAGCTGCGGATGACTGTCATGATCACTATCATCGTAGCATCCTCTGCATTACCAAGGGTGCCTAGCGATGATCATGACTACGCATCACTATCGAAACGGCACCTCGGGTTCAGATGCCATTTGTGTCATTGAGATTTGGAGTCCTGCCTTGATGATAATCATCACTACGCATCATTCGCAGCATCTCTGGCAATCATGAGGATAATCATCACTACGCATCCCCAGCATCTCCAGCAGCGATGATCATAATCATGACTACGCATCACTGTCAAAACGGCACCTCGCCTCAGATGCCATTTGGGTCAAAAAGAAACCAAAGAAACCAAACCAAGGGCACTGTTTTTGGTTGCTCGAAAACCACAACTAAATCCAGGGGTCGGCGGCACTGGGCGGCAGCCCTTAAATCCGGCCACCGGACGTGATCGGGCCGCAGGCCAAAGCCCGTTAGGGCTTACCTTCAGGTATAAGGCCGCGCGCCCCATGCCGCCGACCATGCGCGGACCATGACCAGAACATGCGCATACGTTTTATGCTGGGCCCTCCCTTATAAGGGGCGAAGGATTTGCGGATTGGTTTAGGCGTTTTTGTAGCATCTCCCCGCAGCATCCAAAAACGAGTCCAAAAACGAGTATTTTTGGGGGGTGCCTAATACTGGACAACACCCCCAGCATTGCCAGCATCATCCCGGATGATGCGGATGATGCTATGCATGCTGGCGATGCGAAACAAGGGGCTGAAAGGAAACAGGAGTGACTGGAAAGTGAACGAAATGCAAGTCAAAGGCATTGCACGAAAATGAAGAGGGCGCTGGAGAGAAACCAAGCTGCAGGAAAATGAAAGATCGAAAAGGGAAAGGAATGCGAATGAAGGAGTCTTCAAGGAAATGAAGGGAGCTGAAGCGGCAGTGAAGTGGAAGGAAGTGAAGGGACATGCCAGGAAACTTAGAGGGAAAGGAGATGAAAGAACGGGAGGGGTGCCCGGTGGCCGGCTGTGTCGCGTCAGCGTGTAAATCCGGCCACCGGACGTGATCGGGCCGCAGGCCAAAGCCCGTTAGGGCTTACCTTCAGGTATAAGGCCGCGCGCCCCATGCCGCCGACCATGCGCGGACCATGCGCACGTTTTATGCTGGGCCCTCCCTTATAAGGGGCGAAGGATTTGCGGATTGGTTTAGGCGATTTTTGTAGCATCTCCCCGCAGCATCCAAAAACGAGTCCAAAAACGAGTATTTTTGGGGGGTGCCTAATACTGGACAACACCCCCAGCATTGCCAGCATCATCCCGGATGATGCGGATGATGCTATGCATGCTGGCGATGCGAAACAAGGGGCTGAAAGGAAACAGGAGTGACTGGAAGTGAACGAAATGCAAGTCAAAGGCATTGCACGAAAATGAAGAGGGCGCTGGAGAGAAACCAAGCTGCAGGAAAATGCAAGGCCGAAAAGGGAAAGGAATGGAATGAAGGAGTCTTCAAGGAAATGAAGGGAGCTGAAGCGGCAGTGAAGTGGAAGGAAGTGAAGGGACATGCCAGGAAACTTAGAGGGAAAGGAGATGAAAGAACGGGAAGGGGTGCCCGGTGGCCGGCTGTGTCGCGTCAGCGTGTAAATAAATCTAGGGGAAATATTAAGTATAACCAAGCTTGCTCACCCTTTGGCTAATTCCCTGACCGTTCAAGTACTAGTGGACAAACACAGAAAATGCAACATCAGGAACTCCAACCCCAAAAGAACCCCGACCCCAGCAGTGAATGCCTCGTTGCCCGTATTTCGTAGTAACAAGGATTCTTAGGTTCCCTGATAAAAAGGGAACATGGAATAGATGGGATTTATTTCCACGGGGTTGGATTCACTTTAGTCTCCCTTTAAAAGCATCTCAGAGAGGGTCATGGTTGTCTGTCTTGCTCTGTCAAATGTCCGATGATTGGAAAACGGAGAGGATTACAAACAATCTAAAGGGCTCCCTTCAAGCCGTGGTAGAAGGAGATCGCCGCTTAGCGGCATACCTTCGCATGCTCCTCACAAAACAAAACAACTCACATGAACTTGAACATCAAAAACTTTCGACCGGGTCCAATCTGCTTTTCCGCCAAAGCCTTTTCCGCTTCAGGCCCCCACCCAGGAAAGGTTCCTAGCTTCTTAAAGATGGTTGCCCTCGCTCTCGCACTTCTTGAGTTGATAAGCCACAAACAGTATAAACTGTTTTTTGTTTATCACTAGAATGGTCCAAACCAAAAAAAACGAAAAAACTCAAAGTGAAAATCCATAAAAACTCAGGAAGTGAGCTTTCCCGTCATGGAAGTGGACGGTTTGGGGCTTCCCCTTTTGAAAGAAAAGTAGTTGAAGGGAGTGTAAAGCCATGGTGGGGGAAGCGGGGGTGCGATTTTGTCTCATGACATCGTGACCCAAATGAAAAAAAACTGGATTTTACTTGGGGTGTGCTGGTGTGTTATCCCCGAAAAGAGTGGGTGCACGCAGTGGACATCAACCTATGGGTCCGGGACGAGTTGGTCTTTTCGGGACTGATCACACCTTCGCCATTAGGATCAAGCATTCGCATTGTTGCAAAGAGATAACTTGCATTTGGCTTTTCGACCCCTGGAAAAGAAAAATATAAACTTGCAGTAGTGAAATCGATTCCCTTTTAAACCAACAGGGGAAAACAAAAAATCGTCTTAAGCAAATGGAAGATGATGAACATACACGTTTGGGGGGGGCTGTAGAAGTGAAGTGGCTTAGGCCGCATATGGTACTCCGTCCTTTTTTGCTTCTAAAAAACGATGTGGGATTTAAAAGGACTAGAAGGCCATACTCCAAATACATGTTTGTTGTAGGCATCATATCAACTCTAGAAAAGGAGGTACTTACAACGGAAAACCCGCTTTTTAACAATCATGTTGGACCCTCTTTAATGGGCCCGCCCTCACCAATGGAACCAGTCCCCGCGGCCCTCTTTAGTGAAAGTCCTGGGGGTCTGGGTGGGACTTGGATGCTAGTACTTAGTTCAAAATTGCCAAGACTAAAATTAGCATTGCCAAGCCAGATTCCCAGTGCTTACTTGGGTATATATTGCCAAGGCAAAAATGAAGTAAACATTTAGTATTGCCAAGCCTTACTCTCAGAGTCGCAGTCCTGACTTTAGTATTGCCAAGACTTACTCTCAAATTCCCAGTACTTGGTTTACTATTGCCAAATCTATTGTAGCCCGTTTTTGTTCAGCTACCCCAAAAAAGAGTTGGACACTAAAAGGACCTCAAAACAGTTTCATTAAAGAGGCTCACGGACCAATCACGGGAACCCCCTTTGTGTGACGCGGCGGCCATAGTGCTCAGCATCAGAGTACCCAGCCGTGGCCAGGCGACGACCGTGGGACGCAAGCAGCGTAGCTACAGTTTTCTTCCTTTGCATGATCCCTGGCTGGACCTGATCAGGAGTCAGACCAAACGACTTTCGAGCTCTTCAGGACGCGCCGCAACATCGCCCTAACGCGAAGGCATAGAAGCGGCGAGCGCTGTCCGGACCGCGAGCCTGCAAACACGGCGTCGAGTTGCGGGATCAGTAGCGTGTTCAACAAAATAGCATAACTTACAGCATAATCTAAAGGGATACGGCACAGCAAGAACACTTGCAAGAGGAACTTCCTAGATCCTCACGGCCTTTACCCTTTGAGCTGGGAAGAGCTTTAGGTGAACCACCCTTTGGGGATTTTGAGCAGAACTTGGGACACCAAAGCGGACCCCAACACAGTTTCATTAACGAGGACGAGGGCCTCTTGTGGGCAACCCCCTTTGTGTGACTCTTTGCCCTGGCTTCTTTGTAAATCAGTGATCTTCAATTGTATGGTTGGGGGGCACTTCAAAAAAGGACTTCCCAACGGTTGCCCGGATTTGTTTGCACGTTTTTTGGCCCGCATGTTGTTGGTCAGTTGTTTTTACTTTTTTTTGTTGCCCGGATTTGCTCCCGGCAATTGCTTTCTTCCGGCTATCAAACTTTCCGCAATAGAGGACCCCAAAACAGTCACAGGATCCCGAATTCGGACAAGCACTTTCTACAATAGAGGAAAGGAGACGTAACATTCACACCCCCCCAAAAAAACACGAGTGTCTTTGGAGTTCAAAAAGGATAACAAATAACAAAAAACACGTGTAGGATGCCTCATCAGTTGAACATGAATCCCCCTCATCAGTTGCACATAACCTCAGTTGTTCAGTGACCCCGGAAAAAAGGGAACCCTTTTTGAGGAAGACCATTTGTAGTGGGGCAGCCACCAAAAAAAAGAAGGAAAAAGGGTGCCACTGAACAACTGAGTAACCCCCCTCATCAGAGCACATCCCTCCCCCTCTCCCATCCGATCCGTCGAATTTGTCTTCGGCTTCCCGGCGACGCCAAGATCTGCTCGTTCTCTTTGGGCGCCGGCCAGCGCACCGGCTGCAGGCCGCGCTGCGCATCCGGCGAGCTCGAAACGTTGAAGCGGGCGGCATTGTTTTGCATTTTTCCTGCGGTTTTCCGCTTGAAAACCAACAACCAAGAAGACTTGGCTGCTGTCTTCTCCCTGCATGTTTTGTTTTTTCGCCGGTTTGTCTGGGAGCCCCTCGCCTTTGACCCCCAAAGACCTCAAATAACGAGGTCCAAGGGTCTCCTAGGGGTTGTCCACTTGAAAAAACAAAAAACGCCAGGAAGAGAAGGGGGACTAATCACCTGCTAGCCCTTGACATGCCCCATGCCCTCGATACGGGGGGCAGCCTGCCAACCAGCCCTCCTTGAAGGTCCCGACATGCCAACCAAGGTCTGTCCTGTAGTGGAAAACTGTGCGGTTTTCCACCTGGAGTGTCCTTCCAGAAGTGCTCTTCCCTTGACCAAAGGGGTCCTTTGACAACAACATGATTTTGAGACCCCAAAGAGCCTCAAAAAGCCTCAACTCTTCCAAACCAAAAAAGCCTCCCTCCCGTAACAGGTGGGGCATTTTACCATGTACCTTCTGAAGGTTGCCTGCTTAGAACCAAAAGCACTAAGATGAACAAAGAAAATCTGTGGTTGTCCAAAACAGGAGAACCCCCCAAACTGGGGGGCTTTCCCTCGAGTTTCTCTTGTCGTCCGCCCCAAACAAGGTGCCTTCAAAATGCTTACCCCTGTGATTCTATTTCCCTGCGCGCAGGGTGACCTCTCGCACTTCCGATTGCGGCGGTTACAAGCCTAACGGTAGTGGTGTGGGAAACGTCGCAGCTGTAGGGAGCCGTGTCCGCACACTAAGCAGGACTTCGGACTGCGCACTGGTCCTAAGTTCGGGCTGTCCTGGTGGTAGATCAGAACCTCCTCGAAGTGGTCGACAGGCGACACCACTACGGCCCCGTGACTGTAAGGAACACGCCATGATACTTCATCGCTGCTGGAGGTTCCACCACTTGTCCCAAGTCGAAAAGTTGGATGGCTATGTCGTCGGTGGTGCCGTTGCTGCCTTCTTTTCTCACCATGCATTGGACGTACTCTGGACCTTCGGTGGAAGCTCTGTGCTGCAGAGAGGGACTAGCCGACCAAATTGCGTTCCCAGCTATGTCCAGGCTCTTGCTGCTGTACAGGTCCAGTTCGCTCACCACCTTTACGGTCTAAGCATACATAGACCGAAGATGGCTCCTCAACGCTGAGATTCTTCAAGTCTACACTTAGGGGAATCCAGGCTGTGCTAGCAGGTGCGCGTATCAGTTTGACATAAGTATGGATTTGAAGATTTCCAGACAAGTGGTCGGAGAATCTGCAATCTTCAATCTTCAATCCAGGATGTGCTAGCACACCTGGGGTTGCCTTAAGTACATATTTGAAGAATCCCATCAAGAGTTGTGAAAACAAGTGTTTTGAAAACTTTGCAGCTTTTGTGGGACTTGAGGGCTGGCCAGGATGGCAACCAAGGAACCACCCTCAAGCAAAAGGACAATGGCGAAGGGCTGCCTACAATGGCTTGTCTGGGATCAGGGTACTATATCCAGAACTAAGGACTAACCTGCACGAAGGTGGTGTTTTGTTGAGGTTAACTAGACACTCCATGACCCGGGTAAAAAAAAGGGGTCGCGACCCCTTTCTTTTGGGTCAACGACCCAATTTTCAAGTCAGGAGACTGCAGGTACCCTTTCCCAGAGGGTCCAAGTACCTGATATTTGCGGATTTGAGGAATCTGTAAATGATAAATCCCCTTGAACCAAACCCAAGACCTCAAATATGGGGTACTTGGACCCTCTGGGTTTTTGAGGTTGCTTGTTTTTGGGGCAAGGAAAGCAAAACGGCCACACCTCCGGGTGGATTCGAATCCTCACGAACTGGGGGCCCCCAAACCCTATAGGACGGGTTCCGCTTCGATCCGGACGGATGGAAAGGCGAAATCCCCACGAAATCGCGCCGAAAAATCAGAGTTCCCCAACGGAAGGATAAGATTCCCCAACGGAAATACCAACCACCCATGGTTTCAACCATGGTTTCAAAGTCGAGCTATATATATATATAACCTGAAACTAAAATGATCTACCCAAAGGAAAATAATAATTAACCAGCCATGTACAGTTGGGATTATCTGTCACTAACCTTCATCTACCCGGGTTTGGAGGGCATCATCCATTTGCTTCAGTCCCCTGGAAAAAATAAAAATATGTCCAGTAGTGATAGATTCCCTTTGAAACCAACGGGGGAAATATAACATATTCTGAACCAAATGGAGGACATGGCTCAAGCCAGTGAAGAACTCGCGGGTTAACTTTGAAAACCCAACCACCTTTCACCGACGAAACACCAACCAAAGGCCTCAGAAACTGGATGCCGTGAACCACCAAGACGATTTTGACCTTTCAGCTTCCCGCAGAACTGGTGATTCGGAGCCGAAACTCTTTGATTTGGGGGTGAAATGCATGGTCCGTTTACTTAAGAATCAAGGGTTCAAATCCAAATCCAAACCAATCCAAATCATCCAGGGAGTGCCTAATTGAAGCGTCAATCTTTTGTCCCTCACAGTCACCAATATGCTGCGATGGTTTATCCTGATATGGCTCCAAATCAATATCCTGATATGGTTTATCCTGATATTATGGTTTATCTGATATCCTGATATCGTGACGGATGAAAATAGCCTCAACGTTTGGGAAGCGAACCCCAGTTCCTTGGGGTTTTAGTAGACCCTACCGTCCAAACCACCAGGCGAGCTAAATTAAAAAGCAAGCTCAACCAAAAGATCAACCGAATCGACTCCATTCTTTTCAAGCATCGTTCTTTCCAAAATCCGAGTCCGTTTTCCCCTGAGTGTCCGGAGGTCTAGAAAGATTCGGATCCCTGGGAAAGAATGGAAATGCAAGGTACCCCTATTTTTGTTTAAAAAGAAGAAGGAAAAAACACAGAAACAAAAAACCAACAAACAAAAAAACAACAAACAAAAAAACAACAAACACAAAAACAAGAAGTCACCTCCGCGCCTGCGCCGGTGCAAGGCTCGACTTCTCGAGGCGCCAAATCTGCGGCGGGGGCCACCCATCCGTTTCCGAGACACCCGCGCGAAGGAAATCGGAAGTGGACCGGTGACTTGGGCCAAGATGCGTGGGGAGGCCTGGGAAAAGAAAAACAACCACAAAAACCATTTCGGGCGGGGAACCCTGGGAAAAACATGGGAAACCTTTTTGGGCGGGGAACCCGGCAGCCCACAAAAAGGGGCAAAAAGAAAGCGCCACTGGGCAACTGGCTCGATGATTGGTTCGGGAAGCCTTCCCCAAAGAAGCAAAACAACTCAGCGGCGTACTGGGGAACAGGGCGGATGGGCGGATGGGCCCGGACCAGTCATGAAGTGGTCAGCGTGGGAATGCCAACTATATCCCCATCACATCTGGCAGAAAAATGGCTTGACCCTTTCTCGCCATATCTCATCAATTCTGGCAGAGGAACCCTTTTCTAGAAATGGCCATCACCAGGATCTTGTGCGTTCCGACAGGACAAACAACTGCTCGTAGGCCTGGGGCAAGACTTTGTGCTGTTCTGATTTGCTGACCGTGGCAATCAAGACCTGGCAACGCGGTCTACCCAAAACCTACTCTGGGCTGCCCTCAGATCCCCCCGCTAAAAGTGAATAACTTGTAGTGGGTTAAAATTCGGAAACTACCGCTAAACACTAAAGGCTAAGAAGCTAAGGAACCGGATGGCTGGGAGCCACCAAGTACTGTAACCAATCAAAGCGGGGCCTCCATTTCCTTACAGCCCCGAAAAACAAACAAGCCCCATAGTGATAGACTCCCTTGAGAACCAATAGGAGAAAATAACAAATGTTATAAGCAAATGGAAGGGGAAAAGACACAAAAACAAAGTGCGAGTGCAGTGGGAGACATTGAATTACATGGCGGCATGCAAATTGATAGAGAACGATACAAGCCAGCCACTCAGAGAACTAGATGTACTTGCGAGATATCTCGACTGAAAGTTGGCAAGTGCTGAACTTGTCACTTGTGGGTTGGTGGTCATGTCTTTGTAACTGTCTTTTGTAAATGCAAGTCGCAGCAACTTGATGCCGTGCTGGGAATACCCGCACGTGCTTGGTTGCTCCTTGCTGGCAGGTCTCAATCAAGGCTTCCGAAGGCCAGGCTTGCCGCACCAATGGCGGCGTTCCTTTTGGATTTCCCTTCAAACCCGCCAAAAGGGGGGGGGACCCCCCAAAAAAAGACGAGCCCAGCAAGCACGGCTAGACTGCCACCTTCCATTTTGGTTTGATCCGAAAGCGAAATGAACGGCAAGGTGCCGGGTCACGCTGAAAAGCAACGGTTCTGAAGGGAAACCAAAAGAAAAACCTTTCTGATACTCCCCAGCTTACTGGGTGTCCCTGGGCTGGGGAATCATGAGGGACACCCCCGATAGACCAGAACTATTCAGCTAGGCCATCCTTCCCACCTGAAAAAGTGATTGCTCGATACATGAATCCCCAACACCTTGCGCCCATTGCGTGCCCTGAGTCGGAATTTCAGAACCCGCGTTCAGATTCCCTTTCCCGGAGTTGAGGACAAAAACGGCTGTGGCGTTCATAGCACGCGCTACCCAATGCGTTGCAGAAATCCATGCCGTCCACCAAAGGCTCCGGCCAGTTAAACACGCCTATTCTCACTTCTCAAGTTGACTGGCCAAAAAATGTCTGAACTTTTTATTTACCACTAAAATGGTCTTCCCAAAAAGTTTAAAGTGCATCAACTCAGGGAGTGAGTTGACCTGAGGTAACTAATGTCCTGAGTGGATTGGCCAACAAGCGTGATTATCTCATGATCATTGCTCGTGTTTGTTCAACTCGCTTCCTGAGTGGATTGCCCTACAAAAAGTCTAAACGGTCTGTTTGCACCTAAAAAGGTGGCAGCCCAAGTATAACGTGCACCAAACTCAGGGAGTGAGTTGATGTAAATGATGTCCGCCAGAGCATCCAACCAACGTCCAGCAATTCACGTGGAAACCCTGACAGCCCCCTCACAAAACTTCACACTGTTTGGACCCTTGTAGACTTCCCAAGGTTCAGCAAAAAGTACAAAGAATCGAATACAAACTAGAGTTTTTGTTACTGCCGATATGTCGGGATTCAGTCTCATTATCTCCATTTGATATCCTGAGTATCATCTATGACCAACATGTGCTCAACACAGATGAGTATTGCGAGATTTAACTTCAAGAGACACTGCACTCAGTGGAACTCTGTGTTACCCCGGATTAATGAACCCATCCTAACAATAGGCGGTGCTCTCTTGAAAAGTGATGAATCTTCACTAAAAGCGAGAGACCCCCAGATGAATCGACCAGGCCATGTTTCTTTGTTTCTTTCCCTGGTTTTCCATGGTCGTGCAACTGGAATTCTGCCAATTATGATATCGCTCAACCAGGGCCTCCAGTAGGGAGGTTATAATAAGGGTACCCTTTTTTCTGCAGTCTATTTTAGTAGGGGAACCCTCCTCCAAAACATTGGTAGAAGGGCACCTAGCTGGGGGACCTAGTCAACGCACAAAAAAGCGCTTTCGTCGCCTTGTGATCGCCCCCCATCTTCAAGGGAACCACCAGGCGACGAGGTCTCAGGCACCTCGGGGGTTCCGAACCGAGCAACCAACCAACCAAGAATGAAGCACATGCACCTAACCAAACCACCCATTAAAATGCCAATCCAAACCACCAACCGGACGGGATACCTGACACTAGACACCTCCTTTCCCCAAAACCAACAAGAATCAACACCAAGAACTCAGAAAGTGAGTACCTAGAGCCCACCGTGACCCCTAGAAAAAGGGCCGAGTCGTGACCCGAATCTTTTTTTTGGGCAATGACCAACCATTTGTTCAAGGGTCACGGAGAGTCTAGGCACACATTTCCCAATCGGAGAGTCTAGGCCATAAACAAAAAGTACCAAACTTGTTGGTTGCCACTATACAGGTCCAAGCCCAAAAGTGACTCAAGTCAAGAACTTGGAAAGTGAGTGCTTGGATGTGGCAACCTCTCGGCCCCGGGTCCACTGGGCTTCTGTGATGAAGTTGCCCTAGAAGCTAGTTGCACTGTCTGGCTAGGACTTGCTAAATGGCCAGCTTTTCCCTTTTTCTAATATTCCATTTGCTTGAGTCCCCTGGAAACAAAATACTTCCAGTAGTGATAGATTCCAGTTGAAACCAACAGGAAAAAAACAACAACAAATAACATATTCTTTAACGAATGGTGCCCCCTTGTTTGGTAGGCTTAAGGGAGCGCAAAAAGAAAACAACCATCTATTTATTTTAGTTGCTTGCTGGTATTTTTCTTGTTGGAAGACACACCCATATAATACCATATGGTAGGGAAGCAGCCTTACCTCCCCTCTCTGGTAAAGGGGTGGACTTAGCAAGCTTTCGAGGGTTTGATTCCCCATTCTTTTCAACCATCGTTCTTTCCAAAAACGGATCGCTGTTTCCCCTGGGGTTCGGATGGTGTTCTGGAAACAAGGATCTCTGGAAACATGATGGACCCAGTTATAGAATGTTTAGTTTATTGTTTGCTTCACTTTGAGTCACTGGTAAAATGTAAAATGTATCCTAAGTCTACCCCTGGAAAGACTGGTTGGAAGTGTTCTCCAGTAGCTTCGATTTGGTTGGCAGCTGAGCCCCGCACCAGAAAATGTAATCGGATTCGCTCTCCTCCTCGGCTTCCGACGCGCGTCTCTTACTAGATGCTCCAGATTTGAGAGGTTAGAATACGGGTACCAACTTTTTTATGTTGTCTATTGTAGTAGGGGAACCCTCCCCAAAACAAGGGTGAAAGGAACTACTGGGGAACCTAGCTTAGGAATCGGACACCCCAAATTTGCGCAAACCCTGTTGCTTCCCCTTTAAAACCAAGCCCCGAAAGGGGTACAAAAATTAACAGACCCGCCTTGGGCAAGTTGCAATTGACCCGAAAGGAGTCTACCAGAAAAACAAATCGTGGCTATGTGTCCAATTCGAGCGTCGCTGGATCCGATTTGCCCCCGCCCTTCAGTGCGCTAGCCTGCGGCATGGAGGGATTCTTGGCCAGCACGCTTCTGTACCTGCAATGGGCTGTGGGGTCAAAACCGTTTTGGGATCCCAATTTTGTACATGATTGGGCCATGTGAACTTCGGATTCATCGGGAAAACCGGCTACGATCTGCAGGGGTGGTTCCACTTGTAAGGACATGATCTGTTTTGGGGGGTACCTCTAACTAGGGTCCTCCGGATTCCGATGTTAGCATAAGATGTGTCCATGCGACTTGTGAATCCGCCGTGAGAAAAAGAAACGGATTTGAGAAGGGTTCTAGGGGTTGATTCCTTGTCCATTCTTTTCAACCATCGTTCTTTTCAAAAAACGAATCGCTGTTTCCCCAGGGTTTTGGGTAGGTTTTTAGAAAGAAGGATACCAGGAAAGAATAATGGGGAAGGTGCCCCTAGAATTTCGGAGTTTTCGGTGCACCACCCATTTTAGAACCTGCTTTAGTGGGGATTGGGATGTTCACTGGGATTGACCCATGGCCAATGCACTGAAATCTGGGAGGACACTCAAACTACCCTTGAAAATGGTTGATATTGCCCAGAATTACTGGGGTCATGTCATATTGTTAAGGGTAGTTTGAGGGTCCAGGTGGATGTGTCTCAGATTTTGGGCACACCATCATGTCTCTTTCTTTCCCTTTCAAACAGCCTCAACATGGGTGGTGTAACCCACAAACCTGCAACCCGCCAACTTTGCCCGGGTTCTAGAGTAAGGACCAAACATATGAGAGCAAAGGGGGGGGATCATATAGGGTGTCTTTCCTGGGGCGTGTTTTCTTTGGTTTTTTTTTGCGGTTTTACGGACGACATAAGGACCATCCGCGGCAGTTGGAAGGATCCCTTTCCACATGCGCCCAGGGATAGCCTCAGCATGCCCCAGATGTTAGGAACCCGAAAGGCGAACTCTGCAAATGCTTGGCAGGGCTGGGGCTAAGGGCTTAGCCCCAAAAGGAGAGCAAAATATCCGTTAGCTTGTGAACCATCAAACAAATTCTGTTTGGACTCCCTGAAATGAAAACCAGTGTAGGCCAGAAAGGACGGACGCACTAAGGTTCCTCTATTCAGCAGACGCCCTCTCGAGAGGACATGCTAAAACCCGTGGCCCTGTGGATCTTTGGCCCAAGTCAGGGAAGTTTGTCCTCAAAGTGTACAGGGGTCACTGGAGCTCCAAAATTTGAGTGGTTCCAACTTGAACGAGGAGGAACAAAAAGGAAATGCCTGGGAAACCCTGTCAAAAGAAAGGGCCAGCATGAGAAAGGGCCCTACCTAGATGGTCTGGGGGCGTAGCTAAATGGTTGGTACTAGGCATAGAGGACTTGCAACCATGGTAAGTGACAACCAAACCAAAGCTAAAACAAATAATAACTTCCAGACCATCTAAGTACCTGGAGTCTCCGTGACCCTTAAAAAATGGGGTCATGTCCCCATTATTTTGGGTCATACCAACCATTTTAAAGGGGCCAGAAGGAGACTCAAGGTAAGGTTTTGAGGACTTACAACCATGGCAAGTGGTTTACAACCAGGGTAAAGCGAACCATTTAGCTAACTTCCAGACCATCTAAGTATATTGCTTTTTGGGGGGAGGAAGGTTATAACTCCAGAAAAAAATCTCAGCTCGACCCCGGGCTTGGGCTCGAGCTCGGCGTTGCTCCAGCATGCCTCCACGTCCACGCAACCCAATAAAGCCTCAGACATGTCCATCCCCGGGTCCCAAATTCCATTTATCTACATCTAGTCTTCCCCCAAAAAAGGGAAAAATGGAACCACGCATGGAGACCTGCAGGGGTCACCCCCCTCCCCCAAATTCCATGTTTGAAGGGGTGGGGATGACATTCCCCTCTGATTAAGATACCCTAGGAGCCCCAAGACAACCCTAAATACTGCCGACGGACGAAATCCATTGCGCACCACGTTGAGACCATGGGAAACTGTCGTTTGTTGGTATTCACAGGAAATCATCATTTCAGTGATTCTTGCGGGGTGCACGATTTCGTCCAACCACTGTATGGGGTCTTTTGACCCCCCTTGGAGGCCTCAAATAATGAGGTCCAAGGGGCTCCTCGGGATAGGAGATTCCCTCGTTCAAAATGGCTGTTCGGACTCGATGTTAACTTCTAGGGGCAAAGATTTCTGAGCTACTGCGAGTAAAGCGTAGAGCATCATGGAAACTCATGAGCTTTGCTCAACTGGTGCCCTGCTTGCAGTAGGAAGTCAGCCATATCTTCAACCTTTTACGCATATAGTCTATTAGTTTCAGCTAAGGTGCACCAGTATGTAGAGTTCCAGACCAGGTTCGCGTCTTGACCCGCCTAAAAAACATCTTGACCCTGGATCAATCAATCTGGTGGATTCAAGGACATCCCGGACATCCCGCAGCAATAGGTGCACCCCAGCAGTCTCACATGCTTCACTCAAATGAGGCTTGCATCTAAAAGGTAAGACCCGCACTCCTTCCGGAGCTGATTGTGTCCGTAAAATTACCTCAGAATTCATCTACCTAGACTCATGGATTACACAATTGGGCCATCGCCCAAAAGAAAGGGGTCATGACCCCTTTTTCAAGGGGTCACGGAGACTCTAGGTGTGTCTATTCACCCTGGGAAACACTACTTCTGGAGATTTAAGAAATGCTGCAATGGCTCGCCTAAGAGAGAAACCCGGCACGTTAAGACCCTGAACACCTGATCCCGAACAAACTGGAGGCACCGATCCAAAGGCTCACATCCGATACGCGCTTTTGGCTCTATTTGGGCATGTCTGTTTATTGAGGGTACCCCCCTTTTGGTCGGTTTGAAAGGGAAATCAAAAGACACCGCCCATTTGGTCCCCCATTTTGAGACCCCCTTTTCGCGGGCAAAAAAGGTGCCTTCAAAAGACCTGCGCAGATCGGTTGTGTCCGCACCCTTGGTTCCACAACCCACTTGCCCTTTCGGGCATGGAACACGGCCCAAACCTCTAGTGGCACTGGTTTCGGGCTTGTCTCAAAATGGCGCCCGAACATCTTTCCTTTTGGTTTCCCTTTGAAACAACCCAAGAAAGGATGCCCGCGCAAAAACCTGGAAGATGCAGCCCTCGAAAAAACGGGATATTTTAAATAGCCCTGGTAAAAAAAAAAGCTGAGCAATCGGGCAACCTGAGACGTGGTTAAAACCAGGTTTCGCAACTCACCGGGATTCGAAGCTTCGGGATGGCTGCAAAACACATGTTCATAGGATCCAATTCCTACCCCACCCCTTTAGCCCCGGACTCGGCTAAGTGGTTAACCAGGCTTTCCCGCCTAAATGCTTAAATGGTTGGCTTACAAGCACAAGTGGGCTATCAAAGAATGCGCAACTTTGCCAAATTACTTAAAGTGGAGGGGGGGTTACAACCATTGGCGGGTTATAACCAGGAATAGACATTTTGCCAAGTCCCGGAAAAAAGAAGGAAATCCCGACTCAATGCGACTCAAAATTGGGAGACGTGACGGGGGGGGTCCAATGCGACTCAATGACTCAGTGGCTGCCAGATACCAGCCATCTTCCTTTGTGAGTTTAAAGGATGGCTCCCTTGGCTACTACAAAGGATTTGGAATCACTGGGTTAGGACATACTCCGTTTGGGAGGACCGTTCATTGACCAATTTTGAGAAACGCCACTGTGCCTCAATGGACATGTTCAGGCTCCCCAGTACAATAAAACAATTGGGTGGTCTCTGTGTCCACTAGCACTTCATCTACTATCAGCAATGCTCCATTTTGTGGGGTTGCTTCAAAAGTCCTTTAAAGGGACTGGTTTGGAGGGTTCAAATAAACTGTTCATGGCAAATAGTCGGAAGCGACAAGGATATTGCCTCGCCACAGAACTCCGACAAGTGGTCTTTGAGCCAAGAGGTTGCAGTAAGATTCACCTAATCCGGATCACCAAACTCACTTACCCCAGAAGGACCTGGAAATAAAGGCTTCACGTTTTGGGTTGCCATGATGGGCAAAAAAGGGATCAGAATTCTAGGGGTTGATTCCCAATTCTTTTTCACCCATCGTTCTTTTCAAAAACGGATCGCTGTTTCCCCAGGGTTTTGGGTGGCTTTTTAGAAAGAAGGATTCCTGTAAAGAATAGGGAACCCCCTAGAAGAATGGAAGAGCCAAAAGGTTAAAAGGTCAAAAGGTCGACTCGCATTGTGACAACTGAGCAAAAAAAGCAGTTGCCCCCATGCGTTCCTTTTGGTGGGCCTCGCTTGCCGCAAGTACTGCGGGGTGCTGTATATATGCCCTGACATCACTGCAAAATAGTGCGAAGCCAAGAGTGGCAAACAACAAGGCAAAGTTTAAATCACAGAACATCATGAAGGCGTCGCAGAGACAAGTAACAAACGCAAATCCAAGTGAACAACAACCCCTGGTGCACTGCAAATTGGAGGACGCGGAAACCGAACAATTAAACTTGCCCCCTGCTAGCTATTCGACTAACGTGAGTTTCTGGCTCAGGGGCTGTTAGCTTACTGACCCCAATAGCTAAGGAAAAAGAGATTCAATTCACAGGCCATAACAAACGCAGATCCAAGTGAAACATCCAACCACAAAAACCCCAGTTTTCCAGAGACTAGGTCCTCCAGTAGAGAGGGTAGAATCAGGGTACCAACTTTTTCAGGACGTCTATTCTAGTAGGGGACCCTCTCCTAACCAAAAAAGTTGGGTGAGAGGCGTTTCACGGTTGCAAAGCGGTACGAAATGGATTTCTTCCATCAGCAGTAGGAGAAGTGATGCGATTCTGGCACTGAGGACAAGGGTCTAACGGGGCATGAGGCCCTGGCAGAGGTGGGGTAGCCCCCGGCTTGGGAAGGCACGGGCCTCTCAGCGAGGGGACGTGGAAGGTGTGTGTCTGGACCCCAAAACGGGTGGTCAGGGTGCTGAAGTTTCCCATTTCGTGGGGTCTACGCTGGTGTATTTATTCTGGTTTGTCTTAGTCTTGAAACCAACCCCAAAGAGAGTACCCGAAAAATCCTTTCGAATACGGTACTCTTACAAATCACACACCATGGCAACGCACAGCAAAACACATGGCAAGCGAAGAAGGTGTGTTTTTGCGGTTTGGTTTGTCCTAGTAAAGTCACACACACACACACCCATGGCAAAACACGGCACGTGGCAAAGCAAAAAGGACTTCAACCATGTTTCCTTTGGGGGGTATGCTTTACCTGCTTGTACTTTGATTCTGTTACCCTCCCCGCCCAAAGATCTAAAACGGTTTTGCCCTTTGCGGAGTTTTCGAGTAAAAGAGACCTTTTGTATCGGTGCGTGTGTTTAAACCCTCTATTTGAGGTTGATTGAAAAGAAAACCGCAGGAGAGCCACCCCTTGTGGGAGACACGCCTACTCGCGACTTTCTCTTGCATTTCACACCATCCCAAAGCAATTACCAGTGATCACCATTTCTCCGTTAATCTTATTTTGAAATAGAGCCATAGCGATGGGAGACATTGCAGCCCATGGCTCCACTTGTTCTATCTGCAAGGAACATATTGTCTGAAGCAAATTGGAGGCAAGGGCAGAGCTGGGCGCACCAAGTGTTGCATGGTGGAACAGATAAGAAGGTGATACCAAGGTGGTTGATGTCTATCCCCCAGACTGCTTTATCACTTGCGGACCTTTAGGATATTCCGTACCACAAATGTAGATTCCCCAGTCTTTTGAACCATTGTTCTTTTCAAAAACCGGCCGTTTCCCTGTGTTTCCGGAGGCTTTCTAGAAAGAAGGATCCCTGGAAAGAATGGGGAAGGTAGCACTAGAACTATAACGACCTGTTCCTGTAGCTATGCCCTTAAGCCATGGGTAGTGGCCGTCGACTTACGGGTGCGCTAGCCCAAATAATTGCGAAATGGCGTAGGGTCCTTGGAAAGTTGCATTCTGCAGAAATCATGCCACGTGAGGTTTGATCAATACTCCTTTCTTGCCCCAAATGACCATGGATCACTTTTTCCCGTTGAGTGGGGACATACAGTATCATGTTTTGGTGCGTTCTCACACTGGTCATCCCATGTACGGACCTTTTGATCATCCTCCACATCTTTGCAGTGGCATTCTCTTGGTTGACGTTGGAAGGGGAGCAACCAATTTATTTTTTAGCAGTTAGATGGGGATTTCAACCACTAAACCACAATAAGTAAAAATGCAAAATGTTTCCCAACAACAACCATGTTCTTGCTCATGCTCCTTCGAAAGCCTTTGCCAAAGCTGGAGAATGTCAACGGGAAGTTCTTGGGCTCGCAGTTCTTGAAGGACTGGGAGCTGAATCTCAGATGCCCAGTGGCCAGGGGAAAAAGGGCATCTTTTTTTTAGTTGGTTGAGTTTAAAGGGAACCCTTCCCCAAAAAAGAGGAAAAAAGGGCACCACTGGGCAACTGGGCAATACTGAAAGAAACAAACCAGCGGCGAATTAGCAACCAGTTCAGAGCCTCAGTTGCCCACAGGACCGAAATACAGGATTTTGGGGCCATGACCTCAAATGCAACAAAACCAAAAGGGAAACCAACCGGTCAAAAGGTCGGGTTTGGGCAAGTGAGAAGACAAAGCAGTCACAAGGTTGTTTAAGAGGGGCTTTTTGGCAATAACTGTCGCCTGTGGCACAGGAAGGACATCACCGGTGAACGGTCAACCAATTTGAAAAAAACCTAAGGTATGGACCACTAAAAGGCTAGGTCCAGAGGTTAGAATCAGGGTACCAACTTCTCTCAGGACGTCGATTTTAGCAGGGGAACCCTCCCAACCAAAAAAGTTGGGTGAGAAAGGGCACTACCGGGAAACCTAGTAGACTCTCCTGGTGACCCTTAAAAACTGGGTCCATGACCCCATTCTTTTGGGAAATGACCAACCATTTCCAAGGTTTCTAGGCTCTCCTTCTGACCACTTCGAAAGGGAAACCATTTCGATAGGCAGTGAGCTCAAGATCACATCTTTGGCCTCCCCTGAAAATTTCCAAACTGCTTTTGGTTGCTAAGGATCAGGCACATGTTTAACTGTTTCCTTGGCTGGAAAAATCGGACCCCAGCAAAAACATGTTTTTTGGCTTGCCTGATTCGTGGACAAAGGGAACCCCCCCCCAAAAAAAAAAAAAAACAGAAAAAAAAGGAACTAATTCTGGGGAAGTTTCGACAAGTTACACTGCCCCAAGTTGACGATCGATCTTGCTTCTGCCCCACCTGGAAATCGCGGGCATCTGAGTGACTTCCAGTAGCTTTGCTCCCAGGACGACGTCGTCCATGTAAACCATGACGAGCTAGTTCCGACATCATTCCATCTTCGGTCAGGTGCTGCAAGACTGTTTTGCACATCGTCTTGTGGACGGCGGTGTCCGCGAACACGGTGAATCCTTGGAAGGTCCCGTCCGTGGAGCGCCACCAATTTTGCGAATCCATCTGTCATTCCTGGTGGGCGGCATTCCTGCTGGTGAGGAGATTAAATGGCTTCCAACTGAGTACAATGTGTCGAAGGGATGCCCCGTGTTTTTCAAACTGGCTTCCCTTTGAGCCAAGGCAACAAGGGCACCCTCAAGACACAACGTTAGCACACCCACAATATGTTCCCTTTCTCTTGCTGCCGCGATCAGTAGGCAATGTGGGAATGAACCGTTTCAAGCTTTGGTCCCCTTAAGGGAAATCACCAGTTGGATGGTTGTCTCGGGGTCATTCCATTTCTAATTCCCTGACGAATGTTGCCAGATAAATCAAC
This sequence comes from Effrenium voratum, assembly GCA_963377175.1. NCBI lineage: Eukaryota > Dinophyceae > Suessiales > Symbiodiniaceae > Effrenium > Effrenium voratum. Next base: position 732,803 of record CAUJNA010001002.1, on the reverse strand, counting down.
CCCGGTTTATGAATAGGGGGTGGTTTTTGGCCCCTCCAAGAACTGGTTTGATGCCAACCACATTTCACCCAGAAAGAAGCACCCCAAAAAAGAAAGAAAAACACCGCTGGGGTTGACTTTTATGGGGTGAACATTCAGGGTCATTCCAATTCTCATTCCAATTCCATCTCTCGCACTGATCGCCAAGTTTTGGGGGTAGGGATTGCTCCGTGATTGCCACTCCACCACTCTAGTTGCCCGCCCGAGGCCACAGCGGCACAGGCACACCGGCGGCTGAGTAGACGCTCAAGTACCTCGACAAAACGTCGAGGCCTTTGGGGGTTCAACAAATGAGGCAGAGTCAATCTGAAAAATCTGAACCTTGTCCCTCAAACTAGCCTCAAAAATTGCGGATATTGCAACCATGGGCGTCCTTTTAGGGGAAATAGATGGCCCTGGTAGATGATTAAACCACCAGGTAAACCAGCCATCTATTTTTCTGCCAAAACAACCAAAAAGGACACCTATGATTGCAACCAGTGGTGGAACCCCCAAGCCACCGGCTTTTGAGTTCGGACCGACAACCAACGAATCTTCCGAAGAAGTCCCAGGTACCTCCAGGTCCGAAAGGCAGTTTTTTTTCTGAAAATGGGGGTCGGACTTAAGAGGAGCAAAGTCCAAAAAAAGGAAGTACCTAGACTCACCTTCTGACCCTTAAAAAATGGTTGGTCAGACTGCCCAAAAGAAAGATTGGGGTCATGACCCCTTTTTCTAGGGGTCGGAAAGGAGACTCTAGGTATATAGTCACGCGTTTCTCAACGTCGTTGGTTTCCTTACGGCTTCCGCAAGGCCCTCACTTCCGATCGCATGGATTCAGTCGTTTACCACATGCTCCGAAGAGTGACTCAAGTCCTTAAGAACTCAGGAAGTGAGTACCTGGACTCTCCATGACCCGTAAAAATGGGGTCATTGCCCAAAATATTGGGGTCATGACCCCATTTTCTAGGGCTCACGGAGACTAGGTACCCTCCAAAAGGGGTAACCGCTGAGTATCAGGTGACCCTTGGTGGTTTGGATTGTGGGGATTTGAACCCTTGGTGCCTCAGAATATATGGAACACCCCCAAAAAAAACGCCAAACCACCCATGAAAATGCCAATCCAAAGCACCAATCGGACGGGTTACCTGACACTAGGCTCCTTTCCCCAAAACCAACAAGAATCAACACCAAGAACTCAGAAAGTGAGTACCTAGAGTCTCTGTGACCCCTAGAAAAAGGGGTCATGACCCCTTTCTTTTGGGCAATGACCCCATTTTTTAAGGGTTATGGAGAGTCTAGGTAGTCACCCTCCAAAAACGGGGCAACCACTGGTTACCTCCTGTCCCCCGGTAAATATATATATATATATACACATATATATATATATCACACAAAACCTGAACCACCAAAACCACGCGCTAACCACCAAACCACCTGTCCAAACCACCAAATAGTGAGGGTAACATCCCAAAAACGCGCGCGCATGCCTTTTTTGTTCTCCTTTTTTTTCTTTTTCGGGTGGCCTCGTCTCCAGCTCCTCGACCTCCTGCGGATCCGGGGCCTTGCTGGTGGCGTGGATCCAAAGCCGTCCTGCAAAATGGGTGTCGAAGCCAAATGGCTGTGGCTCAAATAGATGTACCAAAATGGCACCTTGGTAAGTGGAACCAAAGACTAAAACCTGCGTAACCATAGACCTTTAATTTTGAGCCACACCAAAATGGGTCTCCCTGGAGGACTACCTGGAGGACTACCTGGAGGGAAATCTGGGAGAACTCCCTGGACCCTGAAACTGCCCATGGTTGATCTTGCAACCCAAAAAGTTACGGGGCCAAGATACCTTTTTTGAGGGTAGTTTGAGAGCTCAGGTCTGCTTTTAGGATAGTTTCAGTTCTTTTAGGATTCGGAATCTCCCCAACATGGCAGGGGGGAGGGGGGACTGGATTTCCCTCCGACTGGATTTCCCTTCAACATGGTGCGAGGGAAATCTGAGGACAACCTGGACTTCAAACTGCCCTTTAAAATTGGTTGATATTCCAACCCAAACTTGTGGGGCAATATCACAGGTCTCTTTGTTTAGGAGTCGCACCCCCCAAAAAAACAGGGCGGGGGGGGACTGGATTTCCCCAAAAGTTGCATTTGGCTGGTGGTTTCCACCTTGTGGCTTCCCAAAAAGCAGGCTGGTTTCCTTTAAAACCACTCAATGGGGTTGACCACCAACAAAGGGGTACCAACTCCGACAAAAGACGAACCCACGAGTTGCCAAATCTTGGTTGTTGACAAAACCACGAGTTGCCTGTTTGCCCTTGGGAAAAAGAACCAGCCCTGAGCTTGGTTGTTGTTGTTGGAAAAAGGGACAAGTTGGTCCATTGCTTGCGAGAAGCTATGGGAACGAGGCCACCCTTTTTAACGACTATACCTCTGAAAACCAGTGAATGGCTGCAAATAGGGCACCAAGCGTCAAGCGGTCAAACAGAAAAGTAACACCTTGTTTGTTTTCTTGAACTCAGCTTGGAAGAACAAAACAACGCTGAACCACGCTGGACGCCAAGGAAAAATGAAATCAAAGCACGCCCCCGCAGGCCAACTCTGGCGTGAGCATGGAATGCCTCAGATTCACTCAGCATGCAAATAAACCCGTGGACTAGGCCCTGTGGTTGGGGCAGTCGAAGGGAAACGGCCAACCAGAACCAGCAACGCGGCAACCAAGTAAATACCGCGGAGAAAAAGCGAGGTGCCTCGGCAGATTTTCACTCAGCATGGTGTACACAGTAACTGTTGGTCCCTTGGATGCTCGGCCACTTCCATTTACTTATTTCGCCTCCTGGAGAAAAACATATTTCCAGTAGTGGTAAATTCCCTTTAAAACCACCAAGTCAAAACAATAATAATAATAATAATAATAATAATAAGTATAATTGTAATAATCATAACAAAAGAATAACTAATAATAGAAAAAAAACAAATAACGTATTCTCACGCGCATGGAAGGCCAAGTTCATCAACAAAATATCATGACCATGGCTCCCCGAATGTTATGACCATGGCTCCCCGAATGCGACAGAGTCAACTTGATTCCTGTTATGTATTAAATATAGCCCAGCATGGCCGAATCACACTTCGGTGGAAATTGTGGTGACCACCAACCATTTTGGAGGTTTCTTCTGCTACAAAGTCATGGCCATATAGAACATAAAGTCTCATCCCCTAGGGGCCATGACCCCAATGCACACCGGGACCCGGACCCTATGGAGAATTCCGACCAATTCCGACCAATGGCCCGATGGAAAACACCCAGTTTTCAGGGCCCAAAAACAATCCATCGACCCTTAGGGTCACTCTTCTTTTCCACCGTACATTGTACCAAAATTGTTTGTTGACATGGGAAGGATCCCCGGGAGTGGGACAGCGCGAGAAGGGTCAAAGCTATGCCCAAGCGCGAACCTCAAAACTAAACCTCGTGCTATCTTCAACTCCTTGCAGAAGAAACTCGACAACACGAATGGAATGGTAGTCCGGCTAGGGCTCCTGCATACGATTTGGTTGGGATCATCCTCAATAAATTGGTCAGTCGACAGCTTAAGACAGAGGAACATGGTCTGGACCATGGGCATGCTTTCAGATGGCGGTGTGGATAGCTTGAATTCAAACCTTTCAAAGGGGCCCGCTACAAGACATGACACAAAAGCCCCTGTTCGATGGTTAAGGGAACTGGACGGAAGCCAACCAGAGGCGCCTTGAGTCACAACCTGGGAGGGCAAAATGGAGTCCACTCCAAGCGTCAAATCCTCAATCCGCGTCCTCGATGGTCATGTTTCCACCTTTCGAGGAAGCAGCCGAATCCGAGAGCATTGTCTCCCTCAAGCAGCCACCAGGTCAAACCCCGAATTTTGTCTGGAATACAAGCGGAGGTTCCTTAGGGTTCCCTGGGGTTGCTTAGGGTTGCTTAGGGAGCCCCCCCGCTTGGACCACCCCCCCTCAAATGGGATTCCCTAGTTGTCATTCCCCCGTAAACACTCGGTTGTGTTCTGCTCCCTTGCTAAAAGTTTATTTTTTAGTGGTTTAATATGGAAAACCCCATTAGTTGGCAAAAAGTTAAAGTCCTAACATCCAAGCAAAATGTACCCAAGAACAGGTTGTTTGTAGCCGCTAGGTCGAATCGCCACGTTTCAAACAACTTCTCGTCCAGGATCTCAGTGACACAGGGAGTCATACCCATGTGGCTGTGGTTGTCAAAACCAATGGGTCACCCAGTTTGGGGTAGGTGAATTCACCACCCATTTTAGAACCTATGTTAGTGGGGATTGGGATGTTCACTGGGGGTACGATTTGGAGTTTGACCCATGGCCATGTTACTGTTCTTAGAAAGCCTTGGTGTCCTGCTGGTTTCCTTTACAACCACCAATTTAAAAAACGGGGTAGGTACCAACTCCAAAACAGACGAGCCCACAAGTTGCCTGGTTGCCCTTTTGGAAAAAGAACCTCCCGAGCTTGGTTGATGTTGGATGTCTTCCTTTGTGCGTGTGCACCAATTCTGCAAATCGCATTCTTCAACTAGCCTAAGTCCCCGGGGAAAAAAAAAACACAACAACACATAATTCCAGTAGTGGTAGACACGCTCTGAAAGCCAACAGGGACGAAAAACAACACATTCATTTCAGCCCATGGCAGCATTCCGTGCCTCCTGCAACTTGCCGGTGGCCGGTGGCGTTTCGGTCGGCCCGAGGCCCCCGGCGAGCGCCCCTCGGCGCGCTTGAAGCCGTGCACCAGCAGCGAGGCCCAGGGCTGGTGCATGGAGAGGCACTGGCGGATCAGCGAAAGCGGCCGCGACGGTTCCGAGCATCGGATGCACCTGTCTCCGAATCTGACCCTTGAAAAAATGGAGTGGGTCCAAAAGCGAAAAAAAGAAAGAAAAGCGGGGCATATCTGACCCTAAAATGGGCCGGGTACCAAAAAGCGAAAAAAGAAAGAAAAGCGGGGCATGACCCGGCCCATTTTTTGCAGGGCCAGATTCGGCGACTCTAGGCATCTCTGCCTTTCGCCGGGCCTACCTGGGACTTCGGAAGACTCGTTGGTTTTCGGTCCGAACTCAAAGCCAGTGGCTTGGGAAATCCGCTCGGTGTATCCGAGAGTCGCCGAATCTGAGCCCTAAGAATTGGCCCAGTCATGACCCGAATCCTTTTGGGCAGTCTGACCAACCATGTTTTAAGGGTCAGAAGGAGAGTCTAGGTACTGTATTTTTATTTTTTTTTTAACACGAGGAAAGTACCATCTTGGAAGGACACACCCAGGTGGGGGGGGGGGGGGGTGATGAAGCTTGATGCTTAAGGATCCTACCAAGATGACCGTCTTTGTCAACCCCAAGTAAAGGAATCGGTCTTTTAGCCATGACTATGGCACAAATGTGGGTGTGGCTCAAAATTTAACAGGAGGGGCAAACCGCAGGTTTTGGTGCATGTTTCCACTTACCAGGGCAACCCAGTTTGGAATTTCGGTTTTTGAGCCACAGCCCTGTGGGTACCCCCTACACCCAAGACCCAACAAGCGTGTATCGCTCTGTAAGCATCCATGGCCCAACGATGATCCACCCACGGGCAGCTCATCTTTGCCAAAAAAGCTAAACATGTTTGTGTTCTCCTGGGTCTGTGTACGACAAGATACGAAGCAGCTTTGGAACGCCAACTTAAAAGGGCAGAGTGCACAAACAGCACTCACTTTAGCCTTCAATTTAGCTTCACCCAGGGTGCCCCCCATCTTTCTCCTTTAAACATCCCTGAAGAAACTCCCTCAAAACGGGGCGGGAAGCTGAATCAAACGGAAGCCCTGCCGTAGTGTGTTGAATTTCACGGTAGGCAGCTGAAAGAAAAAAAACCTGAACCCCCTGACTCCTGGTGGTCCAGTGGCAGCTGAAAGACAAAAACCAGAACCCCCTGACTCCTGGTGGTCCAGCGTGCTTGTTCTTTGCCCCTCTTTTCGGTCAGGAGTCGCTAGTCGTTACCAGATAGATACCGGGAGTTGGCACTGAGTCTGAAGGAGGGCAAGAAAGCGGAACTAAAAGAACCCGCCTGAAGAAACCCCGAAACCCTCCTCGCGCAAAGAAAGCAACAACCGTTAGGACCCCCTCCCCCTCCCCCCCAAAAAAAAAAGGAAAAAGAAAAGCTAGAAGTGAAGGATGCCAACTAAGATAGAACTTGACGAATTAGGTGTTGCAAGACAATGTTCGTAGGACCCATCGGTTTTATGCGAACAGGGCAATCGGTTTTCTCCACCACCCACCCATTTTAGGAAAATCAACGCCCCGTTCGGCTCACTTCCGATCCAGTGAACTGGGTCAAACAAGTCTTCGAACTTTCTTCCTGCCGCCAAAATGGTCAGAACCCCAAAAGCGACTCAAGTCCATGAACTCTTCGAAGGGAGTAAGTCGGTATGAAGGTCAATCTGTTTTTCTTAGGCAACACTTTTCCCCCGTGCGGATCCCCGAAGGACCAAGGATCTGGCATGCCCGATCTGGCGCCCAAGACGTTTTAGCAAGGAGTGTCATCGTGTAAATTGGGTTAACTAGTCCTTCAAGGGGGGTTGAACCCTGGGGCAGGGTTTACTACTTGCTTTCCGGAGAACACACTGTGAGGCAAAAAGGGTGACAAAAGTTGGAGAGGGCATGGAAGCCACATCTTGACTCCTCACCAAAAAAACAACCATACTGTGGAGCCATTTGGCACCCCCTTTCAGAAATCCTGGCAAAATTTGATTCCCTGTGAATTCCAACAAACTTTATGGTTGCAACCATGATGTATATAAGTAGTGCGAACTGGATTCGCAACCATCCACGGCAGGGATCCCGTCCAATTTCCAGTGCAAGTACTGGCCTTTGTATACAGAACCGCACAAACGGACACCAGTGCCACTAGCAGGATGGTGTCTGGCTGTGACAAACTCATATACATTCACTTCCTGACCAACAAAAGTATGTATGTCCTTTGCACACAAAATGTCCAAACCAAAAACGTAAACTCAAGTCCATTAAATCGGGAAAACGTACATGCTTGCGAGTGCTGATGATTTCAAAATCCAAAACTGGATGGCTGAAATTAACCTTTCTGGGTACATCCCCCCTACCTTAAGGGGAAGGGGGGTGCGGGGTCGCCAGTTCCATTTATCTAGTCTTCCCCATAAAAGCGAAAATCAAACCACAAATGGAATTCCAGGGTTCACCATTCCAGGGTTCACCCCCCTCCCCCAATTCCATTTTTGAGGGGGTGGGGATCTGGGTCAGCTCAATTCTTGACAAACAAGGGCGCCTGACTGTCGCTTTTTGCGAGGCTGCCCCCTGGTGACTTATCTGCCCGCTTTTGGTTAGACTCCTCGAGAATGACTCCAATTCAAAGCCATACAAGGAGAGACGATTCCGGGGCCCAGCGCTTCCAAGCCCTGCGCCCCGTGCAAACCACCTAAGAGTACCCCCTACACCAAATACCCACTTTTTTCAGGGTATACTGTCGACCCTCTACTAATAAAGGAGGTATTTACCATGGGGAAAACCAGGTTTCCCAAAAATACCCTGAAAAAAGCGTTGGTCTTTGGAGTAGGGGGTAACCTGACCAAAAAGGCGGTTGCTTCTCCGCCGCCTTGAGTTCGCCCGTGGCTTTCCGACGGCCTACGCCTAAAAACCCGACTGGGTAAGTCAACGGTTGGTCCGTCATTCAAGCCCAAACCGGCCAGCTGTTGTCGAGGGCCGCAATCCCCCTCGTTGGCCGTATTTTTACTGGGAACAACCACCTCGCCCCAAGGGTCGATGGATTGTTTTTGGGCCCTAACTAAGGGTCATGACCCCTCCGTTGCACCCCCGGACCCTCTAATTAATGGAGAACCCCGACCTTCAGGGTCCCTTGAAAACAACCAGGGCAGGAAAACTTGGGACCCAATTTTTGTCGAGGGCAAAGCTGTCTCAGATTCCGAACGTCCACCGACTCCCGCTTCGAGTCAAACTCGCCTGGCCAGTGTCATCCGAATCCCCGTAGGGGCTCTCCTGGCGAAGCCAATGGATGCAGCGAGAAGAACACCCGCTACCTTAGGGGGAGGGGGTAGGAGGTCCCCTGATTTCATTTCTCTAGTCTTCCCCATAGGGAAAATGGAAGTATAAATGGCCAAGGGGGCGGGGATGCGAGAAGAACAGCCGAACGTGGCAACCATTTTATAAGGGCCGTGCAGATTCTAGGTACCCGTTACTCCACATACTCGTTTTGCTTAGGGTACTTCTTCAGGAAAACTTGGTTTTCCAGGGTAATTATCTCCTTTATTCGCCAGGGGTTGCCATCGTACCCGGCCATACCCTGGAAAAAGTGCTATTTGAAGTAGGGGGTAGATGTGTGTACCTGAACCCTGAAACTACCCTGATAAACTGTAGCTTATCCCCCTTTTACGGGCAGTTGAGGGTCCAGGTATACATATATAGTATTCATAATGCATAGTTGTACATGTTACATGCGCATGTGTCTGATCTGTACGTGCGAAACATGGTGGCACCGGTCCAAAAATTAAGGGCTAACCAATTGCACATGAGAATAGTTGGGCGTCTGTTTTTGAGGGTACCCCTTTTTTGATGGTTGTAATGGGAAATCACATGCAACGCCGAAGCCATTTTGGGGGTCCCCTTATGTCAACACGCACCCAATTATCACATCATCATTGCTCAGATTGCTTTTAAACGTACCAAAACCATCCAATTCGGTACAAAGGTATCGTTTCAATGTGAAGAGGCCAAAATTGGGTAGGTCTCCTCAAAAAATAGGGCGCTATCCCTCAAAATTGCTGGGTGTTCGTGTGGTGTTCCTTCAAAAAAGCAACCAAAAGGGGCCTCAAAACAGACCCGAGTGGCAACACAACTCTGTGTTCACCATGATTCTACTTTGATCTGGGAGGAATCGCTATGGTCGGCTTTGCCCGGGTCCGACTGCAAAGATGGCTTTGGTGGGCAATGTAAGCAACCCACTTAGCTAAGTCCCGGACAAATGTCTTCCATTTGCGGATGTGCCCCCTGGAAAACATACAAAAATCCTGCGGTGATAGATTCCCTTCAAAACCAAGAGGGTAAACTAACACTATAAATTTGAGCAAATGGAAGATGACGAACCCCAGATTGATTTTCCCCTTTGAGTGGTTGGAATCAGACCACATGTGGAGGGGCCATGTAGAACCGGTTCTACTTAGATCCGGGGACAACAAGCTGCCCTGCAGGCGAAACAACGAGCGCTTTTCCGGGGCCCGCAACTGGTTACTGGCTGTAAATGCAAAGATAACTCAAGTTTTGAGGTTCATTCTTGAACTTCATGGCGTGCACTACGTAAGGCAATGCAGAATTCGTGGGGAGGGTGCGGTTGAAGTATGCAAGGAGTCTAGGGAGTCATTTACTTGTACTGTGGACGGATGCACCTCCCAGAAAACCTGGAATGATTCTAGGGCTTGATTCCCCATTCTTTTCAACCATCGTTGTTTTCAAAAACCTGCCGTTTTCCTTGGGATTCTGCAGGTTTTCTAGAAAGAAGGATCCCTAGAGAGAATGGGGAAGGTAGCCCCAGAATGATGTTACCCCTGCAAATAGACACACACCGACTCGACCATGGTTTCATTCCCCATGGTTTCATTTCGTGGTGCAAGAAGCGGATTGCGCGTCAGCACCGGGAATGCACCCAGGTGGTACTTAGATCCATCAAGCAATGATTCACCGCACTCCAGTTGCTAAAGTCCCCTACAAAAACACATACCTGGACCTTCCGTGGGCACTTTTTTTTGGGACACTCCGCCTAATTTCAGTACAGGAAGGTCCAGGTACGCCTAGGGAAAGATTCCATTGAAAGCCAACAGCGGGAAAGTAAAGCATATTCTTGACTGGGTCCTCCCATCCCCTGCCAAAAGTGTTTAACTTTTGCGGATGGAACAATGGACACCCCCACTAAACGCCTAAAATACCAAAACAAAAAAAGGATGGCTGAATATTCTTAAGCTAACGGAAGACCTGGAAACAAGCAATCTTACGGAAGACCGCGATGGGTGATGTCGCATCCGGCGCTTTTCACCCCAGGACGTGAAAATCTGCAGCCTGAACTCAGGCGTGGTCCTATACGGAACATCGGGCGGGGAGGGGGGGGAAGTGGGATGTTTTACACCTCAAACCTCTATCTTCACCTCACTGGCTGAGTGGATGGCCAAAAAAAAGTCCAAACTTGTTATTTACCACTAAAATGGTCTTCCCAAAAAGTTTAAAGTTCATGAACTCAGGAAGTGAGTCACCTCCAAGTCCTCACCTGTTCTTCTTCTTCTTCCCCGCGGGACTCCAAGAGCATTCACTCGTGCCATGAACTGCAAAGGGAATGAGATGCGAAGGAGTGCAAGGGAATTAGATGCTGCAAAGGAATGCAAAGGAATGCAAAGGAATTAGTACACTTGCTCCAAGGACCTGGAATCAACAGATTCACCTTTTTGGTACCTTGACGAAACCTGGAGGCTCGCTTTGGACCGAGACGTAACCTTTTGTTTCGCCGCTTGAACAAAGGAGTCCATGGCAAACCCGTCCCTTTCTTTTGAGTGACCAACCATCTTTTAAGGGTCATGAAGAGTCTAGGTACTTGCTCTTGGTAGGGAAACGCACCCCCCCCCAAAAAAAAGAAGAAGAAGTAATAATAAATAATCATAATAATTATATAATTACTAAAAAACAACGGCAGCGCTGGAGGTCTTCGTCTCGTTTCCGAAGGCCTTTTTCGCCGCTATGATCGGATCCCCGAACACCCCAAGACCTCGATCCTTCTTCGCGGCGCCAATTTTCTGGGGGTAAGAGGCTCTCATTTTTCGCCTAGGAGCTCCGAAAGTTTCAACTGAAGAAGTCGTGACCCTTTTCAAAGGAGGTCATGACCCCTTGATCCAAAAGAAAGGGGTCATAACACCTTTTTCTGGGGGTCACGGAGACTTTGGGTACTTAGACTCTCCGAATCTGACCCTGTAAAAATGGGCCAGTCCATGACCCGAATCTTTCTTTTGGGTACTGACCAACCATGTTTTAAGGGTCAGAAGGCGACTCCAGGTACTTAAACATTTCGATGCTTGGCAGGAGTTCTCCGATACGCGAAGCGCCCAGCACCCCATTTTTTCCCGTCCGCATCGAAAAGCTTGGCGGTTGCTTTTGGGGCATGCACCGTGCCCCTCTCCCCATTCCATTTTAGCAGCTTCCCTTTAACCGGTGTGGGGATTCGCGGTTTGAAGGTAATTCGGTGGCTTCCCATTTACCCTCTACGAGAACCAGGGATACTTATGCCGAATGCTATGTTACAGTGGCACGTCTGCTTATAATAGAGGGTGTCTCCATTTTGTTCTTGAAAACCCTGACCATAAAGCACAAAATTTCAAGACCGACGCCCTCCCGAATGTCCAATACTGAGTCAAAGCCAGTTTGAGGTTGAAGAACTCAGGTTTGGCTCGGGCCAAGCAAAGTCTGATTTGTGTGTTACCGCTGAAATGGCCCAAACCAAAAGCGACAACAGTCCATGAACTCAGGAAGTGAGAAACGTTTGTTTGCCGCTTAACTGGCCACACCCCAAAAGTGACTGAAGTGGAGCTCAGGTTCAGCTCGGGTCACATTCCCAAGAAAGTCGGGCCCCGACGACGAGCAATTGGTTGTTTTGGGGTATCTTCTGTAAGGGTTTTAGCATTGTACATCATATGGGTGGCTCCTCTTTTCAGGGAACCCTTTTCGGGTTGGTCCAAAGGGACACCGAAAGGAAAGCCACGACTTATCGGGGTACTATTTTGCCGCACACCTAGACTCTCCATGACCCTTTAAAAGTGGGGTGATGACTCCTTTCTTTTGGGTAATGACCCCACTTTTCAAGGGCCATAAAAACTCCAGGTATGTCCAGAATGCCCATGTGAAGATGTTTCCAGCTGGGACAGAGGCAACCCATTGAAGCGCCGGAAATGGCGCGGCCATGCGTCTGACGCGCAACCGACGCAAGCTTCCGCTGAAACTTCCTTAAAGAACACAGCGAAGCTCCGACGTCGATGAGAAGCCTTCAAAAAGTGTTTGGTCGCTGAGGGTCTTCAAGCTATATGGCAAAGGGACAACCCACCCATTTGCGAATGTGTTGTTGCTATTGTTGATGTTTTTTTTTTGGGGGGGGGGGAGGGGAAATCCATACATGTCACATATTTCAAAAAGTCATTGAGGGCTAAAGGTTGATCCTCTATTCTCAATGCAAAGGTTGTCTAGTAAACAAGGTCTGGGACTTGTATAGCTAAGTGGCTGGCAACCCGGTCATTTATCGAACGGGTGACTTACAACCATTTGTCAACATCTGGGCAACAGGGATCCTTACATTATACACCTGAACATTGCAACTTGTGAATGGTGGTTTCCAACTTTATTTTGGTGTTGACAAAGCAACATGCTTCAAATGGTGGCAAAATGTATCTTTTCAGGAGCCCTGGGCAAGTTATCATAATTCACCGGCTGTGGCTCAAAAAACTGGTGCCAAAATGGCTTGCCCTGGTCAGTGGAAACATGGACCAAAACCTGCGGTTTGCCCCTCTTGCTTAGTTTTCAGCCACACCCCATTTCTCAACAAATGGACCGAGCGAAGATGTCTGTAATCCCCACGCATTGGAACCGGCACGATCTCAGCTCGAAATGGGTATGGCTGAAAATTCAAGAGCAACGGTTACGCAGGTTTTAGTCTTTGGTTTCATTTACTCGGGTGCCATTTTGCTACCACTTTTTTGAGCCACAGCCAAATGGAAAGCTAAACCTTTTAAAGCCGTGACTAAACCTTTTGGCTGCCCGTTTTCAGATCCCCCGCTAAAAGTGAGTTTCACTTTTGGTTAAATTCGGAAACTAGCGCTAAACACTAAAAGGCTAAAAGGCTAAGGAACCGGATGGCTGGGAGCCACCAAGTAAACATGGACAAAAAAGGGGACACGAAAAGTCGAATCGGTTTGGGCTAGTGAGCGATGAGTGACCTTGCAACCCCCCGATTGATGTCGCTCCAATTTGTCCATTCTTGTCACTGGTTCTTTTGAACCACTGAAATCCCTTGAGGTGACAGGCCATTTGTCAGCTTCCGACTTGTGGCTTGGATTGGTGGTTTTTTTTGCTTAGGGTAGTCTCCCATTTACCCTGAACCAGGGGTTCAAATCCAAACCTAGAATAATTACTACCAGGTCCTTTACAGAACTCCTTGTAGCTCCTTGCCCTCTTCAAAACTTGGATAGCTCCAGCTCCTTGACTCCCTTCCAACTAGCTAGAGTAAGGGATACTGAAAGGGCTGAATAAGGGATAGCCCCCCGTCCGCATAGCCCCCTTAAAAGTGCATAAGATTCATAAACCCGTCCTCTTAATCATCTTGATGGATGGACCCCTATTAAACCAGGGACACCCCTATTGGTAAGCTGGGGTGTATTGGTCTGCGGTTCCTATTCCGGAAACATAATATCCAATGTCATGAAATGCTGCCCCACGTCTTGAAGGCATAGACTTGCTCCCTCATGGAGGCTTCCCAATAGACTTCCTCATGACGCACTTTGTCGGCGTCCAAAACTATTCGTCACTTGGCCCCGGCAAACGATTGTTATCAGCGGCGCACAAGCGACCAAGCGATCAAGCGATTTCAGGGATGCTCCGTTTTTTTTTGTTTTTTTTTTTTTTTTCTCGGGAACATGGGGAACCCTGAAAGGGGACATCAAACAACACCCAAAGATATTGGTAACTAAGTGGGTTTGTCTCCCCGTAAAAAGTGGGCTTCCTTGAGTTCCCTGACTACCAAGCCCCAAAAAGGTATACCCGAAAAAGACCGACCCAAACGAGGCAATTGCTTTGGTAACAAAACCCAACTCGGAGCAATCCCTGGCAAAAAAGAAGAATCGGACGCGGAGCTCGAGCATAATCAATGCTCCGTGTAGGTCCACACCTGTCACATTCACGTGACTTTCGGGGAGGATTCCTTCCAAATTTTCAGATAGGCCCTTGATAAAATGCATTTGCGCCCTGGCACAAAGAGAAAATGTGTCCAGTAGTGATAGATTCCCCTGAAGCCAACCAAGGCAAAAATTGGAAAACACACAATATTCTTGAGCAAATAGAATAATCATCTAAACTTGAGGACCGACGGGTGCTTTCCCGTTTCAAGTGATCCGGATTCTCTGTCGAATCCAAATGGCCGACACATCAGCAGGGTTCGCATCTTGAAGTTTGGCTCAATGGTTCGATTTGCCCTTCGGACAAGGTGAATCAATCTCCCGGTTTCCAGAACAGCATTGTCCTTTTGGGTATTGAACCTACAAAGCATAATTATTGCTACCTCGTAATTACCTCGAATTATTAAAACAACAAAGAAGCATCTACCTCGTAACATTAGGGGTCTACCTCGCACCTCGTATTTTGGGGCCTTCCTTGCCTCTTAAAAAAAGGGGTGCAAAACTGGAAGGGGGGTCGAGCCAGGCGTATTGTTGTCCCGTTTTTGCTCAAACCTTTGTGTCTTCAAGCTTTTTCGTGCCAAATAAGCAGAAACAGCTGGTTTTTGAGGACCCGAGGAAAAAAAAAAAAAAAAACAGGGGGGTCGATTTGTGTGTGTTCTCAAGCTTTTTAGGGCCAAATAAGCAGAAATGGCTGGTTTTGAGGCTCTTTTTCAGGATTTTTCAGGGGACCCCCCATTTGAGTGGTTGTCCTTTTGGCGTCCCTTTACCACCAAACAAAGTTGCCAAAAAAAGGACGAACTGCCCAAATCAACTCGGGATGGTAAATCCCTCGGGTCCCTTCCTCGGTCAGAAACGATGGGGAACCGGGTGATTCATGTTAACCCCGGATTACTTGGGTTCAACTAACTTAGCAAGTACCTAGAGTCTCCATGACCCTGAGAAAATGGGCCCCTTTGACCCCCTTCTTTTGGGTAATTAATGACCCCATTTTTGAAGGGTCATGGAGACTCTAGGTTATAAACATAGCTATAGGGGGACAAACCCAGTGACCGAAATTAGAACCATTGGTTATAACCTTACTAAGTTGGTTGGACATCCAAGTCAGAACCGGTTGATTTTTACCTCCCGGCGTCCTCCAAAAGTTGGTGGATTCAAACCGCGTTTTGGAGGGGCCGAACCCGCCACTTGATCTGCCCCCTTTTCATAGAACCGGGTGTATTGATCGGGGCCGGCCATGAACCACTTGCCTTTGGGGCGTGTTTCCTAAGGCTCCTTGGAAGAAGATTTTCCGTACGGAACCATCCTACGGAAAGTGCCGTGTTCCGATGGCCAAAAATATGAAGCAGAGATCCTTACATTTGACACCGATCGAACATTGCAACTGGTAAATGGTGGTGTCCAACTTGAATTTGGCGTTGAAAAAGCAACATGTTTCAAATGGTGGCAAAATGGAGATCTTTAACGAGCCCTGTTAAGACATGGCATATGTTTGCATCATTTTGGAGACCAAAAGGAAAACCCAGCTTGATACCTAGAGGCCCGATTTAGAAACTCGCGCAATGCAAACTTCTGTTCAGAGGTCCCTTGGTACCTCATGAGGATGGCATTTGGGGGGCCTCCAAAGGGGTCGTTCAGTACCTCCCTTAGAAGGTACCAAGGGACCCTCTGGGAAGGTAAACTTACCCCTTAAAACTCCAAGCCCTGGGGAAGTTAATCTTTTGCAGACATATAGCCCATGTTACCCCAAGAAAGTTGAAAAGTTGTGTTTTTAAGAGGTAAGTAAACCAGCCCGGAAAACATGAGTGCAGCTTTTCTTTCTTTGCGTAAGATCCAACCCGCTCTCCCTTCCAAAAGCCGCAAGGCGTTCATCGGCATGGCCCTGACTCCGGTCGAATGGTCGCTAGTCATTCGGTTGCAATGGCTGCCATGGCCCTGAATCAACCTATGGCCTTCACAATTCACAATCAATCTGTCGCACATGGAGTCTGACCCTGAAACATCGGGCCCATCAAAAAGTGAGAGGGCATGAGTCATGATCCCCTCAAAAGATCAGAAGAAGGCTTTAACTAGGTCCTCCAATAGAGAGGTTAGAATAAGGGTACCAACTTAATTCTGTAGTCTATTTCAGTAGGGGAACCCTCCCAACCAAAAAAGGGGTTAAAAAGGGTACCTAGCTGGGGGACCTAGGTAAGTAAGGAAATGCACCAAAGCACCAGCTGTACTGCGCTCGCAGTCTGATAAGCTTTGGGTGGGTTTGGTCTGAGGAATCAAAGCCCCATGTTTCGGGTGACTTCTGGGTGGGTTCGCTTTTAAACGCAACCCAAACAGGGTTTTCTGAACCAAAACTCAGCCTCCCTCTAAGACTCTAATTGGTGGTTTGGATTGGTGGTTTGTAGTTTTCCATTGGCCCTCTACAAAAGCCAACAAAAGCCACGGGGTCAAATCCCCACAACACCAATCCAAACCAATGAGTGGGCTAGCTCAGATTTCTGAGCGATTTGTTGAAACCGGAAAACTACGGGTCCCTCAAAAAGACACACATAGCAAATGCTTCAAGAAGCAACTGTCGGTCCAGCAGTTTGCAGCCACAGCCTGCAACCGGTCCAGTTCCGGGTCAACCGAAAATCCCTGAAGTTGGTCGAACGTCTCGCATGTTGGTACACTCAAATCACATGGCTGTGTCTTTCTTGAGGCTACCCCTCGTTTGTGGTGTTAAGAGAATACCGAAGGGAAAACAAAATCCATTCAACGGCTCCCCTTGAGACATATCCCGTTTCCCGGGCGCGGACCTCAATTTTTTTCGGCGATCCATGTGTTCCAAGCATTGACATGCATAGCCATACTGTGGGTGGTTGCGAAATTCTACAGCATTTGAAACCATGGCTGAACCGTTGTTTGTTGGTTGTCACAGGCAAATCAGCATGCCAGGGTTTCTTAGGTGGTGCAGGATTTCGTACATCAACAGGGGGTTGTCATCTGCTTGAACATTCCGGATGTCCATAGGAGCCCCCACCCTCACCCTACTAGGACGGAAGAACACCAATCCGGGATCACTTAAAACGACGACTCAACGGTGCCTGGTTCTGGTTGCCCACGTGACACCCGAAGACCTGGACCTTGGTAACAAGGCCGTTGCAAAGATATATGGCCATGGTTCCAAACCAATGCTACCATTCTGAGATAGGTGCACCACCCGTTTTAGTCTATTTTAGTGGGGATTGGGATGTTCGTTGAGGGTACGGAGTTTTGACCCATGGCCATATGGGTGGCTCGCGATGTTTTTGGAGGGTGCCCAGTTTTTCAGTTTTTCTCGGAAAAAAGCAGGGGGGTTCGCCCAAATTCCCCTATGTTTAAAGACACCCATATGGGGAGTTCTGAAATTGGTGCATAGACCCCTTTTGGTTGGTATGAAAAAGGGGTTCATTAGGAAAGCAATGAGTTTAGGGGACCCCATTTTGAGCCCTGAGGAGCCCGGGGTTCTTGAACCAAAGCAACGCGAAGTTGATGTTCTCAGTTGTTCAGTGACCCTGGGAAAAAAAGAGGGGAAGTGTCCATGTTTAGTGGGGCCACAAAAAAACGAGGAAAAATAATTGGTGCCACTGAACAACTGAGTATTCATTGGAAGGCCATCGGCCAAGATGCCGCCGCAACATCTGCAAAGGACTTGCCCCTTTATTTGGCCATGGGTCAAAACCCCGTACTTCCAGTGAACATCCCAATCCCAACTAAAATAGACCAAAATGGGTGGGTGCACCTATCCCAAAATGGTACCATTGCCATTTGAATCCTGGGCGGGGGTATGGCGCAGCATCGAAAAAGATACTGTGGATGGACGAAATCCTGCACCACCTAAGAAACCCTGGGCCTGATGATTCGCCTGTGACACCCAACAAACAACGGTTTCCCATGGTTTCAAGGTGGTGCGAAATGGATTTTGTCTGCCCGCAGTGTGGGTGTGTCTCCTTTGGGGCATCCCCAAAAATGGTTGGTTTTCATTTTGGTTTCCCTTTTGACTCCAAAAAGAGCATCCTCAAAAAGATAGACCCCAAAGGCGCTGGGGTGTTGGGGAACCTCAACTCATTTGGCCGCCAGGCCCCCTTAGGAATTCCAGAACATGAAGGAAAAGACACGATCTCCGCATTTCTCGAGTGGATTGGTCAGAAAAAGTAACCAAACTGTTTGTTTACCTCAAAAAGTGTCTTCCCAAAAAGGTGCCTACCTGGAGTCTCCGAATCTCAACCTTTTTAACTGGTTGGTCATTACCCAAAAGAAAGGGGCGGGGGGATGACCCCATTTTTTCTGTAGTCTATTTCAGTAGGGGAAGCCAAAGCCCCAACCCCCCAAAAGAAGACGGGGTTAAAAATGGGGCCCTCGCTGGATCTCTCGCGAGCTCCAAGGCCCAGGCTTTGCCGCCGACCGTGTCTGGCTGCGCAGCGTCCAAGCAGAAGCTCTGCAAGCCCAGCTTCATCTCAACCATCACCTCGCGCGGCTGCGGATTTTAAGGCGCCCGTGGGTCGAACAAAAATTGGGCCGCAGTATGCGGCCACTGTATATATATATATATTTATATTTATATGTTGTTTATTTATTTATTATGTATGTATTATAGCCGCTATTTATCCCAGGTGGTGCGGAGGGTCGAAAAAATGGGGCTTCCCAGATTTGAACTGGGCTTGTTGAGGAAAACATGGACAACCGCCCCTAACATCTAAACCACACATTTGGCTTACCTCCAATGGGTGACTTGGAGCTGTTCTGGGGCGGTTCCAATTTACTCTGCGGTTCAAACCCCCAACCACCAAAGGGCAACCTGAAACACCATGTGTGTGAAAAACACCGGACAAACCAGCACCCCAACATCCAACTAAACACCCCTGGCTTTATCTTCAAAGGAATGCTTTCCCTCTGGTTTCCTTGAGGCGCCATGGAAGTGCAGATTACCCATCCTACTAACATAACAACCTTGGGAGGGGTGTCCCTGCCATTCAGAGTGTGATGGCTCCAAGGAATGCTTTGCAAAGCGCACCAACTGTCTGCAACCGTGTCAGCTTTCTGGTTTCCCGACAAAACCCTACCATGAATAGTAGGCTGTGGCTCAAAAAACCGGAATTCCAAAATGGCTTGCCCTGGTAAGTGGAAACATGGACCAAAACCTGCGGTTTGCCCCTCCTGTTTAATTTTGAGCCACACCCAGTAGTTTCCTCTTAGAGGGACCCCCCTGGGTGTCGTGTTAGTGGGAGAAAGGGTACTTGGCACGTCAAGTATACTCAATTGCGGATCGTGCAATACCAATTCAACCTGATAGCACGCAGAAAGGGGACCTACCCAAAGTAAAAGGTGATCGCCTTTCTGACAACGACGACTCGGTTGCTTTCTGCTCCCCTGCTAAAAGTGACTCACTTTTCGTGGTTTAATGGAAAACCCATTCGTTGGCAAAAAGTTAAAGTCCTAACATCCAAGCAAAATGCACCAAAGAAACGGGAAACCACGAGGTCAGGTTTGGGCCTTGGTGAGCCTCGTCCCCCGACTTCGCGAATTTCATGTTTGAGCCGCAGCCTCGCCTGATCTTGGGTAAGCGCGTTGAGGGTTTGAACTGCTCCATGGAATTGCAGCTCAACTAACACACATATCATCTGTGGTTGGTTACCAACTATCTGACACAACTCCCAAACCACTACCCCCAAAAATCAAGGGGATATACAGCAACTACGTATAATATGTATATATACATATAGCAACTATATATATATAATATACTACATGTATGGCCACTATATACACAGCAACATATATCCCAATGTCTGCTATCGCGGTTTGGGCGGAACCCACAGGCCCCAAACGCATTGAAGGATTGTCCTGGATCCAGGTTCCGCAGGTCTCCGGACTCCAGGCACGAGGGTGCCCGCATTCGGCGAAAGAGCTCCGGGCAAGAAAACCACAAGGGCCAATGTCGATTTGCCTGGCCCATGGTTTTTTTTCCCCCTTTTTTTTTTCGGAGCATTCTGGCGCCCGGGTTCCCCCAATGCTTGGTCCTGAGGCTGATAAGCACTCCTCGCCCCCCGCTTTTGGCCCCAGTCTGGGGGACACACCAAACACTGCGAGCAAGTTTCAATGGACCCCTCAACTCACTTGCCCCTTAGGGACCCAGACATAAAAAGTGATCACCTTTTGGGGTGACTAAAACTGGACCAAAAAGGAGAAACCGAAAGGTCAGATCAGGTCGATTCGCTTTGTGCAACTGAGTCAAGCATGGTTGGTGGACACATCGTCTACCCTTTTGGCGGAGACTCGATATGAAACAAATTTGGAGTTCCCAAAAGGGACCCAAGTTGGGCCAAGGGTTTCCTGTTGGCTTCCCTTTAAACCCACAACTTGCCGACCGAACTTTTGACACAGACCCATACTGTGGATGGTCACGTGAAATCCAGAAATCGCGCCACGAAATGAAACCATGGTTGAAACCAATGTTTGTTGGTAACAGGGGAATCAAATCATTCCAAAGTGTTCTAAGGAATCAAACCATTCAAAGTTTGTGTTGTTGTTTTTTTCACTTTGAAACCATGGTTGAAACCAATGTTTGTTGGTATTTACAGGTAGAAGGTATCAAAACATTCCAAAATGTTCCAGGTAGAAACCTACGGAGCAGCTCAACCCCCCCAAGGATTTCGGAATCCATCTGCCGGTCCCTCGGGCTCAAGCGGCGTCCAGGCGTCGATCCAGGTTTTTGAGCAGCCGTTTCTCAGGACTGGAAGGAACACTCGGCCTTAAAAGGACCCACCTAGGAGAAGAAGAAAGAAAAAAGACAGAGGCGGCCGCTTTTGGCCAAACCCAGTCTTTTTGGCGGTGTTTGCTTCGCCTTTTGCCCAAGAGAGAAGCAGAAAGGAAGCAGAAAGCCGCGGGCAGCGCAGGTCTGAGTCTTTCGCTTGCACTTGTTTGGAAACTCAAAGCTCACTTCCTGAGTAGATGAGCCAGGAAAAGTCGGCAAACTGCTGCACCACTCAACTGGTCCAAACCCAAAAAGTTCAAAGTCCAGGAACTCGGGGAGTGAGAAAGGAAACCGAGGTGTCTGCTGCCCGAAGAAGAGAAACAAAAACACAAAACTGGGCTGCCCGAACTGATCCCCCGCGAAAAGTGACAATAACTGTTCATGGGTTAAATTCGGAAACTACCGCTAAACACTAAAAGGCTAAAAAGCTGGATGGCTGGGAGCCACTAAGAAACCGCCACATTTCGGCCGTGACGATACGATTTTTCGACCCTCCGGCACCTGCTGGGTGAGCTCGTCATACCTCGAGTTCATCGAGCGGGTATTTTCTTCCGATGGCCGAACAAACGGGTGTCCTTTTGAAGTAAAATAGATGGGGTTTAATATGGAAGAAAAAACCCAAACCAAACCAATTTCTAACCAACTAAAAGGCAGGAGACCTATGGGCATAAGATGGCCCAAGCAAAAGGAGGGCGCTTAAAATAACGAGTTCCCAAGCCGTTGCTCTGCATGTCGAGTGCCAATGGCCAAAAGACGGGAAACAACTCCCCCGGTCGGTTTCAACCAATCCCGGTTCCCTTGCGGCGCCAGCTCCAGGATAGTCAGCTGATGAACAAAGTGGCCATGGCTTGGCTTATACTCAGTTGCCCCTTAGGATTTGGAACTAAAAGGTGATCACCTTTTGTGGCCATGACTAAATATGGTGGCCAACATTTGGGAAGACCAAAAGGTCAAAAGGTCGATTCGCTTTGAACAACTGAGTATAGGGGAACCCTCTCAGATGGCTGTTTAGCTTTTGGTGTTCCTTAACAGCCTTAACACCACTCCAAATGGGGTCCGGGACCCTCCAAATGGGGTCCCCAACAAACAGATCCATTCCTGTCGAAGGTTTGTTCCAGGCTCTGAACAAGGTGGCATAACCAAGTCGAACAGTCACGGTACAGAACAAGGCAAAATTGGGAGTTGCCTCGGTTGCTGGCGTGAGGCTCAAAAAGTGGTGCCAACAAAAGCAGGTCGGACTCTCCATAAGCGTCTGCCTAGACTCTCCATGACCCTTTAAAAATGGGTCAATGACCTCATTATTTTGGGTAATGACCAACCATTTTTAAGGGTCATGGAGACTCCAGATGCTTGAAATTGCGCGAAGCCAAACAACAATCAAAGTGTTTCGATCAACATTTGGTTGTTTCTCGAAATTGGGGCCCCTCCAGGTGGGCGGCGTTCTTTTGATTTCCTTTTCAGATCATCCAAAAAGGGGTCCCCTGTTTTCGGGCACATGGATTTGCTCTTTAGGAACCCTCTGCCCGGCCATCCCGAGCTCTGCCCTTAATTCCCTGCCTCAAGGAAAGCTCCGGGCGATATCTGGGGGAGATGCGAAGTTGAGAGAGCCCTAGAATTTCCTTCTGGTTCCTTAGGCATTGGGCTGAGGGTTCCTTAGCGTTACGATTGGCTAGGGGTCCCAGGAGAGAGCCTTGCAAAATCCACCCTCGCCCACCCGCTCTTAGGGAGTCCAGAAAGCTCGCTTGAGGGCCCATGATAGAAGGTGATGTCGAAAACCATCAAACGGATGGGACATCGATGCTCATGTGCTGGTTGCGGTTTGTGGACATCTACGTCCAACAATTCAAGCTGGTTCTCAGTCAAAAGTTGGATTTCGAGAGGATGTTCCCCAATCAAAGGAATTGGAGAGCGAATGTTCCCCAAGTGCTCCGGATCCCGTCTGAGATGAAATGGACGCCCGCCAAAGCCCGCGACCGGCGGATATGAAACCACTGGGTTGGTCGCAAGTGTTTCAACTTCGGCAGGTATTTTACAATGGCCCATGAAGTACCTTGGCTCGATTTATTGCTATATACAGGGGAAAAATCATTCCAGGGTTTCTAGGTGTGCAGGGTTTCGTCTAGCCACAGTATTGGTAAACCTCAAAATGAGAAATTTTACCAAAATGGTATGTTTCCTTTTTGATACCTGGTGCCTTTGAACCACCTCGAAAAGGGTTCCCTCAAGAAAGACACACCAATAAAAACTAAATTCTGAGACGACCCCTGAGCCCTGGTTCCAATCAGCCACTGTCTGAATTCGTACCACGCCGCTCCCACTGCTGCGTCTCTGTACCCACACACTCGTCCACGTCCACCGGGATGCCAATCATTTGGCCCACCGCGGGGAGAGACACTGCCTCCCAGATGCGAAAGAGGTTTAAGGTCGAAATCGGAGAAACTACTTAAAGGGAAGATCGAATCGGTACGTCAGGTAAGTGGTTAGTAAGCCTGGTGAGATAACCCAAAAAGAACGGAGACTGATCTCACCATGGCTTTGGGCTGTCTCACCAGGGTTATTGCTCCAGTTCTGAAACACACATGAAAGACAAACGCATGCCGAAGCGAATCGAGAAGGCATCTGATCCTATCCGATCCTATCCGATCCTATTGCGATCCCACCCAAAAAAAAACAACTCCAAACACCCAAGGCTTAGGGCGCGAATGTCTACATGACATGAGCAACCAAACCCTACTTTTCTTTGCCCTGGGCTCACTTCCGATCGACTGGATGGCCATTCAAAAGTCGAAAAACTCTCTGTGTACCACTGAAATGGTCCAAAACCAAAAAGTGACTAAAGTTCCGGAACTCAGGAAGTGAGCGGGTTGGTGAATGTGAGTTTCCTGACGTATGGCTGTGGGTATAAAAATAGGTACCCAAAATCTAACCCTGGTAAGTGACATGGACCAAAACCTGCGGTCCAATTCCTGGTGGTTTAATTTTGACCCACCGTCTTAAGTCGGCTCCTCTGTGTGGTTCCGAATTGTTGTCTATGTACTTCCGGTAGCTCGTTTGGCTTTGGCTTTACTCTGTTTCATAGCGCTGCCAATGTCTGCCCAAAACAGAACTAGAGTCTCCTTTTTGACCATTAGAAAAAGGCCCACTCGACCCCTGTCTTTTGGGCAATGACCCAATTCTTTAAGGAAGGGTCGTGGAGAATCTAGGTATATGTATTAGCTTCGCAGGAGACGCCGGAAAAACTTGCCAGTTTTCCATCTTGCAACGTGCGGTCGGATGCGCCTGCAGGCAGTTGCCGTTGATGTCGACCAAATGCCCACTGGTGCTGTTCAAGATCCACCTCGCAAACAAACCAACACAAAACTGGGCTGCCCTCAGATCCTCCGCTAAAAGCTTAACTTTGAGTGGGTTAAATCGAAACTACCACTAAGCACAAGGCTCAAAAGCTCAGGAACCGGATGGCTGGGAACCACCCAGAAAATACAGCAACCACGCGACACTTTTTGTCCGAACCAAACAACAAGCAAGCAGCCAAAAGCTTTAGGAGCGAGCCCCAAGGGCCTCAAACACCCCCAAAGGCCGCGACTGGTGCGGTTTTGGGCTATCCAGAGGCTCCGATCGGCTTCGGCTTTCCATGGAAGACCCGACCCCATGAGACACCCCGGAGGTGTTTGGGACCCGGTCTTCGCCAAGGCGCAACTGAGCACCATCACTTCCACAGGGTTGCAGCAATGCCTTCCGACTTCGCGCTAGAGATGGCCAGCCAGATTTTTCCACTTGCTGAATGAGTAGACTCAAACCCGCAGATTTTCATGGCCCCCAAAAGGGGAACTGGGTTTATTTCTGGACCCGGGATGATTTTCATTGCCCCCAAAAGGGGGATTTCTCGGTTTCATTCTGTCTTGGGGTCAAAAAGTGAAAACCTGGATGGCCCCGTTCACTGCGCCAAGATGCCCTGAATAACTTGCCATCGGTGCGAGAGATGCAAGGAAGGAGACATGGAATGACCCAGAGTTAAACCATCCAACTGGTGGTTTCCTTCAAGGGAAGCAAAGCCTGGGTTCATTCCCACATTCCCTGCTGAGCACCAGCGAGAACATGTTGACTCCGAATTAATAAACCGTCCTAATGATCAGTGTTCCCCTCTGAAAAGTGAGGATTCCCCACCAGACCCAGGACCCCCCCCCTATTCATAAACTGGGGTTTGCTGATCTGGGTAATGTTATCACAACCATGGCAATTCGTGGGTTACATGGTCACTAGCCATGGCAAAGTCCCAGACCATCTAAGTAGGCTCGAAGGCAGCCTCGCAGGGGGATTGTCTGGACAACGAGATGTAATGAGCTGTCAAAATCTGCGGCTGGAAAAATAAGGGTGTCCCGCTGGTTTTGTGGGACATTTGGTGTGTCGAGCAAATGCTCAAACTGACCTTGGAATTTCCGTTTGAAACGGGTCATGAAACATCCATTTGCTTAAGTCCCCTGGAATATATGTCTTCTTCTTTTTTAAATGTCCAGTAGTGCTAAAAAATCCCTTTAACATTTACCGGGGCTAAATGAAAAGTCGGAAAATAAACCTTGTGCTGTACGTGTTTTGTACAGCATGCCATCGGCCGGGATGGCCGGGTTTCCTGTTGCAAGGCGCGAGCTGAACTTTTTTGTGACGAGCCGTTGCTTGGAGTTTCTGAAGCCCATGCCAAGTGGCCCCTTCAAAGGTGCGCGGCACATGCCACGCATGAACCAAGAGTCCACTCATAGGCAACATAGTACCTGGAGTCTCCGTGACCCTTTAAAAATGGTTGGTCATGATTGCATTATTTTGGGGAACGACCAACCATTTTAAAGGGGTCAGAAGGAGACTCCAAGTACCCAGACTCTTCTTCTGACCCTTGAAAAATGGTTGGTCATTACCCAAGAAAAAGATTCGGGTCATGACTCCAGTTTAAAAGGCAGATAGAAAGTAATGAGAAGCCAAATTACACGATCGTCATTGCAAGGCTTGCCCAGGCTTGACTTGGCAAACGGCCGTTTGGCAACAAGCATGCCAGTTGAGTAACGAATTGACAACTTCACGGTCTGCCTGGCAAAGAAGCATGGATTCGCGGAACTTCCCGCAGCGCACAAATGCCGCCGTGTCCAGCTAGCTTTTTTGTTGCACTTGCCCCGTTCTTTCACTGCCTTGCACAGACCATGTGTTTCGGTACGAAGCTCAAGTAGGACCAGCGCCGAAGCAAACCCAATTCATGACCCTGTTCATGTTGACCCCGGCTTAGTAAACTCGTCCTATTCGCAGGGGGTGTTCCCTCCAGGAGCGAACTCTTATTAAAAGGGGACACCGCCGATTACTCACTTCCCGAGTGGATTGGTCAAACAAGTACCTAGACCCCTAGAAAATGGGGTCATGACCCCTTAATTTTAGGCAATGACCTCATTTTTTAAGGGTCATGGAGAGTCTAGGTACCTAGCTAACGTTTTTTTATTCACAAGAATGGCTTAAACCCAAACAGTGACGATCAAGTCCGAAACGAGCTCAGAAAGTGAGATTCATCAGCCAGCAATCGGGGTCAACATTAGGGGGTTGATCAAAAGCTCCGGGATACATGAAATAGGCCATTGGGGAAACCACAAGAAGTAGATACTTCCCACCTGGCCACCTGGGAAAGGAAACCACAAAAAGAAGCTGGGAAAGGTTGCCCTTGGTCATTTGACTGCGGGTCAAAAATAGGTACCCAAAGTGGAACCCTGGAAAATGGAGCCAAGGACTAAAACCTGCGGTCCATATCCCGGTGGTTTAATTTTGACCCATACCCATTAAGGGGGCGGAAGGGAATATTGATCAACCCCCATTTGAGTGACAATCAAAACCCGGTGTTGAAATGGTCTACCCAGAACCATGCTTCAAGAATTAAGAAGGCGGCCGCAACTATTTCTGGCTGGGACTGCCCAATACTAACCGGATCATCTACCCGGGTTTTGATTGTGGTTCATTTGTCCAGTCGTGTTCCCAAAAACCGGTACTCAAAATAATACCCTGGTAAATGGAAACATGGACCAAAACCTGCGGTTTGCCCCTCCTGTCATTTTTTTTGAGCCACACCCATGTTGATCAACTCCCATTTGTCCAGATACATGGGGAAACCCCCAAAAAAACAGAAACTTTTAGCTGGGAAAGGTTGTTCTTGGTCATTTGCCTGCGGGTCAAAAATAAGTACCCAAAATGCAACCCTGGAAACGGAACCAAGGACTAAAACCTGCGCCCCCATTTGAGCCACAATCGAAACCCGGGTAGATGAAGGTTAGTAAGGTACAATCCCAGCCATAAATAGCTGCGGACTTAGTTCTTGAAGCATGGTTCTGGGATTACGACCATTTTAAAACAGGGTTTTGACAGTGGTTCATGTGTCCAGTCCAGGGGTTATCCACCCTCGGCATCGCTTTTGTCGAAGCGCCTCGCCCTGCCAGCTCTCAAGGCAGAATCCTTTCGGGGTCCGCAGCCGGCCGATCCTAAGCGACGGAACGATCCGACGAGGACATGAAGTCTGCAAACGTTTGGAAGAAGGGCCCACACACATGTACGACCAGAATTCTATAACATGTTTCTTCCCAACTTATCTGTTTTCTTTTTTTTGTACGAACAAGGGCCCACACATGTGAATGTGGCTCAAAACTAAGGAGCTAGGGTTACGCGGGTCTTAGTCTTTGGTTCCACTTACCAAGGTGGCCATTTTGGCACCGGCACCACAGCCATATACGACCATAATTCTATAACATGCTTCCCCTAACTTATCTGTTTCTCTGCTTTTTTCGAACAAGGGCCCACACATGCATGACCATTTGCAACAGCTGAGTTCAGAGATGGATCACCCGGTGATGGAATCCCCAAACGGGGTGGTTCAAGGGCAGCAGGAGCCTAACCTCGCAACTACCATCAACCATCCTTAGGGCCCTAAGCATCCATGGCCCCTGCTCACATGGCTGGTTTTACGCAACCCGCCGAAGTGGTAGGGCCTAAAAGGGAGAGCCAGCAAGCGCCTCCAGAATCATAAGAACCCACGTTGCGCCCAACGCGCCTTTGCGATTAAGCGTGTCCATTCGAACACGAGTTTGCGCGCCGAATGTGGAAAGCCCCTGCCTAGGGCCGCAGAAGTAGCGCGCAGGGCTAAAGCCGCGAAACCCCACGGAGTTTGCTTTGCTCCTGAGAAATGGCGTTGTGCTCACCCTGAAGCCTAGCTTGCTCAAGCAAAGTTTGCCAACTCACCCTTTCTGCGTGTACCTGAGACAAGTTTGCAGCACGGCAGGTGTGAAAATCGGCATAAGTGGGCGACAGCCAGCAAGTAATTGACGATATGGACCAAAGTGTGCTGTGTTTGAATAGGTTGTGTAGTTTTGTAGTTCGATGCAGTAATTTGGATGTAGTGTTGATTTAGATAGGGGTCAGAAGTTTGGGGGGTGCCCCATTAATTATCTTGTATTGTGGCTGGGCCATCACAACATTGGACCAACGTTGCCCCCCCTTTTCTAAATTGAGAGTGCTTTGTGTGGTGAGGGGTAAAACGAAAACGACTCCATCGTTCAAAAACAGATAGGGAGGTCACCCTCCAACCCGGAGGGTTGCGTGAAGATGAGGACATCAATTTCTACATTGACAAAACGTAATTATCCCGCCGGACCGATAACCGGCGCGGAAAAATTGGACGTCACTGCGCGCGCGGCGCTTCGGTTTTTGCACTTACCACAATGCGCCCTGTCTAAACGTGTGCGATGCTCCAGTGTGATTCACCAAAACATGTGTGTCGCTGCGGCGAAACAAGAGAAATCAAGAACAAAAGCACATAAGTTGCGTCTCGAAAGCTCACTGGCTTTAGAACAAGCATTTGCTTCTTGCCTCAGCGACACAAGCAAACCTGCACAAGTTCACTTTTGTAAGTGCTTTGGCAGGCTGCGGAGATCTGCGGGCGCCATGACTGCTGCTACTAGTGCTTGGCCTGACATGCTCAAGCCACGGTGGTCCTGCGCGTGTGCCACTACACACACAAACAGCCATAGCCGAGAAAAAAGGTCGTCGACACAATCCGGGCGTGCAAGCAGGCGTGCGACAGAGAGCGTGGGCGGGTGTGCTAACCATGTGCCGGAATGTACTCAGGCATGCGACGGAGAGCTCGGGCGGGCGCGCTTGGCATGCGACAGGCATGTACGCAGGCGTACGACGGAGAGTGTCGCGTGCTTACCATGTGCCAGGCATGTGACACAGACGCAGGCGCCCAGGCCCAACAGAGATTGTGAGCGAGTCGGCGTGTGCAAAAACCCACAAAGCCCGCCTGCTTAAACATCCCAGCTGCAAGGTCACTATGTCTATGGAGTTGACCAGGTTTCATCAAGAGCCATCTAGAGATGGAAATCCATTCGCTTGGCGGGCAAACTAAAAGGTACCGGGTATTTACACACCCGCGTGTCCGAGTGGCTTCCACCCCTGCACACCTGCTCGCTCACGCGCATCACGTCACAGCTTAACGCACGCTAGCATACCCGCTCTCGCCCATCAAGTCCGAGCTGCACGCACGCTGGCGCATGATAAGCACACCCTGTCAGGTGCATCACGTCAGAGCTGCACAACTGATAAGCACACCCGCTCACGCGCATCACGTCAAAGCTGCACGCATGCTGGGACATGACAAGCACTCCCTGTCACGCACATCACGCCAGAGCTGCGGGCTAGTTGCCGCATAATAAGCACACCCGCACACGCAAGCTGGCGCATGATAAGCGCCCCCAATGACGCATCACGTCAAAGCTGCGCGCATGCCAATACATGACAAACATACCTGACGCGCGGAGCTGCACGCTCGCTGTTGGCGCATGATAAGCACAGCCGCTCACGCGCATCACGTCCAAGCTGCACGCTCGTTGACACGTCGGAGCTGCACGACTGTTGGCACCTGATAAGCATACCCGCTCACGCGCATCATGTCAAAACTGCACGCATGCTGGGACATGATAAGCACTCCCATTCTGCGCGCTAGTTGCTCCATAATAAGGACACCCGCTCACGTGCGTCACGTCAGAGCATGTGCTGACTTGGTCCAAAACTGCACATGTCGACCTGAGATTCTGCTAGCGTGAGTTAGTTATCGGGATGTCTGAAAACCCAGAAACATGCACTCTTGTCAAACTGCCTGAGAATAGACGCATGAGCTCCGAGTACATGCGCAAAAACGTGCGTGTGACTATGTACCCGGCGCGAACTAAAAACCATGAAATGCCACGCCGGTTTCCGTGGCGTACACATTTTTTTTGGGCAACTCGATAGGTGAGAGCTTCTCAAAACAAAATCCTGCCGGCACACTGTTGGGTGGTTTTATGTGGAAACCAGCAGAAAACCACTTGGCCTCCCCCAGCAATTTTGACAGAGATAGGGATGCATTGGTGCTTGCCTGAGGTATCAATCGCTAGAAATGACCAGCTCGCGCGAAGCCATGAGTAAAGAAAAATCAACCTGCTTCCCGCCAAGCAGGTGCCACAATCACAGCAGCAGACTCTTTTCAACTCATTTAAACTAACATTTCACTCTTGTATTTGCTCCAGTTTGTGATTTTACGCACTCTTTGTAGAATCTCCGGACTGGGCTGCTTCTTGCACGATTGCGGTGCATGGAGACGCCAGGTTTTACATTTTGGCGCAAGCCTTCGCTTTCGGTTTCTGTACAGCTGACATGTTTGTTCGCGACGCCTTTTGCTTGAGGCACACCAAAAAGCCAAACAGCTGCGCGGATAGACGGATTTTAGAAAATAGGGTCTTCCAACTCGCCATATCATGCAGCCCAGATTGAGAAACTTCAAAGTGTAGAAAATGGGGGCCCTTCATGACCAGAGCCATTTTGTTTCATTCACAGTCCAGAAAATGGGGAGTGCCAACCCCACCATGGGATGTGCCATCAAGAGAAGAAACAAGACACAAATGGGCTCCAACCGCAATTTCCAAATTAATGCCGGACGGGATGATGTAGCTTCGATGTAGGTTCAAAGTTGTTGCCAGTTGCAATGTGGGTCTGCTAAATGGTTGATGTAATTGTGTCGCGTTGCTAGAAGCAGCTTTCACTCGAAAAGCCAGTGCTCAGTCCTGAGAAATAAGATCGACCCGATTTGTACGAGTACTAACAATATGAGAGTCTAGCTTAGCCGCAACCGATGCTACAGGTCCGGAACAAAGTCATTCGAACCCTCAATTTGGGCTGTAATTCACAAGCCTGAACAATGCTGGATGGCCGGATTCTTCGAAGACAGCAACGAAAGAAACCAGCAAAAAGAGAAAGATCAAAGGAAAGAACAATATAAAAAGATAACTAGAGTTCTTTAATGAAACTTTCACCCACCGGCTTCGCCGGCTTCACTGGTGTTCTGTTGTTTGTAAAATATGAAATAGTGTTGGAGAAAACACCAGACTTGGGCCTACTGCATATCAGGGCTCCTATGGATCCTAAGAGCCAGATTTAGTGGATGACCCTGGAAAGAAAGAATCTCCACTTTCAGTACCTTGTCTTCCATTTTATTGAGTCCCCAGTTAAACAAAAAAACCATCCGGTAGCGATAGTGGTGAAAATTCTTGAACATATTCGCAAACACGATTGAAGGTCATTGCCGTCCGTCGTGACACTTGTTTTCATGGAGACTCGGTACCAACCCCATGATGACACCTCAATCGCTTGGACCCGTTTCGTGTCCGCTGCTTGCGCGGCGCTTGGGCACGATGGCAAAGTCCATGTCCATATTTTCCCAGCCACTCCTCCGTCGGAAAGACGATCGAGGTCGGATTTCGCCGCGGAACATGCTCACCCCGTTTTTGTTTTTGTTGAGGGGGTCGTCCTTTGCTTTTCGGGTTTGGGGGGGGGGGGAGTGTCAAAGAATGAGGTTCAGGGGGCTTCTTTTTTTTGGGGGGGGGGGGTCAAATACTGAGGTGCAAGGGGCCATTGTGTCTTTTTGGGAAGGGGGGGTTGGTCAAATAATGAGGTTCAAGGGGCTCCGAGGGTTTAGCAATCACAATCAATGGGCCATTTTGAGCTCCACCCTAACGGTCATGACCCCCTATGCGCACCCCCGGACCCACAAAGGGAGAACCCTGAATTCTTGGGACCCCCATGAAAACCAAACAGCTTTTGAGGGCTCAAAAATAATCCATCAACTTTTAGGCTCCCTTTTTAGGGACATGGGAGGGGGGGGTTGAAGAACGAGAAACGACGACACCACTTGCAAAACATGGCACAAGACGACATCACGGAACCCCCGCACAATGAAACTCGTGGAGTTTGGTGTGTATCTTGGATCAATTTTTGAAGGGCTTGATTCCTCATTCTTTTCAACCATCGTTCTTTTTTCAAAAACCGATCCCCGTTTTTCCTGGGAATCTGGAAAAAGATTCGGATCCCTAGAAAGAATGGAAATGAAAGGTACCCCTAGATGGTTGCCTTCATCTCACTCCCAGTTCCGTTTGGGTCTTGAGTCACTTTTTGGGTTTGGCTGCCACTTTAGTGATAAATATTAGGCACTAGAATATTTTGTTCGGCCAGTCCACTCGACCGGAAAAGCGAGTGAATCTTAGGCGCAAAGAGCCGGTGTGACCTACTTAAAGACACACGGGTTTCGGCTTTCTGTTTGCAGGTAGCAACCGACCCACTCTAGCCCTGTTGGCCCAGTTTTGCTCCACATGGAATCTGAACAGGGGCCTGGAAGATAATTTTTACTAGGTCCTTCAGTGGAGAGGTTAGAATAAGGGTACCAACTTTTTCTGTAGTCCATTGTAGTAGGGCACCTAGCTGGGGGACCTAGCACATGCTCGTCTGCTGTTTTGAGGGAACCCTTTCTTCCTAATTGGTGCGATAGCTGGGGAATGTGGGACTGAACCGTTGCGGGATTCCCTAGGAAACAAGAAAGGATGCTGTTCATTAGGGGGTTGATCTCAAAAGGTCCGGTAAACATGGGATGACGATTGCTTGGGGAACCAGAAGAAAGATTTGACATTTCAACATGGAAGAATTTACCCATGGCAATTGCCAAAAAGGCGCCCTCCCACCAATTATCATGGAACCGTTCGACGTTACTTGGCCATTTTCATTTTAAAGGCACCAACCCCCTGTCAGGTTCAATGTTACTTGGTGGGAGGGTAACCAATTTGTTTAGCAGTAAAAATGGTCCAAACACTGACGATCAAGTCCGTGAACTAGGGAAGAAAGCTCATGATGATCGAGATCCGAACCCTGTGCCAAACGCTGCCCAAACATAGAACTAATTTTCAGGTTACGGGACCAAATCCAGGCATCACTGAAATTGACCCAGATGCTCAAAGCCACAGGTTGGAAAACATGGGTATGTGCCCCAAACTTGGATTTTGCCTCCCCAGAATGGTCTGAAAAGGGGATCGAGCCTCGAACGCAAAGCCATATGGCGGGTTCTCAAAAGATGGTTAGGTTCCCCTAAAGTGGTTGGTTTCATTTTGGCTTCCCTTCAAAGACCAACCAAAGGGGGTCCACCGTTTGTTCAAGTCCCATAGGGATTTGTGACAAAAAACAATCCTGATTGATTCCCTTTAACAGCCATCTGGGAAAACACACATATGATTCACTGCAAATTCACAGAAGGAACCCAACTTTTAAGAGTTCCCTCTAGCAATATGCTCTTTGCTTGTCTTTCTTTCTTTTTTGGGGGATCCCTTCCGATAATCAGGGAAGTTTCAGCAAACAGAGGGAGCACTGCACAGGACCCACTTTTCACCCTCATATATGGCTACGATTTTTGGGGGGGTCTGTAACGCGCGATGCTGGCCCGGGCTGTAACGACGTATGTAACGGCTATGTAACGAGGTCTGCAACGAGGCGAAGCAAAGCGCAGCATGCAAAAGCGCGCCTCCCCAGCTCCAGCTTGACTGCAGCTATTCAATGCAAGCCAAGCTGCGGCAAAAGGGGGGGCGCTGGCCCGGGCTGGGGTAGCAGCTACGTCTGTAACGAGGTCTAACCCCTGTTCCAACTTTTGACCTGCATGGCAAGCTCTCGGCAAGTTGACTCTTCAGCAAAAGCATGCTCTGCAGGCACCATAGGAATCGCTGAGAGTCTGTGCATGCATTGGGGTGTTTAACGCATGTCCGCCACGGCTTTGTTACAGACCCCTCAACAAAAAACACGGCCATATTGACACATCTATGACAATGGGTAAAACCCCGTGCCAAAGTGAACATCCCAATCCCCACTAAAATAGACTAATATGGGTGGTGCTCCTACCCCAAAATGCTACCATTGGTGTTGACCCAGGGCCATATAAATATTGCATATATTGTTTCGGGGTCGTAGGGTCGTTGGGCCTGTCCTGCCGCAGCTCATAGACCACACTCCCGACAAGGGCGGAATTGGGTCCTCTGAGGTCAAGTAAGCCACGTTGTAGCCTGCAGAAAGCGAATGACGACCCCACATGTTCAACCCCAGTTATTAATACTCGGGGGGTCGCAAGGGGGGTCAAAGGCCAACTCATATATGTCGGGTCCTCTTGGGGCTCCTAGGGAAGGGTGTTACTCGGTTGACGTTGGAAGGGGAGAAACAATGTAAATTTTAGCAGTTCAGTGGGGACTTCCCACTAAAACCCGGTATCAAAATGGTGAACCCAGAACCATGCTTCAAGAATGAAGAAGGCGCAGGGATTGGCCCTTACTAACCTTCGTCTACCGGGTTTTGATTGTGCAGTGCCTCAGTTATTGATAGGGGGTGTCCAACTGGGTTTAGGAGGTGAACACTTTTGGAGGTGAACACCCCCCTATTCATAAACTGGGGTTGATGAATATGGGGTCAACATTAGGGAATGAGTTGGAATGACCCCTACAAACCATCCAACTCGTGGTTTCCTTTAACGGAATTTCAAACGGGTTCATTCCCACATTCCCTGCTGAGCACCAGCCAGAAAAGCTATGCGAGAGGATATTGTGGATGACGCAACTCCAAACATCGCATCGCATTATGAAATGAACCAGGGGAGACCTTGGAGGGTGGTGTCCTAGAAAAATGTCGATGAAAGCCACTGCAAAGAAGCTCATACTGCGGATGGTCACGCGAAATCCAGAAATCGCATCACGAAATGAAACCATGGTTGAGACCATCCAGGTTAGAATATGGAAGACATTTACAGCATATGTCTTAGAGTTGACCAAATACTTCGGATGGTGGCGGAATCCACAAAATAAAGCCATGGTTGAAACCAACACATTTGTGTGGTATGTACGTTGGGGAATCTTCCACGTGTCTTGGGTGGTGCAGGACTTCGTCCATCCACAGAAAGGCCTTTGGGATGAGGAAACATGTTACCATGATCATTTCCCTAGGAGCCCCTTGAAGGGATAAAGGCCTCAAATACAGAATTTTAGGGGTACCTTCCATTTCCATTCTTTCCAGGGATCCGAATCTTTCCAGAAAACCTCCGGAAACCCAGGGAAAACGGCGTTTTTTTCAAAAGAATGATGGTTGAAAAGAATGGGGAATCAAGTTTGGGGGCCAACAAGACTATATGATCAACCCCAACAATATATCCCACAATGCTGCTTCACAAAGGAATCTCCGAAGGCGTGACCATGCCGCGATAGGGTTGGTTTTGCAAAATCGGCTTGATCACCCGTCCCCACGAAAAGCCAAAATGAGATTGCTGAAGCCAACGTGGCTACCTTGTTAGATGCTCTGGCCCAACCCTGACCACACAATCTCCGACATTGGCTCGTATGACCAAAGCGGCTTCAATGTGAAATGGGTGAGTACAAAAAACTAACATGTTGATAGATCCGCTTTAAACTTTAAACCACCAGGCGAAAAATCAGAAGCAAATGGACATAAAGGTCGTCAGGGTTGCTCCAAACTAGACAACTGGTGCGCGATAACAGGCAAAAAGAACCCCCCGGGTTTGATCTGGGCTCGCATTCAAACCCCACCCCGTTCACGCAAATGGTCATGGGTCAAAAGCTCGGTCCGCAGTGAACATCCCAATCCCAACTAAAATAGACTAAAATAGGTGGTGCCTACCCCCAAAATGGTACCACAGGTTTTGACCCACAACCATAAAACCCATGCAACCAGCCCTGGAAGCCCGACAAACAACAGCATCCTTCATGTCGGGAGCTCCAAGATGTGTGAGATTGCGCTGAACAAGTGGCTGAGAGGGGAACTGCTTACGTGCCACAAGAACACAACAAAAACAAGAAAAGACAAAAAAGCACCACCCCTCTCCCCCCAATACCCCCGCTCGGGGAGGTGCGGTAGCCTTACCCTCCTGTCCATGTTCTTACCCCTTAAAACTCCAAGGATTGGGGAAGTTCACCTTTTACAGACATATAGCGTTACCCAAAAAGTTGAAAAGTTGTGTATTTAAGAGGTAAGTTTGGGATGGGGCAACTCCAAAAAAGACGAGCCACCCTTCACCAAACAAAGGACACGCGAGGCTTCCTCATCCAGCCGCCTTTACAACAGGTGTCCCCCCCCCCCCCCCCCCGAAATGGGGGTGTTTTTTCCGTGCGCCTAAAAACCAACAACATCCCAACAAGGGTACCCTAAAAACAAGTCACATCCCAAAAAGGCCCCCAAAAAAACAAAAACAACAACGAGCCACACCAGGTTGGGACAAATGTGGGGAAAAAAGGGAATCTGCTTTAGAGGGGCCCGCCGAATGTTTCCATGGGTCCATGTCACGTGCGAGTTATCAAAGGCTGCATGTATACTTCCATGTTCCAGGCCGTGGACCCCACCCGGGGACCGGAACACATATGAGCCCCTGGCATAAACCAGTCTATGGGTGAATTCACCGCCAGTTATGTGGCTGAACTATGGTTGACCTCAGGCCTTTTGGTCCAATGGCCATGGGTTCATATGGTCAGAAATAGGTACCCCAAATGGAACTCTGGTAAATGGAGACGTGGACGATTTAACCTGCGGTCCAAATCCGGGTGGCTTAATCTTTGACCCATCCCCATATGTGGGTGTGAATTTCAACAAGGGACCCTGTGCACATCATTTCGGTTGGTATTTATGTCCACCTTGGCCACTTTGAAGCTGGGTTCCTTCTTCAACACTGGCCATTTTTTACTGTGGATGTTTGCGAAATCCATTTCGCACCACTTGGAATCCATGATTGAAACCGTTGTTTGTTGCCAGGTTACAGAAAAAAAAAAAAAACATCATCCTTCAGGGTTTGCTGGCAGTTACAGGGGAATCATCCTTCAGGGTTTGCGGGCAGTTACAGGGGAATCATCCTTCAGGGTTTGCGGGCAGTTACAGGGGAATCATCCTTCAGGGTTTGCGGGCAGTTACAGGGGAATCATCCTTCAGGGTTTGCTGGCAGTTACAGGGGAATCATCCTTCAGGGTTTGCTGGCAGTTACAGGGGAATCATCCTTCAGGGTTTGCTGGCAGTTACAGGGGAATCATCCTTCAGGATTTGCTGGCAGTTACAGGGGAATCATCCTTCAGGGTTTGCTGGCAGTTACAGGGGAATCATCCTTCAGGGATTGCTGGCAGTTACAGGGGAATCATCCTTCAGGGTTTGCTGGCAGTTCCAGGGGAATCATCCTTCAGGGTTTGCGGGCAGTTGCAGGGGAATCATCCTTCAGAGTTTGCTGGCAGTTGCAGGGGAATCATCCTTCAGGGTTTGCTGGCAGTTACATGGGAATCATCCTTCAGGGTTTGCTGGCAATTACAGGGGAATCATCCTTCAGGGTTTCCTGGCAGTTACAGGGGAATCATCCTTCAGGGTTAGCTGGCAGTTACAGGAAAATCATCTTTCAGGGTTTGCTGGCAGTTCCAGGGGAATCATCCTTCAGGGTTTGCTGGCAGTTACAGGGGAATCATCCTTCAGGGTTTGCTGGCAGTTACAGGGGAATCATCCTTCAGGGTTTGCTGGCAGTTCCAGGGGAATCATCCTTCAGGGTTTGCGGGCAGTTGCAGGGGAATCATCCTTCAGAGTTTGCTGGCAGTTGCAGGGGAATCATCCTTCAGGGTTTGCTGGCAGTTACATGGGAATCATCCTTCAGGGTTTGCTGGCAATTACAGGGGAATCATCCTTCAGGGTTTCCTGGCAGTTACAGGGGAATCATCCTTCAGGGTTAGCTGGCAGTTACAGGAAAATCATCCTTCAGGGTTTGCTGGCAGTTCCAGGGGAAGTTACAGGGGAATCATCCTTCAGGGTTTGCTGGCAGTTACAGGGGAATCATCCTTCAGGGTTTGCTGGCAGTTACAGGGGAATCATCCTTCAGGGTTTGCTGGCAGTTACAGGGGAATCATCCTTCAGGGTTTGCTGGCAGTTACAGGGGAATCATCCTTCAGGGTTTGCTGGCAGTTACAGGGGAATCATCCTTCAGGGTTTGCTTACAGGCAGCTGGCAGTTACAGGGGAATCATCCTTCAGGGTTTGCTGGCAGTTACAGGGGAATCATCCTTCAGGGTTTGCTGGCAGTTACAGGGGAATCATCCTTCAGGGTTTGCTGGCAGTTACAGGGGAATCATCCTTCAGGGTTTGCTGGCAGTTACAGGGGAATCATCCTTCAGGGTTTGCTGGCAGTTACAGGGGAATCATCCTTCAGGGTTTGCGGGCAGTTACAGGGGAATCAGTTTACAGGGGAATCATCCTTCAGGGTTTGCTGGCAGTTACAGGGGAATCATCCTTCAGGGTTTGCTGGCAGTTACAGGGGAATCATCCTTCAGGGTTTGCTGGCAGTTACAGGGGAATCATCCTTCAGGGTTTGCTGGCAGTTACAGGGGAATCATCCTTCGGGTTTGCTGGCAGTTACAGCATGGCAGTTACAGGGGAATCATCCTGGGTTTGCTGGGACCCAAAAACCCATCAGCACGTCGCGCCTTGAGAGCACAGCGCTGGGCTGATGATCCACTGCCTCCCGGACTGCCCGATGCCGCAGTTGGGGCCTCGGAAGAGTCTTCCGAGATGAGCCTGGCTGCGCGTTTTCTCATCCCCCGCTTACAAGGTTACCCTGTGATTTCCGCTCCTTTAAAGGGTACCGACTGCCAAAAATTTAACTTTGAGTGGATTAAATTCGGAAACTAGCACTAAACACTTTAGGGTTGCTAAGGGGATGGCTGGGAGCCACCAAGCAACGGAACCTAGGCCCCCGACTCCTCAAGCCCTGTGCGAAATATCCAAACATCGCAGTACACGAAACCCTGGAAGGAGTCGATTCCAAAGGTGAAGGACCAACCAACAGTGGTTTTCCATGGTTTAGAAGTGGTGCAGGATTTCGTGCATCCAGAGTGGGAGCCCATTGAAATACATTTACAAGGCTTTTTTGAACTGAGTTACATAGGCGGATGGAAAAAATCCATGTCGCACCAGTTGGGATTGGTGGTTTATCCACCAGTCATGTTGTATTCCCTAGAGGGGGCCCGTTTGGCCGATTTCATTGTTTGAGGCCCCAAAGCGGGGTAAAAGGCCGTCTAGGGTCTTGGGTTGTAGGAAAGTTCAGGCTTGGGTTGTGGCAGGTATGGATGCTTATTGAAAGTTTGTTGTTAAGTGGTACTCACTTGCCCAAAGGACCTGGAAATAAAAGGTTAACCTTTTTGGGTCCTGTTCTAAAAATTGACCAAAATGGGAAAACCAAAAGGTCAAAAGGTCGGCCTTGGGCACGTGAGGGTATATACCCCCTGGAGATGCCCTTGAATTGTCAGGCCCTTGGTTGATCCCCTGAAAGTCCAAGTACGCCCGGGGTCCTTTTGGCCTACTCTTTTGTACAAGATATATGCGATCCTGTGGATTGGTCAGAAACAGCAATCAAAATTCTACGTGGTTGCCACCAGCAAAAGGGTCCTCCCAAAAAGTCACCGAAGTCCGAAACAGAACTTAGGATGACTATGTTTTAATCAGCATCAATCACCTGCCAACCCCAAACTAACTCCAAATGCTCAGTCTTTCAATTATGCTTTGCTTGAGAGTCCATCCGATGTGAACGCGCCGCCCTTGGTTGCCATGAGGCACCCCCCAACCAATCAACGTTAAACTTGGCATTTCGGGGTCCTGGAAGACTATGTTCCTTTCAAAGGGTGCTTCCATGTTAATTGGTGGGGTAACAACTCGCCTTTCCCTACTTGACAAGTTTGGCATCGTGAGGGGCACATGTTCGGAGGACAACCCTGGACTCTTCACTTCTGCGCTATCGCACTGGTTTCCGGGGAAGAAGGCACCCCGCCGCCACTGCTCCAGTCAAGGGAAACTGGACATGGGAAATTGCTTCTCTCTTTTGCCAATCCCTAGGAGCCCCAAGTTGGCCTTTCATCTTTGGCCCAGAAGGTCCAAGGGGCTGCCTCCCAGGGATAAAAGGTTTCCGCCAACGGGGGATCGAATCCCATTTTGAGCAACTCCCAAAAGATCTCCCGTCGAATTCCCATCGCCCACCCATCGCCAAGGGCGCCATGGAAGAGGTAATTCCCGTTCAGCGATCTGGCAGAGTAAGCAGGACTGACGAATTCGCTACCTGGTCACCAACCACTTAGCTAAGTCCCGGACCATCTAAGTACGCACAAATGGCAGGAATCGTTGCAAGATGTTGCAAGGGTTGCAAAGGAGGCTGGGGGGGGAGGGGGGAAGTGGGGCTAAACGGGTGGGAACCACTTGGAGTGCAAGTACCACCTTTGTCACTTTAGACGCGCCTCGGCTTAGATTCTTAGGTGGTGGGGTGGGGAGAGTCGGGGAGAGGGACGGGCTGGGGTGAGGGAGATGGTTGGCGGGGAGATTCGGTTTGCAGCTATTTTAGTTGGTAGGCCCCCCCACTGCATGCAAATAGTCCCAGACCACTGAAACCAAGTCTGGGAGCTTCACGGAAGTGTTTGGATACCCTTCTTGAAAGCTGGGCTTGACAGTGGAACAGGAATCCAATGACATGATTAGAGTTAGCCCAGTTATAGAATGTATATTTTATGGCTTGCTTCACTTTCAGTCACTGGTAACACCCCAGATGAGTTTACGGGTCCCAGTCAAGTCGCCCCAATTTTGGGCACGGCACCTGCCCCTTGCTTAAAAAAGCAGCTCCGCCTGTCAGGCAAATGCGCCTACCTCCCAGCTCGCTCGCTCGCTTTTTGTGGGGCTCCGCTCCGACCCGGGGAAAAGATATTTTTAAAGGGAACTCACAAAGGGGCATCTACTTGGTCCTCCAGATTTGAGAGGTTAGACTGAGTTGGTACCAACTGTTTTCCGTTTTGTCGATTTTAGTAGGGGAGCCCTCCCCGAACACAAGGGTGAAAGGGCACTGGGGGACCAAGTCTAAGAATCTTGGCAACCACAACAACATGTGGTACACGGAGAATCCATGTTTGCTGATTCTGTTTCATATTCAGTCTAACAACAAAAGACTTGGGACCTCAATATACCTCAACAAGGCAATTCGTTTTTGAGGCCCAGAACCAACATCAGATCTCTTTCCCCCTGCAGTGGAGGGTGCTTGCTGATGCTTTCACTCATTCCAGGGATACCTTCTTTGCGGCCTAACCCCCATTCTAGGGCCTCAAACAAATCAGAAGTGAAAATCGCTTCCCGGTAAAACCAACTGGGGAAAATATGTTGTTTCTTTCACCAAATGGAAGCCTTCCATTCTCGCCTGAACATGGGCGCCCCGTTCTCCGTCTCGCCCTGGAGTTCAAAAACCTCGCAAACCGGTCGGCGGTCGCGCAAGCCGCGAAACAAACAACA
This sequence comes from Effrenium voratum, assembly GCA_963377175.1. Taxonomy (NCBI): domain Eukaryota; class Dinophyceae; order Suessiales; family Symbiodiniaceae; genus Effrenium; species Effrenium voratum. The sequence goes on along the minus strand of CAUJNA010001002.1, from coordinate 691,370 downwards.
TCGGAGAGTCGCAACAATGGCTTGCTGGTGTGATAGGGAATGACTCACCGAGTTTCCGGGTTGGGAGTGAACCGGTGTTGGGGATTCCCGAAGAAAAGGAAACCATAGGATGGAGGATGGATGCGTGTATTATTATTTTTTGGGGGGGGGCAGCAAGATGTTGGGGCCCTTTCTTTGAGACGAAGGCTACCCTTTTTGGGGTTGGTTTCAAGGAAAATCTCCGGAAAACCGTTAAACCGTGTTCGGGGTCTGAAAATAGACACGCACATATGATAGGATTTGGGCCCCAACATCGCAGTTGCCCACACCCCACAGTGAAAAGGGCACCTAAACTCTCCATGTACCCCTTAAAACATCACCCCCACCAAGGCATGGGCCACAAAGGTGATGTTTCAAACCACCAAAAACGGAATGTAGGGACCCCAGTTTTTATTTGGTATTGTAATGACCTCATTTCTAACGATTTTTAAAGGGTCAGAAGGAGACTCCAGGTACCCTCAAACAAGAGCCACGCACTGCAGTGTTCACTTGTGACAATTCTCTTCGGGAAGGAATCCATGGTCTCGTCAACAACCTTTTCATATGGACACCAGTTTGGCCTGGAGCAACGAGTCAATATATACCTGCGAAGCCCTGTAGTGCATTTTTTTCGCCCTTTGGGGAAACAGCAAGAACTTTCGACGCTTGAGGGAATAAACGACGTTTGGGTGGATTATCGCATTTTGCACTACCGTGCCCGCGCCTGCATGCTTCCCTCAAACCGCGGCTCGAACGAAAAGCAAGCAACTAACATCACTGAGGATTCAATTCGCCGATTGCCATTGTTCAGACACACCAGGGCCTGTGTAAGTCAAACTGCCTAGAAACGATTCATCAAACATACCAGGACCTGTGTAGGTCAAAACGCCTGGCCGCGATGGGAGCCTGGCGCCCGGGCGCCCGGTTTTTACTTGCATAGCCTCGCTCTGGCGCGCAAATGCACGGCTCTGGCCTTGACAAGAAACAGAATAAGGGTCCTCCGCATTTGCAATCGCACATCCACTCGGCGAGCAAGCCTGCACACCCGGCCCACCAGATCCTCTCCTAGCTCATTGTTCCAGGCCAACGGATTGATGACGGCGGTGTGTTGCGCTTCTAAGGCTCTCTCCAAGTCTAGGATCAGGTGTCTATACGCATGGATTTTCGGAACCATCGCGAAGGTTGTAAGGCGTTGGTCAAAGGCATGCTGGGCCAGAAGCACGTAGCCATTCAAAAACGCAGTGCTGTACTGAACAAGCTGGGCTGCACACTTCGGGGCTAACCAAAGGTTGTGCGCATACATGAGCCTGTAGAAATCATCGCCCGCTTGCGCTGTTGCACGCATGGTTGACAAGAGCCCATGGTTGGCAGGCCTTTCCGCAGTCATGATGAGCTCAGTGAGGAGGGTGTACATCCAGCGTAAAAGCAGTGTTGCGTCCGACCCCTTCACGTTGAACCACGGAAAGTGTTTCCACGATTTCCAATTTAAAAGGCTTTTGCTGAATGACCTCAGCGAAGGGTTCTTGCCAACTGCGGTGCACCACAAGCTAAAATGCCCATGGGCTCGAAGAAGTTTGACGTCGGCTGCCTGCCCATCCCCTGCTCCCACGCTGAAGTAGCCCAAGCTAAATAAGGTTACCAGAACACTTGCGGTAAAGTGTCTAAGGACCCCTTGTTTTCCAATGTGAAAGACGTCCCTGCGATACAGCATTTCTGGACGGGCTGAGTCCCCACTTTCAAAGGGAACCCTGCTCAAGGGAGGTTCAACCCACTCTTCACTCCACGGGCGTGAGGCGAAACAGGTTGTCTCCCAGCTAGGGTGTTCTGAAACATCCTCGTAGGGCATGCCAGGCAAGCCCGCGTGGCACTCTGCGCACATCCCTAAATCCCGTTTTCTCCCCTTTGTTGACCAGGTTCGGTTGAGATAAGCGATGCGGTCGAACCAACGCATGTCACCTTTGGATCCGATAAGTGTTATTGTCCAACATCGTCCATGAGCAAGGACTCCCTCATAGAACAACTCCCGCAAACCTTGCGCCACTACTGTCAGAAGTTCATCAAGCGCTAAGGGATAAGGTTTGTAGATCGAGCACGGCAAAAGCCACAAACAGAAGCGACTCAGAAAGCTGTGCTCTGTGTTGCATGTTGTCTGAAAAGCAAAGGCTTCTGAATGTTCTGGGGCTTCTCGGAGAGAATTGCAAAACCGTTTCCGGATCGGTTCAGAAACTTCGCAGCTTTGACAGAAGCAAGAGTTCTTGCCCTCCCTCATGTTCTTCGCGCTGTGGAATCCAAGAATGGCCTCCAGGGCAAAGAGCGCAGTTTGGCCACGACGGACTCCTCTCCCTTCGTCCCCGTACACTGCAACTGGGATAGAATACTCAAGGCTGCTTTCACCATCAGCTTGCTGAAATACCACATGTTCAGGGTGTTGTTGCTTGTACGCCATCCAAAATGATTTTAACGATTTTGCTGCTTCTTGAGGATCACGAAGGCCTCCCCAAAACACTTCCGGGCAGTGCTCGAGCAAGTGCTGAACTAAATCCTTCGGGGCAAGGTATGGCAATGGGAGTATTTCACCATCTCCCTTGTGAAACTGGTGATAGCTTATAGGCACTTTCCAACGCAGCCCGGCTCTCTCCACCATCCTGTGCAGTGAGCGGGACGGGTGAGAGAACGGCCGCTTGAGGCCTGACTTGCCCAGCTCTTGCTGCAGATCGTGGGCCAGGTTGGCCACTGTGTTGGCGGGAACCTCAGGCGCAGCGAAGACTGTACTTTGCCGCTGCGCGCTTGCTGCGGGGGAGCTTCCAAATCGAACTTAACCCAGCGTTGGCATTGTTCAGGCTTCGTTTTCGTTGGAAGGGGCAATTTTAGAAGTTGCGCTGACGTGTTGCAGCTAACTAAGTTCTTGAAATCAACCAACGTGCGAGCGGGTGGCCCCATCAGCTAATGCTTCGGCAGCTGCTTCGCATCGAGAACCACCAGCGCCAGCGCGTGGCTGTTGCCCTGGCACGTTGAATCGCAAAACCAAAAAAGCCAGCCTGAACTGTTGATGGTTCGATTCTGCGTGCAGCGTTATTTTGCCCCATGCGCACGTGCTGCATAAGCATCGCAACGATTCAGGAATTACTAAGTCTCATCAGCAAGTTTGGCAAGCGGGGTAGCTGATGCGTAACAATGGTTAAACAAGGCTCAACGGTAGCGACTGTCATTGCTGAACCCTATTGTTCAAAAACAATCCAGGCCAGTCTCTACCCCGTATGTCGCTTGCAAAATCCCCTTTGCAGATTGCATTGAAAATCATCACCTGCCCTTCTTAGCGGGTGGTGAAGCTGGCTTCTCAATCTTTGCCTTGGACTTTGCCTTGGGCTTAGCCCTCGCTTTAGCCCCTTTGGCAGAAGTGCGTTCCTTCTTTTCGGCAGGCGTCTTCTTCACTTTCGGGTAGAAATTCCTGCTGAAAGAAGCAGGCACACCATAATGGATGACTGTGCATGAACTAGTGTCCAGCCTTGCCCTATCCTCAATCCCCAAGGCCTGAATTGCCCTGGCCGATAGGCAAACCACACACCAATTGCCAATCAATTCGAACGTCCGAGGATGGTGCACTTTCTGCGCATCTTGGTAGAGGCTCTGGGGATGCGATTCTTGCCTGGGATTGTTGGCCGGGCTACAAAATCGAACTTAAAAAACTCCTTACCTTTTTGCTTTACCTTCCAAGTTGCTTTTTGGAGAGTCCATCCACAACACCATCCCCATAGATCTGAGAAATCTGATCGACTTTGTCGTTCAGGTCCAACATCAAGCTTGCCACCTTGTCAACAATCCTCAGCATGTGAAAGCAACACACTGTTGCAACCAAGTGTTACTGTAACTTCTTGCAAACCTCAATTGCAAACGAATTTCTTCTGTTGAAGCTCTCCCAGGTCTGGTGCGTTGAATTTCTCCTTGATGTCTTGCAATCGCTTCACCCGCTTGTTCAAGCAGCTCCTTGTTGGGTTAAAGGGAGGGGCACATTGGGCGCTTGATGAGATACAGCGAGAAACCTACTTGCAGCTATGAAACAGAAGCTTGGGGGCTTGGGAAGATGGCAAGGCATCGTCTTCTAGCTCCGGCAAGCCGGCATTCTTGCGTTGGCTTTTGCGGGATTCTTCCTCCGCCTCCAGGTCCACAATATCCTCGGCTTCCTCAACTTCGTCATCTTCATCAGGTTCGCCAGGCTTACCTGAAATGTTGGGAGGGGCTTTCACAAACTACCTTAAACACTCCACCCGGGTTTTTGCTTAAGTTGGTGAAGTTGTGAAAGGCATGACCAGCTATTCCGGCCAGTTTGTGGAAGAGGCGATTGCTTTAAGATGTTTCAATCGCAATCCAAGCCCCTAGGGACCAGCTTAATCATGTCGAAGGCTCGCTTTGAGGTCTTTGGCTCTGGCTTGGGAAAGGCTGAGGTGAGCGAGGGAACATCCGGCATGGCAAGGCTGCCGCTTGCACCTTGCTCCTGCCATTGAAGCCGACGCTGGAGACTGATCTTGTTGCTGTGCCTGAGGTTCCAGGGCACAGTAAAAACAGCAAAAGGCAGTTTGACCAGGTTCCCCAAACACGTCAAGCACCGTTTGCCATTGTCTACAATTCTGCAGGCCAATGTTTTCTTTGAGAACCAGGGCAGTCAGCCTTACAAACACTCTTGCCTTCATTTCAGTAGGTGCCCTTTTTGTTTTGAACGATCAAGGCATTCCGTGTCAAACACACCGTGCCATAGCCCCCGTGGCTAGCTCGTCATCAGAACAGATAAGCCTAACAAGTTTTTTTGCGTTGGCAGTCTGCACACAAAACAGCAACCCCCCTCTTTTGATGGTACATGTCATAACGTCAAGGTAAATATGGGACCTCCCTGTTTGACAAGCCTAAAATTTGGGTCGCCCTTAAAAAACAAACAGGAACCCAAAATAAGCAAAACACTTGGTGAACTTGCAAGCACATGCGTTTGCCTTTCTTGCGTTGCTCTTCTCACAAAGTCTTCCACTTCGAAACCAAAGAGTCTTTTCCGCGACCATGGGCCTAATTCTGAAAATCCACCGGGTTGGAATTCTCCACCAAAAGGCTCCTAATAATTAGGCCAGGGAGCTTGGTCTTGCCCTTCACTGCCGTCTCCGCCCAGAAGAGGGTTATCTGTTCATATCGATCTTGCCTGGCCAGGTCAGCTCAGGCGCGAAATCGGCCGGGTTCAGGGCTACAACTGGCCTCATCAAACGTCCAGGGTCAGTTTTGCAGTGGGCCACCACCGCATCGATGCGGGTCCTGGGAGGAGGGAGGGTTCCCCAAGGCAAAAAAACGATACGTCCACCCGAAAACAACTGGAGGACGTTTGCAAAGACCGCTGGGTAATTCGCAGAGTAGAAGGACACGGAGGGTTCCCAAGGCAAAAAACGATACGTCCACCCGAAAACAACCGGAGGACGTTTGCAAAGACCGCTGGGTAATTCGCAGAGTAGAAGGACACGGAGGGTTCCCAAGGCAAAAAACGATACGTCCACCCGAAAACAACTGGAGGACGTTTGCAAAGACCGCTGGGTAATTCGCAGAGTAGAAGGACACGGAGGGTTCCCAAGGCAAAAAACGATACGTCCACCCGAAAACAACTGGAGGACGTTTGCAAAGACCGCTGGGTAATTCGCAGAGTAGAAGGACACGGAGGGTTCCCAAGGCAAAAAACAATACGTCCACCCGAAAACAACTGGAGGACGCTTCAATCGGTTGGCCTTTGCGAAGTCTGCTGGGTAATTAGCAGAGTAAAAGGACACAGCTTCAACGCCAAGACTCTTAGTCCAACCCCAAGACTGCATGGTAGCGCGGGAAGCATACTCGCCCTCGATGGTTACTGATGACTCTTGAAGCTGCTCCCTCAACAGCTCCACCTCCTCCTTAAAGGACTCCTGAGGGTTTGGCTTCAAAGGGCTTGAAATCTACTACTTGATCACTTGCGAGGTCACCTACCTTTTGCTTGAGTTGAGTGATGCGGTATTTGACTCATCGAACCCACACAAACGAAGAATCATGTTGATAAGTTCGAGTGAAACGTTTTTCGACTCAGCCATGCATGCCGGTATTGAGTCCACATGTGACACCATCAATTCGATGTCATTCGTAGTTTGTTTGTGTGAAACGCTATTTGTCCGCGGTGAGTGAACACATTTGGGAATTTAGTTTGCTGCTTCTTCTTTTGCATAAACCGTTGTTTGGCTCAACCCTGTCCGCACTGACATGTCGCGAAGCAGCACCCAGAGTGGTCCCAAAACAAGTCCCCTTTTTGAACCCACACAACTGAAAATAATTTTGGTGTTCTTCTTGGCTAAGTTTGGGTGAACCGTTCATTGCCGCAACCCTGTCCGCACTGACATGTCTCAGCAAGCGCCCCCAAAACGGAAGCCTGATTTGACTGAACACAAGCGAACATAAAATGGTCCAGTACGTTCAATTGAACAGCTATTTGACCAGACCCTTGCTGCGTTTGATCCGGAACATTTTGATGTTCTTCTTGGTTGGTCTGAATGAAACCCTATTTGCCCCAACCCTGTCCGTGTTGAAACCACACATCTGGAAAATCTGTTCGATGTTCTTCCTGCTTTTGCCGCCCTTCTCAAAGTCGGCAATCACTGCAGCGCTTACCTTTGTGCCACCTTTTGCGGTGGGTGTCATCACCCTACGAAGTCTGCTCCTTATGGCAACCTTACTGAGGAGAAGCACACCAGGTTTTGGCCTCTCTGCATTGGTGTCCTGAATGTCGGGGACTGCATCTTTGGGCACATCGGGAACCTGAAAGATTTCATCTAGCGGTTCCTCATCAACTAGCGTCTCACTAGCAGTGGGCGAGGCCACGGAAAGCGGAGTGACTTGTTGTGTGGCAGAGGGCTCTTTGGCAGTTTGCGGCGGCGCATCAAGCCGAGTGTTGCGAACGGGTGTGGGCAAAGGATGCACTGGTGCAGCAACAAGCTGTGAGTGGCTCTCCAAGGTCTCATCAAAAGCGCTGCCCAAATTCTTCTTCAGTTCCTGCGCAGCGCAGGGTTGCCCGTAACCACATTAGCAATGCGAAATGGAATTTTCCATGCAACTAATCGTGGAAGAGCGTGTTGCTATTTCCTTAGGATTCTCCACGCCCCGCAACCCTCTAGGTCCCCAAAACCTCTGGCACCCTGAGCTAGGTTGTCTCTACAGTGCCCCAAGCGTCGGCCAAGCAGTCCCAGGCGTCCAAGGGAATGTCGTGACAATGCTCATTTGGGCCTTTTAGCTTCAAAGGGATCGTGAAGGGGATGTTTCGACAATGCCCTACGCTTGCTTTAGTTTCACGCACTCTCATGAGCATTCACAAAGGCGGAATCCAACGAAAATCGCCAACGCCCAACAATCCGGCATTTGCGTTTTGCAAACAGTGGTGACCAAGGAAACCAGTTCCTGTGAACTCCTAAACGGGTTTCCGCAATGCACGCATGATGTCGTTTTATCATCGGGCCAAACGTGTTGGACCTGCCTAAATCACATTGAATGGTTTGACTAGGCAACCAACCCCCCTTCGGCCACCACTCTCCTCGCCAGCCTCAACGGCGCCGTCAGCTTCGCCAGGTGCGTCCTGGGGCACCTCCGAATCTGCCGCAGGCAGAGCTCGCGCTTGACGTTCCAACTCCTGGGCTGGGGCGAAACGACCGAGGGCGATTTAATGCCATGTGCTTTGGTTTGGGTCAATTCCTGAAAGCAAGGGCCCCTGAAGCAAAGCGAGCCACGTGAAGTTCCCGCATGAGTTCCGCATCGGTGCTTTCCTTCAACCATGGCGATTGCTCCATGATGGCGCCCAGCCCCTCCATGAGTGTTCGACTGGACCAAGTACGACTACTAGCCATCAGGGTCTTTGAAGTGAGCCTGTAGCTGCAGCTGTTGAGGGAAATGGTGCGAGTTGGGCAATTGGACCTGCTAAGCTGTGGCCCCAATTGACACGGGACACATTGCTCACGATACTCAAGCAAGTGCCAATTGTTTTCCAACCAGCGTTGCGTGAAGTCAGTGGGGGCCAGCCATAGTCAAAATTGTAGGCCGCCGCGACCCCGGAAAAAAAAAACGCCGTTTGGCCGGCAATAATCGCCGTTTGGCCGGCAATAATCGCCGTTTCAAATTCCCGTGTTTCGCAAAAAACACATCATTGTGCTTTGCCATGCCCCAAATTGGGTTCCCATTGATGCCAAGGGCGCCCGCGGCCTACTAAACACTTACTCATCCAAGTGCTTTGCAATTTCTTCTGCGCTAGGGACCAAGGCTTTCCAAGCCTCAGGGATCACAAGCCTCTGGCTCTTCCGCACGTAAAGCAGGGCCTCAACAACATTTGCCTCCGGCCAGGATGACCACTGAAGCGTTCCCACACGAATCCGAAGCTCCTCATCGGTGACAGCCTGGGCGGGCGTTCCGAAGTTTCGACCCAACGAAACAAACTAATGGCAGCTGGCCTCTTTGTTGGAGGGCACCGGTCTGGGTTCTTCAATGATGTCGACAAACATGGAAATCAGTTCTTTGGCAAAGCCCACGGGATAGCTCCTTGGCAACTGCATTGGGGAATCAATCCAGCCACAACTGTTCAGGGACAAGGTTGAGACGAGTTTCTGACTTTTCTTGAGGCCGGGGGCCCCTGTGAAGCGAGCCTTCTGGCTACCGTCAATATAGCGTCTCGTGGTTTGATTCTTTTTCTTGATGTTCACAGCTCTCCTTCGCAAGGTGCCACGATCAAGGCCGCCCACAGCACAGCTATTGGAAACCACCATGGACCTCTTGGGTGTGTTCCCTCCAAACTGCATCATCCAGAATCTAACTCCATGTACCTTAAGATCAACGTAACCCACACCATCTCACGTGACTCAAGCGCAAATGCAACTACCACTGCAACTGAAAGGCCAGCATTCCAAGTTCCCGCATTCGCTTGAAAAGCCATTGTAGACGAGGGTGACGTAGAATGCAGCTTCCCGCCGGATTCTCTATAAGCCATGTTGAGGTCATGCAAGAAACCAATGCCAATAATAGAGTGCATCTGACAGGGCCATGACCAAAGATGTTGTGTCAGGCTGACCACACTTACTTTTCAGCGGTCCCGCGCCTTGATGTCATTATATTTCCAGCTCTGACATGAGGGAAGCCTTCCTGCCCCAACGGTGTAAGGGCATCCCTCTGAGAAGTGTGCCTGTTCACGGTGCTGTAAGATGAACACACTAAAGCAAAAACATTCAGCGACATTGAGTAGACGCCGTTCATGACGGTGCACACCCATAGCCTTAGCTTTCAATCCCTGCGCCCTCCCTCCCGAAACAAAGGCAGCTTCAATGTTTAACAAGCTGCCAAGGAACACAAACCCGGCTTCAGAGTTGACATCCATGAAAGATCGTTTCTTCTTACCATTGCGCTTTGAACGCCTTCTTTCAGGCTTTCCGTAGTCAGGATCCAGGGTGATATCTAGAGCCCGAGATGCCAGCCCCGCCCTTGCCGCAAATTTGGCAATCCGACTGATGCCAGAAAAGCACTCGACCACATGCAGGTCAAGGCTGCCAGGCTCGTGCGGGCTGAAGTCCATCCAGGAAACCAGTATGAGCAACCAGATGAAATCCTGAGCAGGCTTTGGGGGCAGTTAAACAGAATCTTGTTTTAAGGGAACATGCCGTCATTGTGAGGCTTCTTAAGTGCAATACCAGGGGCTGTAGGGCACTCAAAGCAAATCAAGCGCCAAATCACAAGGCGAATCTCATCAGGAGTCATGGCTCGGGATCAGCTTCAGAGTCTCAAGCGAACCTTGTAACTACTCTTAATCTGCTGCATGCTTTTTTGAGTTCCAGTTGCTATTTGATTAAGCTTCTTCTAGGCTTTCCACGTTGAGCAATCACGACTACAACAAAGCCCAGTTCCCGCTGCACCCCTGGCAGCTCTAGCAGAAGCAGCCTTCCATAAACAAGCCAGCATCGCCATCAGACCGGAGACCCTCCTCGAACCCGGACACAACGAGACAATGAGGAAGTTGAGATCGCCTGCGTTGATGCCGGGAAGCGATTGGCAAAGCCCTCGCAGAAATGGTCAATAAATAGGGTCAACAGGGCAAAAGCCAAACCTTGTTTTGGTTTATGTGATTGGTAAATGTGGCGGCATGTCAATCACAAGTGTTTTGCCACCCCCAAGAAACCCTGACTTATTCCTGGCTGGGTGGGCGAATTTCACCGATACGATAGAGGCGCTTGCCATTCATCTCGTGGCCACCCGGCAAGGCTAGCTCCCTTTTAAACTGACAGCACTAAGAAAGTCCGTACTGAGACACTACCTGAGTCGGGCCCAACCAGGCCTGCCCATTGCTTATCTGGCCGGGCGCCAGCACCAAGCCTGTGCCAGCAAAGGGTGCTTTGCAAGTCCAGTCACAAAACCCTTCGCAAGCATCAAAATAGCGCATCAAAACGGCATCAAAGACCATTTCAACAAGAGGGATGCTTTTCCACTTTCCCGGACAACCCAAGGTTAGGCGACGTTGACCAGAACATTGGGGGCATGCGTTGGATCGTTGTTGGCGCGATTGCTTTTCACCGGCTCATCGATCACTCGGACAGGTCACACGTGGCGCGCCCCACGCAGCTGAGCAGCAGGACACGGCACGTGTGTAGTGCAACTAACGCGCATGCATGATGCGCCCCCCTAGGGATGGCCGGCCCCATTCAGGCCATCGAGCAAAATGCTGCATAGCCAGGCTACCCTCACTCAGTGTCACTCTTCCGTGGCACTGCCCCTGGGGGTTAAACAAGCGCAAGCCAGAAAGAAGCAACCACTGTGTGGGGAAAGTCCTAAGTTTGGGATCAGTTGCAAACAGATTGCAGTGAAGCTATCAACTTGCTTCCCTTCTCAACCAACCGGTTTTGTCCCAAGCACCTGGGAACTCCTGGCACAGCTTCGCGGCAACCTCGAAGAAGCCCTTGTAATCCTGGGCAGCGAGGAACTCTTCATTGTGGGAGCACAGGTTGTAGAACTCATCCTGCCAGAAGGGAAGAGCAAACGGACCCCAAGCCAGCTACTTTAGCTAAAAACAATTGCAAAACAATGGCTGCCCAATCATGTTAAATTGAAAGTCAAAGCTTGTGTAAAGCTACTTCCCAAAATTGATGGTTTATTACTCCCCGGATGAGTTGCGGGCTTGTGCGGGCAACTGTTGTAGGCCGTGTCCTGTCGCTGGGATGGCGCTTGAAGGCGAGGCTTGAGGTGGATCTCGAAAGCGTCTTTGATTGCGGACCAGCGGGCTTTCATGGATTCGCCCTTGGGGCAAAAGCGCCTGGCAAACGTGGCGGGCCCTGAGGCGCTTCTGGTTCTTGTGCGTTTTGGCGGGGGCCCGGCTTCGCCACCCTCCAGCTTCTGAGGCGTCTGCTCAGCTTTGGTTGGGTTTGGGCTCTTGCTGGCCCTTTTGGCGGGTTGCTTGTCTGGGACAGCCTTGGGTTTGGCTTTCGCTTTTGCTTTGCCTGACGGGGCCGCCTTGTCCTCCACGAGATCCACCACGTCGGCAAGCTTGTCTCCACCATCGCAGTTGTCTCCACCACGCCCGCCGCCGCTGCGACCGCGACCGCGTCCTCCACGACCACGACTGCCTTCTCCACGGCCACGTCCTTTACCACCGCCTCCGCGACCGCGCCCATTGGCCTTTTCTTCGCCGCCAGCCAGCTCCACATTGACGATCTCCACATCATGCTCCTCCTCATTCTCGCAGTCAACCTTGCCAGCGCTGAGTTGTTGACGACGGGAAACCAGAGGGACCTGCAAGGCTAATTTCGCAAACCTTGGCCTAACACCTACAACACGCGCAGAACGGACCTTGGCCTTACAATGAATCAGAATGGACTTAAATGGTCTTTCGCCCCTCCGGCCTTCACGGTCAGCAGATTCGGAGCATCAGCGGCAGAAACGTTGTTGGACTCCTGATCGGGGAGCTCCGCGTTGTTGCCAGCAGGCTTGCTCTGCTTGGACTTGGCAGAGGTCCGCCTTGGCTTTTTGGCCTTGCTTGTTTCTGCGGGCGCTGCCTCCGCAGTTCTCTTGCTCTTCGCGTTCTTCTCAATCTCCTTCTCAATCTCCACGGCATCCCCCAACTTGACCTGTTCCGTGTTGGGGCGCTCCTCAGACTGCTTTTCACCGTCCTCCTCACCCAAAGCTTCAAGAGTCTGGGCGTCGCCGGCCTCATGGGAGACATCTTGAAACTCGCTCATCGGCTCCTGCTTGTTCTCTACGGCGTTCTCCACTGCCTTCTTCTCAAGCTCCTCCATATTCTCCTTAGGCTCCGTGGGGATGTCCTTTGCTTCCTCAGCCTCCTTGGCCTCCTTGGCCTCCTCAGCCTCCTTGGCCTCCTTCGCTTCCTTGGCCTGCTTAGCCTCCTTCGCCTCCTTCGCTTCCTTGGCCTGCTTAGCCTCCTTCGCCTCCTTGGCTTCCTTCGCCTCCTTGGCCTCCTCAGCATCCTTGGCCTCCTTGGCATCCTTGGCCTCCTTGGCCTCCTTCGCCTCCTTGGCTTCCTTCGCCTCCTTGGCCTCCTTCACCTCCTTGGCCTCCTTGGCATCCTTGGCCTTCTTGGCCTCCTTAGCCTCCTTCGCCTCCTTCGCTTCCTTCGCCTCCTTGGCATCCTTGGCCTCCTTGGCCTCCTTCGCCTCCTTGGCTTCCTTCGCCTCCTTGGCCTCCTTCACCTCCTTGGCCTCCTTGGCATCCTTGGCCTTCTTGGCCTCCTTAGCCTCCTTCGCCTCCTTCGCTTCCTTCGCCTCCTTGGCATCCTTGGCCTTCCTCCTTCGCCTCCTTGGCTTCCTTCGCCTCCTTGGCCTCCTTCACCTCCTTGGCCTCCTTGGCCTCCTTCGCTTCCTTCGCCTCCTTGGCCTCCTTGGCATCCTTGGCCTCCTTGGCCTCCTTCGCTTCCTTGGCCTCCTTAGCCTCCTTCGCTTCCTTCGCCTCCTTGGCTTCCTTCGCCTCGAGCTTGGTCGCCTCTCCTTCCTCGCAAGCCTCCCGGCGCCGCTTCAGCTCCTTCGCGGCTTCGTTCGCAGCAGCAGCCGCAGCGTCAGCCACGGCCATGGCAGCCGCCGCATCCTTTGCAGCCTGAGCAGCTTGTCGCGCAGCCTCATCTGCCCTCCGTTCAGCAGCAGCCGCCTCCTGCTTCAAGATGTCCACCTTCTCCACTGGCTCACGCCTTGCCAGCTTCCGGCCTGCTGCAAGGTCATCCAGGTCGTTCTGGCGGCGAATCTCCTCCCACTCTTCCGGCTTCATCTCTCCGTGCCACGGGTCAAGCGTGTCTGGCAGGTCCTCGTCTCTTGGCTGAGCATCCGTCCATTCCTCGGTCCTCTGGCGGGCCTCGCTGACATCGTGGACCACCATGGGCAAGGTCTCAAGGTTGTCCATGCACCGTCCTGTGAAACAAACGACACGTACCCGGAGCTAGTTTTGTGCGGTTTGAACCAGATTCAGGGTCATAGAGAACAAGAGATGTGTGGTGAACTTGCCCAGCTTGAGAGTTATTGTGTTGTCTTCGGTTTTTAATTTGAACCAGTCCTTGAACACAAAGGCTTGCCCCCCTGCCAGCAACTGTGGCATCAACCGTCGGCACACCCCGGCTTGCCAACTCTTGCTTCACCGCCTCCATCCGCTGCAGGACCTCCTCCCGAGAGGGCTGCGAGGCAATCGACATGCTGCCGCGCGAGGTACTGGGGCTGGCTGAGCACAAAGCGATCGGCGGGTCCGCCTGAAAGTTTCCGTTGTTGTCGGCCTCGTTTTCGGAAACCGATTCATAGCCATCAACGATGGCTTCACCCTCAGAATGGTCTATGGAGATAGTTTCTTCCTTTTCATCAGCGGGCTCGCCATCCTCAATGGCCAACACTTCTGGCAGTTGTTCTTCTGGTGAAGGTTCTGGTGGGGCATCCCAATACGTGTCAAAAGTCTCCCACAGGCCTTTCAGCAAGGGGTCCTTAGGTTTGCAGGGCCATGAAACTGTAATTCAGCAAATTGAAGGGCCAATGAGTTGATGGGCATTCACACCAATCAAAGGGTCGACAAGTTGAAGGGAATTTTGACAAATCACAAAGGTCCATGGGCTAAAGGAAAATCCAACAAAGAAAAAGGGCGATGAGTCGATGGGCATTGGCTGAAGGCTTTGCTCAAGTTGATTCAAGGATCCCGTGGGCCTTCGGCGCCTGAGAGCCACCTTCTGCAAGCATAGCTCATTATCTTGCGAAGCCCCCAGCTGTCTAAGTTCACCCGGGTGACATCACGAGGATCCAGACCCATGAGCCCTCGCCACTGTCTCACCTTCATGGGTGAGTGTTTATTCTCTCCCATAAATCCTTAGACTGTGGAAAAGCAGCTAGCCTTCTTGATTGGGCAAAAGCGGGGCTCGTTGGCTTGACAATCCTGGAACCTTTTTGCTTTGTTACCAGGTTGCAAATTAGATCTATCCCCGACTGAGGATATGCGGGTTCATCAGACATCCAGTGTCATAAGTTTGGGCCAGGTTGCAAATTAGATCTATCCCCACAAAAACAGCTGAGGATTCGCGGGTTCATCAGAAATCGGGTACCACAAGTTTGGCCCAGGTCGCATTTAGATCTATCACCCAAAACACAACTGAGGATTTGCGGGCTCATCAGAAATGCAGTATCATACGTTTGGGCCAGGTCGCAAATTAGATTTATCCCAAAAACACAACTGAGGATTCGCGGGTTCATCAGATATCCAGTACCATAAGTTTGCGATTTTCAACATCCATGCCTCTTGCCTGAGGATGTCAATCGACACTGGCGCAGCCTTGTTTGACAAAGGGCACCACCAACATGCTAGGATCTCAGTGGCCTCCAAGTTGGCCAGCAAAGTTGACATCCCACCCACCCCTGTCAACGCCGGGCTTGGCCAAGAGCAAAGCTTACCCTGCGTCCTCGCCCGATCTCTGAGAAGGGCTGACTGCTCAAAAAGGTCTGCCAGTCTAGCCATGCCTAAGGCCTAAGGTTGCTGGGCAGTGCCTACTTGAGCCCGCAGCTAGAGGGAACTCCTGAGAATAAAGGGTTATTTTGCTCCTGGAGGGTTGTGGTAGGTCATAGCGAGTCTTCCGAAATCCAGCGCCCCCCCGAAACGGAGCCAGGCCTTCAGCTCCATCAGCGGAAGCCAGATGAAGCGTCAACGCCTGAAGCCACAGCAACATGTCGGTCACCCCCAACTCACCAAGCTCAGCAGCGCAAACTGAAGCATGCCCACTGCAACAATCCCTTCATCCCATCAACTGCAACCTGCAAAAGCAACTGAATGCCCTCCGAAACCCAAAAGCAGAAACACGACCCCAGCAAGCTCGCCTCCGCACGCAGACCAGACACCGCATCAGTACCTGACGAAGGGCGAGCGAGCGATGTGGGGAAAAAGGCAGTGGCTGCGCACTTGGTGACCTTTGCCGCGGTGTGAGGGCCGATGCAAGCCAAACAGCTCGCACGGGCGCACTGTGACCGGAAGAGGGATGCAACATGCCACTAAATAACCAAAACAGTAAAAGCGCTGGTTGCAAAAATAATTGCCGTGTCAAGGAAAAACACGGTTTTTCTCCAAACAGCAAAAAAAAGGAACCTGTTGGGACATGCAGGTATATATATATATACATATTCGGGGGTTGCTCTTCTGGGTTCAGTGGTTCGAATCAGACATCAGACCACTTTTGGAGGGGCCCCCGCCCCCATACTTATCCCACTGGGGTTGATGAGAAACGTGGCCTGGTAAATGGAAAAGGTAGACTAAAACCTGCGGTCCACATCCGGGCGGTTTGATTTTGACCCATACCCTTGTGACGTTGCTCATGCGGAAAATGTGGGGTCAACACTAGGAAATGAGTTGAAATGAACTCTATAAACCATCTTATTCGGGAATCCCGAAACGATTCATTCAACCACCTTCCCTGCACCCTCATTGTCTTGACCACACATACGCCGCCCCTTGCCGCGACCGCTTGACTGACCAGCGGCCCGGCCCAGTACCGCAACCGCGACTGCGAACCGGATGTTCGGCACGGCTTGACCGGCCCCGCCGTGCCGCGCAGTGAACGGCATGTTCGTTTTAAACCAAGGGGTGGAACTCATTGGGTCAGCCCAATGCTTGCCGACTCAATTGCAATGGGGAGGGGCCCTGCGCAATCAAAGTTGATCAGTTTGGGAAGCAAAGACAAACATGTGAGCTCTCCTCGTGAGCTCTCCTTTAAATCACCCCCCAAAAACGTTGTTATCCAAAAAAGACACGCCAACACATGAACAGTAAATCCCACGGTACGGCGGAGCCGTACGCCCCTCCAATGGGCCAAGCCAGGGTTCCCCGTTAACCACAAGGCCCCGAGGGAAATTAAAAGCACCTCAGGGTCCCATTCATCCAAAAAAAAAACCTCAGCCCAAGAGCAAGAAAGCTCATTTTATCACAACAGCCCAACAGCACGAAGGCTCATTTTTAAATGTAAGTCTTCAAAGTAAAATCTATGACCCCTTTCAGGGGGAAATCTTCGGGTTTGTCTCCAAAGCCCGGGGGTACTTGCTCCCCCCCAACCGACCCGCAGGCGGGGGCTGACCGTCAGACCCCTCCCAGCTCTCCCGCTTTGAACCAAGCCGAAAAGCGTCGTTCTGCAAGGCCTCCCTGGCCGGGCACAAGGTGCTCTTCACTTGCCTCAGATGACTTCCACTTGGCTTTTCGACCCCTGGAAAAAATACATACATATATATATAACGATTTCCAGAATGGAGAAACTCCAGTTTTAAAAACCAACAAGGGAAAAACATATAATATATTCTTGAGCAATTGGAAGATGATTTTGCCACCACGGATGCAGATTCGGGTTCGCCACAACCTAGACTCTCCTGCTGACCCTGCCTAAGTTGCCGATAGGGATCGGAACCCAAATGGTCCAGGACAGCTTCTAGGTCCTCTAGATTTGAGAGGTTAGAATAAGTTGGTACCATTTTTTTCGGCTTTGTCTATTCTAGTAGGGGAACCCTCCCCCAAAGAAGCGGAGAGAAGGGCACTACTGGGGGACCTGGTAGACTCTCCTGCTGACCCTTAAAAACTGGGTCCATGACCCCATTCGTTTAAGAAATGACCATCCAACTTTTCAGGGAAGTTTGAGGGTCCATGCAGTGGGACGCAAATCGCCCATCTCACTGTTGCTTTCCACTGCAACTGCTGGGCTTGGCCTGTTGTCCTTTCTGTTTCCCTGCTAAGCCTCCCACAAGGTACCTACTCATAACCGACACACCCAAGTTGATTTGTCGCTGAAGGAAACCTTTGAGGGTCCTTGGTACCTAAGGGGTCATCATTAAAAAACAAAAAATCAACCCTCCCCCCCCCCCGCCAAAAAGAAAGAACAGCAACCAAAAAGCGCAACATGCTGAGAAGGGGAGCCGAATTCAATTTGGGGTGGTACCTTAGACACACCCCACATGAAGGAACCTGAGTCTCCATGACCCTTGAAAAATGGGGTCATTGCCCGAAAGAAAGATTCGGGTCATGACCCCTTTTTCTAGGGGTCACGAAGACTCTAGGAAGACCAAAAATGCAAAATCATCGAAAGGCTTCAGCTCAGTCTGGCCATGTTGCAGCGTCTTGTTCACGCGGTCGAAGACACTGCCCTTAATCGCCTCCTGGTGCTGGTGATGGCGAATGTCAGTTTAATGTCAGTTTGCCTTTTCAAATGGGTGTGCGTCAAAAGCAATGGGATCCCACTTTGGGGTAGGTGCACCACCCATTTTAGCCTGTTTTGGTGGGGATTGGGGATGTTCACTGGGGATACGATTTGGATTTTGACCCATGGCCAAATGGCATCTACCCGCCCTCCAACAAACATAGCACCCTGTGGGAGGGAGGGTATGGTGGGCAGTAACACTGCCTCCCCCTGAATTAAAAAAAAAAAGGTTTCTGCACCAATCGGATTTAGGGGGGTTGTACTTTCTAAGGGTAATGTTGACCCGGATTAATAAACCCGGCCTCTGAATACAGGGGGGTGCTCCCCTCCAATAGCGATGAACCCCCACTAAACCAGGACCACCCCCTGTTCATAAGCTGGGACTTATGAATCGACCTCCTACTCCAATTTTATTGGGTGTAAAAAACCCGGCTTTCCCTCATTGTTTCTTGTTCATGGCACTTGCCCGCCTGGACGATCGAAGAGAGCGACAGCCTCGGTAAACAACTGCATGGGTCTTGGCAGGCACAGGGTAGCCTGCTTGGGGTCGGCTTGCAGGGAAACCATATTATGGAACTCCGTGCCTCGTTTTCCTTGGGGGGGGGGGGAGTCCCCTGTTCTAGGATCAAATGTGAAACTCATGTGGGGGATGGCACGTGAAAACCAACATGAAGCTAAACATTTGGCTGTGAATTTGAAGAGGGGACTATCTCTCAATGGTTTGATTGACAAGCACCGAAGGGTTCCCTAGTAACATTTGTACCCATTTAGGGGGTTGTCTCAAAGGAAACTCTCCATGAGTGGGGGCTTCCCTTTGTCCAAGCCAAAAGAAAGGTACCCTCATTGTTTGAGAGACACCCAGGAATTTTCCCTGAATTCAACTCTCCGTGGCTGAAATCAGCCAATTAGGGCGGGTTTGTAGCCAGTGAGCCCCCTTCAAACCCTTGGTCCCTTTAAGAAG
Organism: Effrenium voratum; assembly: GCA_963377175.1. NCBI lineage: Eukaryota > Dinophyceae > Suessiales > Symbiodiniaceae > Effrenium > Effrenium voratum. Next base: position 672,684 of record CAUJNA010001002.1, on the reverse strand, counting down.
GGTGATGAACCCTTGCTTTGGATGACCTGTTTGAAAACGACCGAAATAAGAAACTGCCCAAATCACAAGTTGCTGGTAGGTGGGGCACAGCCGACTGCCCTCGGACATGGGAAATACCCTGTTCTCGTGCTGGAATTCCAACCCCATGGCAACTCGGCCTTCGTCCTCTTGGGAAACACTCAACAGCCAGGCAACGTGGAGATACAACCAGAATCTGACAAAGGCCCGACCATTCCCCCAGCTTGCGGAGTGTCATTGGAAGTCGAAGTCTTGACCATCTTTTGGGGGAGCTGCATAGACCTAGGCTCTCCTTCTGACCCCGAATAAAAAATGGGCCGGGCCCTTGCCTAAATGTTTTCGCTTCGGGTCAGATGGGCCAATTCTTTTCCCAGGAATCAGAAAGGAGACTCTAGACTCTCCTGAGCCTGTAGAACCGGGCCAGGTGAACCGAAAATTTCTTTCTGTTGGGTCTGACCCACCATCTTTTGACAGGCTACCCTCCGTGGCCCTGTACAAAAACGGGTCATTTGAAGTCACTGGACCCCTTTTTGGGTAGTCACACCTAGGGTATTCGGAGACTCCAGTCACTTGACTCTTGGCATCCGTGACCGTGGTTGAATGGACGTTCGGTGGCTTTTCAACTGAAAGAGTTGGAGGAACTCCTTGGAAGGTCACTCGGAGTCCCTCATCTAGGTCCTCCAGATTTGAGAGGTTAGAGGATAGGGTACCCGATCTTTTTTTGCTGTAGTCTATTTTAGTAGGGGAACCCTCCCCCCAAAAAAGGGCAAAAGGGCACTACTGGGGGACCTAGTCATGCAACTGGCAGTCAAGACAAGCGATATATACGCACAGCCACTTGCCAGCAAGGGCAAGCCCGCATTCACAAGCCCATCATTGATTCATGGGGTGTCCCGTTTTCGGAGTCCTTCACTTTCCCACCTTTTCAGCCGTTGCTCCAATACGAAACCGAGAGAAAAACAGGTGATCTGAATGAATTCCGACGCCTTTTGATTCGTTTCATCAGGTCACTGTATCTAACCGAACGAGATTGATCGGCTCGGTGGAAGGCAACTTCCGGCTGGCTGTAGACAAAGGGAGTAGAGACTCCCTGAGGCTAACATGGAACAGGGTTCCACTTTTTGACCCCAAGATGGACTTAAACCCGGTTCTCCTTGGGCAACGAACCATTTCTGGGTTTAAGTCTACCCTGAAAAAGTCAAAAAGTGGAGCCCTGACATGGAAGCTTCCCCTCTGCAAATCAAGTCTTGCAAAGGGTCCTGGGAGCCCCCTTCGTCGGGAGGGTATACCAGTTTGCTCCCGTGGCTTGGTCACGTTGGAGCAACCCAAACCGCAACCAGACGCCCCAACGTTCGGAACGAGCGTTGGGATCGGATGGCACTCTGCCCCCGCGGAAAGAGCAACCCTGCAACCAGAGGTCATCGGTTTCCGGTCAATCGAGCTGGTGGAACCTATCTTCACGCACTTAACTTCCCAGCTAATGTTTACCCGAAACATGTAAAACAACAGGTCGACAGGTTCAATCTCAAACCAAAACCGAGAGGTCTTTAGTTGTGGTTGACGTTGGAGGGGGAACACAAATTTATTTTTCAGCAGTTAAGTGGGGACTCCCACTAAACCACAATAAGCAAAAGTGTAAAATGTTTCCCAACAACAACCATGTTGAGCCCTCTTTTCATTGAAGTCGAGAGGCCCTTTTAAGATGTCTTCGAACTAATTCGATCAGCTTCCGTGATTGTTGGAAAGGGGGTAAAGGGGTTGAGGACAAAACTGACAAATATGTCACACCTACTCCCCGACAAATTAACCTGGAACCCAAAAAGGGGGTCCTTAACAATGCGATTCTGCATATTTGTTTTTGGGGCTCGTTAAAAAGGTAAGGGTCTGTGCGGCTTGGCCAACAAAAACATGTGGCGCGTCACGCGCATGTCTGCTTCGTTGCCCAGCTGCTCAATCCTGAGGCGGCATGAGGCCTTTGGTTTCGAACACCCCACTGGACGTCGGGGAAAAAGCACGGTATTCGTTGCACTCTGTGTGTTGCTTGCCTAAAAAAGGGGCCCGCCCACCCACCCACCCCCCCCCAAAACAAAACACACGGAAACAAATAAAGAGAAGAAGTCGAAAACTAAAAAAAACAAATTTAAAGGAAAAGCGGCAAGGGTTTCTGGCGATCAAGCTGAGTTACCTAATTTGAAGCCCTCAATAAACCCCTTGCGCTTCCCACTGGAGGTCTAGGTTGGAACTGGACCTGGCTACAGCCCCTGCAAATACCAGCAAATCATGGTTTCCCATGGTATCAAAGTGGTGCGAAATGGATTTTGTCCACCCAGAGTAGGAACCTGCCGGCCTTCCGAGAAAGAAACCCAACGGGCTGTCGGAGTCTCCTGACCTAATCCAAAAAGGGGGTGACCCTAAGGGTCATGACCCCTCCAATGCACACCCCCGCACCCTGCAATGGAGAACCCCGACCAATTCCTCAGGGGCCCAAGGGAAAACAATCAGATTTTAGGGTCCAAAAACAATCGAGACCCTTAGGGGACCACAGAATCTGCCCCGGAAAATTTCTGGACCCCGCCGCGGAAGTTCTTGGAACTCTCTGAAAGCTGCCCCAAAACACCAAGAGTAATCCTATTTGGGCAGAGACGGCAGAGACCCCATGGGTCAGATTCGGAGGCAGGCAGAACTTCTGGGCCACTCCTGTTCCGCTCCCTGTCTCGGATCGCTGAAGTATCAGAATCTCACTTGCTGAGTGGATTTTGCAGAAAAAGTTTAAACTGTTTGTTTACAACTGAAATTGGTCTTCCCAAAAAGTTTAAAGTTCATGAACTCAGGAAGTGAGTGGGTGAGTGAATGATCCCCAAACATCTCAACAGGCCTTTCTCTCGATGCACGCAAAGGCCCGAATCAAGGTGGATCTGGACCAAAGTTGGGAAGTGAAACAACCAACAAATGAACATTCGGTCAACTTTGCACCCTCAGTGCACTTGGCATGACGGCATTCCGATTTCATCTTTCCCTGTAAATGGCCACTACGCGAACAGAACAGTATTTACTGTTTTGATCGATGTTTCAAGAACGCCAACAGTCGCGCAGCCGCAAAAAGTGCAAAAATGACGTACCCCTTGGTCAGAAGGAGACTCTAGGTACCCCTTGTTTCGGTGGGTGAAAACCACGGCTTTCACCCGAAAAAGGAACGCCGTAACGCCGCCCATTTCCCGGCACCGAGTCTGCGCGAGGCTCTGCTTCCAGCCGTCGGAGCGGCAGTCCATATGCCACTCCGCCAGGCCAGGGGGCCGCGTGGGGTCCTCGGCGCTTCTTCGAGGCGCGGCTCAGGAACCGAGCGCAAGGGACGAAGCGCTGGCTTCGCAGTGGGTTTTGCTCTTATTTTTTTGGTATGGGCCTACCTAGAGTCTCCTTCTGACACCTAGAAAAAGGGGTCATTTGACCCCTTTGGGCAATGACCCATCATTTTTTAAGGGTCATGGAGAGTCTAGGTACCATCCGTAGAATGGAAGTGGCTCGCCATTTAGAACTGAGATTTCCTTGGCCCGGGGAATTACAAGGCTTGGTGCGTTGATTGTTCGCAAACGCGAAAAGCGGATGTTGTGATACATCCAACTCTGGGCTATTCTTGGTTGACGTTGGAAGGGGAGCAAAAACAAAAAAGATAGCAGTCAAGTGAAGATTTCCCACTAAACCACCATAAGCAAAAATGTGAAAAATGTTTCCCAACAACCACCAAGTATTCTTCCATTTCCTTAAGCCCCCTGGAAAAAAAAAACAAGGATCATTCCGATGTCCTTCATTCCCAAAACCCTGGGGACCCTATCAGCAAGGATCCCCAAAACGACAGTTGCTTCGTTCTTGGCGGTTCTCAGCACCCTGAGACTGTGACTTCCATTTGGTCATATTGTTCTCTGGGCTGCCCGTTTTCAGATCCCCCGCTAAAAGTGAATGACTTTTAGTGGTTTAAATTCGGAAACTACCTGCCACTAAACACTTTCTCGGTTTCGTTCTGCTCCGCTAAAAGTGACTCACTTTTGGTGGTGTAATACGGAACACCCGTTAGCTGGCAAACAGTTTTCAAGTCCTAACATCCCTTGGCAAAATGCGCCAAAGAAAATGGTCCCTTTCGGAGTTGCCAACTGGGCTCTGGAGTGGTTGGTCGCCGCTTCCGGCTAGGGTTCGGGGCTGGGTCGGTTTTTACGGGACGGCTTGGGCGGTCCCGGTGGTGCCCGGGGGGATCCAAACCTGTGGTTTGTCATCCTTGAAATCAAGGACCCCCCACATGTTTTCCTCTTGGTGCGCTTTAAAAACGCAAACAAACCACGGGGTACAGTCAAAAACCTCAGACCCACTTCTGGTTTGTGGGGATGTCTTTTTATGATGGTACCCCAGTTCTTGTTTTAGGGAAACCAAAAGGAACACCACTTCTTCTTGCGATGTGCTTTTTTTGGGGGGGGGATCAGAAAAGAGACACACCCGTAGTTGTTTTTTGGAGGGTTCGTATGTGTTGTCTTCGATTGGGTACGGAATTGTCCAACTGTCGGTTTTGTTGCACTTGTTGCAAGCAAATATTGCAAAGGGACACTAACACCGTTCACGACAATTCTACCAATCATCTAAGCCAACATTCTACCAACTTCAGGACGGTTGATCTTTCTAAGCGGCCAAAGGAGCGGTCTTCGTTGACGCTCATTTCAGGGATACCCTACCGTCCGAGAATCTTAAGGCTTGTATATACCTAGACTCTCCATGACCCTTAAAAAATGGGATCATTGCCCAAAAGAAAGGGGTCAAATGGGCCCTTTTTCTAGGGGTCACCGAGACTCTGCTAGCAGTAGTGAAATCCATTCCAACTTTAAAACCAACAGGGGGGAAACAACTTCTTCCTTTTTTTTCACCACACCCCTCGGCCTGTTTGAGGCCGAACACACTCGGCATGTTTTGTTTTGTTGCGTTTCTTCAAGTCCAGAGTGTTCGAAAACCAAACAAAAACAAGGCCGACGTCCAGATCTTACCACCTGGAGTCTCCTTCCGACCCTAACAACAATGGGTGCATGGCCAATCTTTCTTTTGGGTCATGACCAACCATTCTTTGAGGGTCATGACCAACCATTCTTTGAGGGTCAGAAGGAGACTCCAACCACATGGTTCTTGGCTTTGCATTCTGAACCATGTCCGCTTCGTCCTTCGACACCGTGTAGGCCATGAAGTAGCCCCGGTTGCAGAGACTCGGGCTCCTTGTGCGGCGCGGAGCGCGTGAGACTTGAAGATGCTCTTTGAGACGGAGCCGGGGGGGGGGGGGGGGCTGGGCTTCTCAAATATACTTTTGGGCGGGGTGGGGTATGTCGTTTTCTTGGGAGGTGGGGAGGGGTCGGAGAATCGGAAGCATTGGATCATGTTACCCTCCTACAACTTAACATGGAACCAGACAAGGGGGTTCCCTTTGAAAGGAAAATGGTCTTCCAGGACGCCCCTGTCAGTTTCCATGTTTAGTGGGAGGGTACCCTTTTTGTGGTTCCAACGGGACCACAGGAAGAACACTTTTTGTTTTGTCCGGGGTCGCTCGAAGCTACCCGCTTCAGAGCCAAACAAGGGGAGCCGCTAGGCAATGCTAGGTGGTTTGCCCCACCAAGTTTATGATACATGGGCTACCATGTGCAAAGCTGACATGGCGATCTCACCCAAATCAAAGTAAAATGCGCTTGTTCATTGGGGAAACCACGGGAGCTGTCCCATTGGTCTTCCTTTTCTTCAGTTGGTTCCCTTTGATTTAACCGTCCATTGGCTTTTCCTCGGTTTTCCATTGTCTCCCCTTGGCTTTCCCTTCGCCCCGCACCTTTGCAAGGGTCTACCAAACGCATCATCTCAGACAAACCTCCCAAGGGGTCAAGGCGCTCCCCCTCCGACCTCTCAAAAAGGCTTCCTTCTCTAAAAGAAAAACCACCCCCTTTTAACACGGCCCCCCTATAAATAACCATGTGCTCTTTCCTTCCAACAAGGAATCAGCCTCTCAAATGACTTCCTCCCAAAAACCGATTCCTCTGAATTACTTCTCAACAAGTGCCCCCCGTGTACCGTGACCTCACCTTCAACCTTCTTACCAGGTACGCCTTGAGACATCCCTCTCCGAAAACATGAGAACCTATCTCCAGTCGTGAAATCGATTCCCGGGAGGAAAAAAAAACAAACGAAAAGGCCAACGGGAGCTGTTCATTAAAGAGGCTCAGCTCCAAAGCACAGACAACAAAAACGGACCTCGGAAACGCCAAGCCCCCCCCCCACCCCAGCCCACCCTACCCCACCCCACACCCCACCCCACACCCACCGCCCACCCCAGCCCCCACCCCACCCCCCCCCCACCCCACCCCACCCCTCCCCACCCCACCCTACCCCACCCCACCCACCCCACTCCACCCCACACCCCACCCCACACCCCACCCCACCCCACCCCACCCCACCCCAGCCCACCCCAGCCCAGCCCAGCCCAGCCCAGCCCAGCCCAGCCCAGCCCCACCCCCACCCCACCCCACCCCACCCCACCCCACCCCACCCCACCCCACCCCACCCCACCCCACCCCACCCCACCCCACCCCACCCCACCCCACCCCACCCCACCCCCCCCACACCCCACCCCACCACCCCCCACCCCACCCCACCCCACCCCAGCCCACCCAGCCCAGCCCACCCCAGCCCAGCCCAGCCCAACCCCCCCCCCACCCCAACCCCACCCCACCCCACCCCACCCCACCCCACCGCGCCCCCTTCGCCGCAATGTTTTCTTTTTTTATCCGAGAGTCAGAACCCAGCGAGTGCCGGTTCCACCAGGTTCGCATTGCGGCCCGTGGTACAAATACATCTGGCCTCAGAACCGAGGGATCAAACCGAGTCATGTTGAACCCCAAATGGTGGTTTCCAACTTTATTTTGGTGCTGAAAAAGCAACATGTTTCAAATGGATGCAAAATGTATCTTTTCAGGAGCCCTGTTTATTAAGAGGGGGGGGTCCCTGGGTTTAGTGGTGAATCATCACTGTTCTGTGATCGTGTTGACCCCAGATTTTCATCAACTTCAGTTTATTCATACAGGTCCCCGGGTTTAGTGGTGAATCATCACTTTTTTGAGGGGAACAATTAATACACTTATTCATTGGGGTTTAGTGGGGAATCAAACAACTTTTGGAGGGGAACACCCCCGTATTAATACACACGGGTTGATTGATCTGGGGCCAGCAGAATTCCTTCTGACCGAAATCCGAAATGGGTTGACGCGATTGTTAAAGGGTCATGACTCATGACTGGTAGACCTCCAGGTCTGCACCCAGCTGGTCCCTTTTGAGGTCCCCTCTCAAAGGATGCCTGTTTTATTGGACAAAGTTCATCAGTCGACTTGTTCGTTCAGCCCCCTTGTGGATGGAATGGACGAAATCCTCCACCAGCTGAAACGGATAAAGCTGTATGAATAATGTGATCTGCTCAAAATAGGAGACCCCCAACATTGTGGCTTGCCCTGTAGGTGCTTTTTACCCCCCCCCCCCAAAAAAAAAAGAAGAAGAAGAAAAAGCAAAACTGGTATCTTCAAGCCCCCCCCCCAAAAAAAAAAAAGAAGAAGCAAAACAGGTATCTTCAAACAATTGCCAAACGGTTTTCCTGTTGGTTTCACTTTAAACCAACCTGAGTCATAATCAAAACCTGGTGTAAAAATGGTGACCCCAGAACCATGTAAGGAATTGAAAAGCCGCACCTATTTATGGCTGGGATTGTCCCTGACTAACCTTCATCTACCCGATTCGGTTTTGATTGAGGCTCACCTGAAGGGTCGTCTTCGCCTAAAGAGCCACACCCATCAAGTCATTTTGGGCGGGGTTCAGTGAACTGGCGGGGTTTCTCCAAATAGGGGAACCCCTCTTGGATGGTCTCAAAAAGGGACACCAAACACAAACCACCTGAAGGAATCGGTTCAATCAACTTTGAGACAACTCAAAATGGGTGTGTCTATTTTTGAAGGCACCCCATTTTTGCGGGCTTCACGGGGTTTACCAAGAGGAAAACCCCAACCTCCAACCGGCCAATTTTGGGGGGTCCCAGTCTAAAGACGAGCCTCCCAAATGGAGTGCCCAACTCCCAGACAGCTTGCGGGGAGCGTTGCAATGGCAACTCAACAGAGCCTTCCATGTTTTCTCGGTTGCGAAGTCTGCTCCCCTGCTAAAGGTGACTCACTTTTAGGGTTTAAAAAGTTATCCAGTCCTAACATCCCTTGGCAAAATGCAACAAAGTGTTTAGGCAGCAAGCAAGACGTGAAGCAAGGAAGATGTTTGAAAAGGACCACCGCCCCGCAGAAAAAAAAAAAAAACACACACCAAAACGCGCCGGAGGGGACTCGGGAAACACAAAAAACCTACCAACTTGAAACACCGATGCTTGATCCAGGCCGCTGGAAATGGAGGGTCCAATTGTTAGAAGAAAAAGAATCGCCGCGGAGATCGAAGGTTTCGAGCGGAAAAAAAAATCCCACCGGGGCGGAGATGAGGAAACGTGGGAACTAATTCGCCACGTAGAATGGATCGCCACGTAGAAATGTTCGCCTTCCCGATGCTGACCAACTGGGGCTCATTTGGCCCTCGAAACTTGGCGCGCGAAATCATCTCATCACCCGAATCCCGACGGATAAGAAAAAGTTATCCAAAAGAAATGACCCACCCAGAGGCTCCCGATGTATTTAAGGCCCTCAAACAGCAAGGTTTTGCGACCCCCAAACACCTCCGGGGTGTTTAATGGAGGGGTCGGGTCTTGCATTGAAAGCCCCACCCAGGAGCCTCGTGGGGAAGCATATCGTAACCCAGCGATTCGTCCCGTGTAAACCAGTTGACTCGGGCTAGATGGCGATAGAGGTTTGTGCGGGCGTCTCCTTTTGCAGGGGACCCAAAATGGTGGTGTTCCTTTTAAGCTTCCCTAAAGCCCAATCAAAGGGCACCCTCCAAAAAATGGACAGACCCATATGGCCTTTCTACCCCTGCTTCTAAACCAAGGAAACGAACCTAACATGGGCGCAAAGAAAAAAAGCTTTGGGGGCCAAGCAGCCGATGGTGGACTTGAAGACTGGTGCTCCATTTCCGGTGTTCCCGTGGGGCGCCAGCTTGGTGTCGTTCCAATAAGCTGACAAATGAGCGGAGCATCGAATCGAAATGGGATCGGTGGGAAGGAGCTGGGGAAGTTGTCAGTTCCCAGCGGCGTTGAATTTTACGCACGCGCACCAAGGCTAGGTCCTCCGGTAGAGAGGTTAGAATATGGGCACCTTTTTTTTTGTAGTCTACTTTACTAGGGGAACCCTCCCCACAAAAAGGGGAGAGAAGGGCACTACTGGGGGACCTAGAAATGCCAACTTCAACTCGATCGTCCTCACCCAGTCTTGTTATATCGATTTTACCAACGCTGTCTTTCTTGGGGGTCTTGGCAAGAGTTCCATGTCCTCTTCATCGCGCTTCAGGACGAAGTGTAAATGTGGATTGGTTGTTCGGTCACAAAAGGCAATCACCCTGAACATTTGGACCAGCTACTGTGCTGTGATTTGCGCACTGGGAAAAAAACACAGATAGAACCACCACAAAACTTTCCCATGAGCGAGCTCTAAACAAGCGCAGGGGGCACGAGTATCCCCAAACGCAACCGGGACCCGAAACCCTTGCCCAGAGCCGCTCCGCACCACTTCGGAGCCTATCTGGGCCACCCCAAAGCTCTCAGCTCTTAGGGAGTACACCCAAAGAACATGGAAAGCAAACTCGCTGGTGCGACAAGGAGGGAATGAGAAATGGAATGAACCCGGGAATCGAGAAAAAAAAAAAAAACGTTGGATGGTTTCCTTGGGGCCCAAATCCAATTTATCATTCCCCGCATCTCTTGCACCGATCGCAAGCAAAGACCATGTCTCATAGGAACCCAACCAGCCCACCGACTTGGCGCCCAAAATGCTGAGAAGAGCCTCGCCTGAGCCGAAGAAAAATGGCCCAGGGATTGCTGAGCATCTAAGTACCTAGACTCTCCGAATCTGACCCTTAAAAAATGGTGCGTCATTTCCCAAAGGAAAGATTCGGGTCTAATGGGCCTTTTTTCTAGGGGTCAGAAGTTGCAATCCACTGGCATAGATGACCTTTTGTAAAACTAGGATGGGTTTCCGGGTACATGGTTCATGAAAATCCCACCTAACCCAGTAGGCCTCTATTTCTAACCGGAAGAGACCGATCAAACGACACCTCACCAAACCAAAGTTGTTGCCTCTCTTCTTATTTGTTTAAACTAAGTTATTAAAAACCAAACAACCCTAGACAAACCAAGTCTCGGTACCAAAGTTCTTAAAATCCAAGAGGAAGCTGGTTGGCTGTCTGCATTCTGCAACTAACTGGGATCCATTGGACCAGCCCATGGACCTTCACAAACTTTGGGTCCCCTTCGGCCCGCCTTGGCCTTGGCAAATGTTGCCTCCCGCAAACCGGCGCACGGGAAGCGCCCAGCTGTTGGGGGCCAGGCCGAAGTGCTTAGTGAGTATTTTGAGGTGTTTTGGGGCAGCTTTCAGAGGGTTGATAGATTGTTTTTGGGCCCTCAAAACTGGTTGTTTTCCCTTGGCCCCTGAGGAATTGGTCGGGGTTCTCCATTGGAGGGTCCAGGGGTGTGCATTGGAGGGGTCATGACCCTTAGGGTGAATGTGTTTTTTGAAGCTACAATTTGTTTGGTGGCTTCCTGGATCTTCCTGAGAGTGGATAGATGCACTTCCAAAAGTGGTATTTGCCACTAAAATTGTCTTGACACAAAAAATTATAAAGTCTGAACTTAGGGAGTCTGAATTCCAGGGAAAAGAATGACCACCGCCATGGGGTCCCCAAAAACCCGACACAGCCTCTCCAAAAGCAACGGCAAACTCTGGGGCCCCGAGAGGTTGGGGATACCGGGGCTGTGGATTTTTTTGTCAAGGGTCAAGCTGGCTGGGGCTGTTGGGGATACCACCTATAGGGTGTTAGGGATCATGGCCTGACATATCCTTTGACCCGCCAAAAGGGGCCTTTGAGCTAGGCAGATGGGTACATCACCAGCTTACCAGGGGCCTGTTCAAATCCCCAAACCACCCTCTTTGGTCCTGACATCGAACCAAGACCCCCCATTCCCTCTCTCACGACTAGAATTGCGTGCCCCTGGAAGAGGAAAGCAAAGGGAGAGAGTGCCAAGTACTACCCTTCTGGGTTGGGCATTGTTTTGAGGTCTGGAGCAAACCGGTTGAAACAATCCTAAGAACACCTTGCACCCATCCTATCCTCAAGCCAATTCCAAAATAACGCACACAAAACACACACTAACAAAATACATAAACAGACAACCAAACGACCAAACAACCAAACAACCCAACAAACAAATAAACAAACTACAAGTAACTAACTAACTAACTAACTAACTAACTAACTAACCCACCCACCCACCCACCCACCCACCCACCCACCCACCCACCCACCCACCCACCCACCCACCCACCCACCCACCCACCCACCCACCCACCCACCCACCCACCCACCCACCCACCCACCCACCCACCCACCCACCCACCCACCCACTTCGCAACCAACCAGGCAATCAAACACACAAACAACCAACCAACCAACCAACCAACCAAACAAACAAACAAACAAACAAACACAAGCAAACAAGCAAGCAAACAAACAAACACAAACAAGCAAGCAAACAAACAAACAAACAAACAAACAAACAAACAAAGCCACACAAACAAACAAACAAACAAACAAACAAACAAACAAACAAACAAACAAGCAAGCAAGCAAGCAAGCAAGCAAGCAAGCAAGCAAGCAAGCAAGCAAGCAAGCAAGCAAGCAAGCAAGCAAGCAAGCAAGCAAGCAAGCAAGCAAGCAACCACCACCACCACAACAACAACAACAACAAACCATCAAGCAAGCAAACAGACAAACAGACAAACAGACAGACACACAGACAGACAGACAAAAAAATCAAACAACCAAACAATCAACCGATCGATCGATAAATCAATCAACTAATCAATTATTGAACCAACCAATCAATCAAACAATCAATCGACCAATCAAACAAACAAAACACACATGACAACACACAACAAAACAAAACAAACAAACAAGCAAGCAAACAAAATGAAAGCACGACCAACCAACCAACCAACCAACCAACCAACCAACCAACCAGCCAGCCAGCCAGCCAACCAACCAACCAACCAACCAACCACGCAAAACAAACAAACAGGCAAACAAAAGGCAACAAATCAAACAAAGTAAAACAAACAACACAAAGAAAACACAAAACAAACAAACTACCAAACAAAGAAACAACACAAATAAACATTCAAAACGACTGCGTCTTGGTTAATCTGGAAAGTCTTTGTGGTCACAAAAGATCTGTCCTCCATGTCCATTTCGCCCAAGTTCGAAGTCAAGCAACCCCTCAGGGGGTTACCCAGCAAATCTGCGCTTTTCCTTGTTGGCATTCCTTAAACACACAATATATATATATATATATACACATACCTAGAGTCTGCGTGACCCCTAGAAAAAGGGGTCATGACCCCTTTCTGTTGGGCAATGACATGGAGAGTCTAGGTATACATGGAGTACCCAACAACAAGGACACGCCCAACTCCTCCGAATTGCTCCGAACCCGGCCTGTGAGCTTCACACCGCTCTCGATGGAACTGACAGAGGTGAGGTCCTGAAGACACAGCAGAATCGGAGGTCTAAGGGCCGCAACGGTCCGTTTTCAGAGCCAAACATGGCGAGAAGCCACGAACCTCAAAAAAAGGTTGGTCATTACCCAAAATAATTTGGTCATGGAACGATTTTGAAAGGGTCATGAAGAGTCTAGGGGGCGAAACTCGTTGAATCCCAGCCACTACACCAAAAAGATAAAACTTGAAGAACCGGATGGCTGGGAACCACCAAGACGAGGTCGTTTGGTGTTTTGACCTGTCATGATGGTTTTCCCTGGTTATGCCTACTGTGGATGGTTGTGAAATTCATTTCGCACCGAAATTCGACCAAATAAACAGGGAGTTGAACCGGTTGCACGGACTTTCTTCGCGATTTATTCCTTGGCGCCCGAATTACCGGAAAAAAGGGGGGGTACCGTTACTAGGGTTGGATTCATGGGAAACCAAAAGGAACATGGCAATTTCCTACCTGGAGTCTCCTTCTGACCCTTAAAAAATGGCGGGTCATTACCAAAAATAATGGTTGGTCATTGACCCATTTTTAAAGGGTCATGGAGAGTCTAGGTAGGTGTCTTGGAGTCTATGAATCTGACCCGAATCAAAATGGGTTGCCACCCCCTTTCTTTTGGGCACTCACCAGTTGTTAAAGGTCAGATTCGGACATTCCAGGTAGATGTAGTTCGACACAGGGGTGTCTTTTTTGGGTTTCGGATCCACCCGTCTTGTCTTGTTTCAACTAGATCCCCTTCAAAACCAAAACAAACAATCCCCTCAAAACTGTTTTTAGTGTACCAGTGATTTTGGCCCTCACTTCCTGAGTGGATTGGCCCAAATAAGTCCTGGAACTTTCGATTTACTACCAAAACTCCTAACCCGAAGAAATAGTAAGTCCGGTTTGTATAAGAAATGACCAGTGAGTCAAACTCAAAAAGGAGGTTCCAAACCAAAGTTAAGAAATGACCTCAAGAAAACGTCTTTGTGCCAAACAAATGACTAAGGGTCATGACCCCTCCAATGCACACCCCCGGACCCTCCAATGGAGAACTCCGACCCCTCAGGGGCCCAAGGGAAAACAACCAGTTCCGAAGGCCCAAAAACCATCCATCGACCCTTGGAAAGTCCGAAACGCACGGGGGAGGTCCGCTTAAAACAAACAAAACGACGACACGTCCCCAGACCCCCGGGTCGCCGGTCGCCAACGCGAGCGACGGCGAGGGGCTCGCTTCTGGCCCGGCAATCCGCTGCCATCGCAGCCGCAGGCGACGGGGCAAACAAACTTCACGGGGCGGAAGTAGACCCTCAGCCCAGCGAGGTCCACTCCATGCAACTCGGTGGGTGGTTGGAATGGAGCTGTGGGAAATGGAATCCACAAATCTGTGATACAACAAAATGGCTTCCTTCCCAAAGACGAATCCCCCCTTTTCAAAGGGAGAGATTCCCTTGCACAGAAGTGGTTGGATAAACCCCTTGATCCAACCCTGATGCAACTCGGAAGTCCAGTGGGATGGAACGGAGTTGCTTTCACTGGGGGAACTCGGCTCATCAGGTTGGACTGCAGTGGAAGACTTGGTGCGATGGGAATGACCCCTATCCAATCTGCCGGGGGAGCCGCCGAAGGGCGGGTGGTTGGAGAGCCCTACTTTCTTGGCTGGAAAAATCGGACCCCAGCCAAAAAACAAATAATGCCTGGTTAGTGGGAAACAAAAGGGACCCCCCAAAAAAGCAAAAAAGCAAAAAGGGGAGCTGATTCTGGTGAAGCTTGGGTGTTCGGCCAAGTTGGGTAAGTTTGGCAAAGGTCATTCAGCTCCCCGAAGTGGGATTCGCCTTATGGGAAGGTAACCAAGTGGCGAACCGCGAACTTGGCAACGATCCAAATACATCGCCTAGGATCAGCTTAGGAACTCAGAAAGAAGGTGCAAACACATTGAACCTGTAGCGGCCGCGACATGGGAAACTAAACCCAACACCAACAACAAGCAATGACAAGCAATGACAAGCAATGACAAGCAATGACAAGCAATGACAAGCAATGACAAGCAATGACAAGCAAACAAGCAAGCAAACCAGCAAGCAAACCAGCAAGCAAGGACTCAAGCACTCAGCACTCAAGCAAGCAAGCCAAGAAAGTAACAAGCACACCAACAAAGCAACAAACTAACAAGCCAACACCAACAACCAAACCCATGACGCCGGCTAGTAGCGGCCATTTGTCTCATCATGCTTTTCTTGTGACGGTGTTGTCACCTCTGGTCCAAAAACAACTTTGGGCAACTTAAACAAGGTTTTCGCGCCCATTTTGCACTATCTGTGGGTCCAATTCGGAAATCCACAAAGATTTAACAAGAAAAAATAAAGTCCAAAGATCCGTTACCAAATAGGCCACAACTCCATTGCTGACTAAGTTCGCCAACACAAGTGACCAAACCAACTTTGGGAATTTCCCTAAAATTTGGTCCAAGCCTCAAACAGACTTGGAGACGCTACCCCCCTGTGTTGACCCTGAAGTCAAGTGACTTAAACTTAAAGCCTGTGAGGTCAAGTGACTTGACCCCCCTCAATCCTAAGATTTGCTGGGCTCCCGAGGTTGGCACCCAAAGCTTCTCCAAGGGCTGGGAGGGAGGGGAGGGTGAGGGGGAGGGAGTGAGGAATGCCTTAAGCCCGAACACCTGATTTAAGGCATTTGGCTTATGTCTCCCCCATCCCTAAAACCCCTCCCCTCCCCCCCAGCCACCCTTGGAGCTCTCCAGCTTCTCCCCTCCCTCCCCAGCCGCCCTTGGAGAAGCTCCTTCGGCTTTCTTCCAAGACACGTGGTCATCAGGTCGCTGGCGCCCACGCATAAGTCCTGGGGGAAGTGGGGGATCCGTCCGGGGGTGAACCAACAAACCAGCCAGATTGAAGCCAGGGAAGAACCGTTGTTTTTTGGAATCGATTCAGAAACCAGGGTTTCGGATTTCGGTGCTGCGATTCGTGGATTTCGCACCCATCCACAGCATTTGGTGGCCATGAATCAAAATCCAAATCGCACCCCCAGTGAACATCCGATTCAATCCAACCACTAAAATGGCTTCTAAAATGGCTGGTGAATTCACCTACAACCAAATTACTAGGTTCCAACCAAAATGGGATCTCAAAATCATGTTGGTGCGATAGGGAATGACCGACGTTTCAGGGAAACCCTTCAAAAAACGGTGTCTAGGGAGCCACAAGTGGATCCCAAACGGCTTGGGCCTTCGACAGGCCTCAAATCATGAGATCTTGGGCTAAGGAACCGCCAGGAAACGACCGGAGGCTTGGCTTGGACGGATCGGCCGTGGAAATCGATAGGTTTTCTGTGACAAAGGGGTTGACTCCCGTTTGTCTTCACTTTGGGAATTCCCTGGGTACCGCGGAAGCTGGCCCCACCAATTTTCCACAAAAGGATGCCAAGGCTTGTGTCGTTTGCCGGAAACCCATGTTCAAGGTTTGTCATTGGCTGAAGGCACACCAAAGGAGACCAACTAGCTGAGGGGTCTGTTGGATGTTAACTCCGGATAAAACAACATAGGCATATTAACAGGGGATGTCATTGTTGGGCAATGATCACTAGACAAAAATCCCGAATACCCCCTATTTACAGCATTGGACAGGTTCCATCTAGCTCCAGGGTCAACATTAGCGTTGACCTCGGATTGATCCGGAGGACCGGGGATGGTGGATGATCAATCTATGATTGGGGGTGGGCTTTTCTGGTATAGTAACGTAGGATCCTCCAACAAAATACATCTCAGGTCAACAAATTATTCTTAGAGACACCCTGCTGGGCTTCTTCTTTAAATTCACCAACCGATTCTACGGAACGATCTGCAAGAAAGGAACCTTCTCGGGTTGTTTCGGATCAAAGGCGTTCCTATTTCAAGGTCTTGCGCTCCTGGGGCCAGGTAGTTTCTACTTTTGGACAATGACACGTGAAGCTCTTTTTTTTACGCGAAGGACATGAATCGTGGGAACGAACGATACACAAATTTGCAACATGTGCAATATGTCCAAAATCTGAAATAAGAATCGGATGCCCTAGTAAAGGGCCTATGGGCGAAATCGCTCATTTTACCCCCCGAAACGGTGGAATCCCTCAAACCCCGAGTATCCGATATGCAAGCAACTCAAGGGCACCACCAGCATGCTTGCCTACATTCACATGCGGGAATGGTAAGTGACTTCCACCCCCAAACGCACATTGGTCATGGCGGAACGAGGGGCACCTGTGTTTTGATCTCTTTTCAAGCCAAACCCTAGGAGCCTGTTGGACCCTGAATATGAGTGCCGTTGACCCCCTTTGCGGCCTCAAACGATGGCGTCTTACGCTCCCAGGAAACGATTGGAGTAATCCAGGTACTTCCCGAGCAGTGCCCTAAGCCCCACTGACTCTATCAACATGCCCAGAGGCTCCAATTCGATGCATCGAAGGGGCCCGATTTCACCGCCAGGTTTTGAGACCGGGTCCCACACATTCTTCCGGGGTGTCGTGTTGGGGTCGGGTCTTCCATTGAAGGCCGAAGCAACGCTCGGAGCCTCTGGGTGGTTTGGCGGTTTATATCGGGAAGCCGGCGACCTTCCGGGAGCGGGGCGTGAAAAAACATGAGGAACCTCTCAGGCGCCAAATAGTTCGCCACAAATCCGCTAGGGACCCTTCTAACTGCCGCCCACCCCCAAAACAATTTCAAAAAAAACACAAAAACCTAAGGAACCATGTATCCAACCAACGTGTATAGGGTCTATTCCGAGACCTTCTTTCGGGGCAACTTGACACCCATTCCATCTTAGAACGCAACCAACGACAGTTTCGCTTTTGTGCTTTGTGCAAGAGGGGGGTCCCATTTTTAAGGGGCCAGCTTCAAGACAGCCTCTGAGAAAAAGATGGGAACTATCCAATCACCTTTTGGTTGCCCTTTGCCCTAGCCCCTTGGGCCCCTGAAGATTTGTTGGGCCCTTAGGGGTGTTTTTTGGGGGGCCTCAACTCATAAGATCTTGGGCTCCTGGTTGAGTCAACTAACCATGGGCTACTTTCATTTGCTTAAACCCGATGGAACAAGTGAGAAAACATGTCCAGCAGTGCAATCGATGCCATTTAAACCCAACTTCGGGGAACTCATTTCACTTCCTGGACGGGCCAAAAAAAGTCCAAGCTTGTTGATTGCCACGAAAATGCTCCAAACCCAAGAAGTGACTAGACTCCGAAACGGCACTGGGAAAGTGAGCCCATCAATCCACGCTAACATATTTCTGATTAGCATACCACAGGTATCGCCGAAACTGCGCACTCTTGGCGACCACTAGGCTTTGAATTGGTCAACACCGGGTTTGTCGCTCTGGGTGGGTACCCCCTTTTTTTGCGGGGTTTAACGTGGAAACCGAAAGGAATGCCACCCATGTTGCCCCCCCCCCCCCAAAAAAAAAAAAAAACAGAAAGAGACACATATGTATAGACATATATATATATATGTATATAAATTCGGGGATACTCTCATGTCTGTCTACTTCTCAGGTGCCCCCTCCCCCCCAAAAATAGAATAAAAAACAGGGACACACCCAGGTTTGTCTACTTTGACAACTCCGACCCGAGGTTTGTCTGTCGCATCCGGTCTCCTTGCCGGGCACGTCGCCCCGGGCCACAGCCTCGCAGCCCTGGTGGCTCGGGTTTTGGGTTTTCGCCGACTCGCCGACTTCTGACGCCAGCGGGGCTCCACCAAACGCCCTGCCTATAGAGTCTCCTTCTGCCCAGAAAAAGGTGGCCCAATTGACCCGAATCTGGGCAATGACCAACCATTTTTGAAGGGCAGGGAGAGTCTAGGTTGAACCAAGGTTCCAGGGAAACCTGCCTAGACTCTCCATGACCCACAAAAAAAATGGTTGGTCATTGCACAAAATTGAGGGGTCAAATGGGCCCATTTTTTTAGGGTCATGCAGAGTCTAGGTGGAACCAGACCCCCAGAAAAAGGGCCCATTTGAGCCATGGAGCCACGGCAAAAAAAAAAACGGCATTTTTGTTTGACATTGAAGCTCTTGGCGGGCCCCCACTCCAAAAGAAGGACCCTTGAAAAATGGGGTCATGGCACAAAATTAAGGGGTCAATTGGGCCCATTTTTCTAGGGGTCATGGAGAGTCTAGGTGGAACCAAGCAAAACCAAGGAACTAGGTCCTCCAGATTTGAGAGACTAGAAGAAGTTGGTGCCCGATGTTTTTCTTGTTGGTCTATTTTAGTTGGAGAATCCTCCCCTTAAAAAAGGGAGAGAAGGGCACTACTGGGGGACTTAGGGAAAGGTGAAAAAGGGAAGCTTCATTGGAAGAAACTAAGGGAAGCCAGAACCAATGAAGCCAGCTGGAAAAGGAAAACCAAGGGAAAGGGAATAGGTTCTGTACCAAAGGAGCCAAACCAAAGCAACTTTGGAACCCTAAGCCCTCACTGACATGCTGACTTGTCTGGCCACTCAGCTACGCTGCCCAGTGGAATTCCATTCATTGAGTCGCAAAGAGAAGGTCTGAGGACCCAAGAGGAACAACTCCATTTTGGGCGGGGGGTCCAACCTAAAAAAAGACACACCAAACATGGTGGCGGAAAATCGCCTTGTGGGCCACACCTATGACTACGTTGCAAGGTTTCTTTGCGCATCAGCAAAAGGCCCTCCAAACTAACAAAACAAAGGCTCCGGACCAGCAACTCCCAAACCCCTGCTTTTTGGAGATTCGAGACGTTGGACATGGGGAGAAGAAGTTGGGGGAGAAGACCCCCGTCTTGTTGCCCTCGGAGTTCAAGACCCTGTGACTTTGACCCTGCAACATTTGGACCCTAGGGATTTTGGACATCTCAGAGGCTCCGATCGGCTTCGGCTTTCAATGGAAGACCCGACCCCTCCAAAACGACACCCCGGAACAATGTTTGGGACCCGGTCTCAAAACCTGGCGGTTAAATCGGCCCCTTCGATACATCGAATTGGAGCCTCTGGGATGCGAAAAAAACGGGGGAATTTCTGGGCTGAACTCAAAAAACCGAACCCTGACTCCAGCTCTCCGCTCAAAGTCAAAAGTTCCGAGGAAGAGGGAGACTCCAGGAGAAAAAACAAGGGGGAAACAACTGGAACTTCGACCCAGCACGGTCCCAAAAAAACGTGCCCGTCGCCTGGGTCTCCATCAGCTTGGCCAGCGCCACAAGCTCATCAGACTGGTAGCCTGGCAGGCGAACCAGGAAATTCACCCGGGCATCAGCAGTTTGGCTGGGGGTTTGTGAAAAGCGTCACGCCAGTTTGGCTGGTGTCTGTGACAGCTTGGCCAAACATAGATGTTCTTTGGAGTTGGTAGCTAAGATTGGTTTCAAGGGAAATCATATGACCAAAAACACAATGGTCAAAACTCCTCATCCGTTGGTCATAGTCATGGTTCCCTCGGCAGGATCTACCAACGCCAAGTGGTGTGATGACAATGGCACGTGTTAGGCATAAAACTGAATGATTGGCGTCCCTTTGGTGTCTCCTTACATCAGCCCCAACAAGGATACCTTCAAACACACACCCACCCGGAGATTTTTTGACCCCTAGAAAAATAATTGGCCCATTTCACCCGAATCTTTCTTTTGGGCAATGACCAACAATTTTTTAAGGGTCAGAAGGAGAGTCTAGGTAGGGGTACCAACCAGTCCACAGGCTAAGGGACTTGTTTTCCTCACTTGCCCTTGGCCTAGGAACAAACGGTTACTTGGACCGTAGGCAACCATGGCTCTGACCCCCCATGGCAAGTCCCAAGTGGATGAGAATCCACTTGCTCAGCTACTTCCCATCTCTTCCATTTGCGGAAAAATAACCCCCCCGGCCAAAAAATGGGAAAATAGGTCCAGCCGTGAAAAAAAATCCCTTAAAAAACCCACCAGGGGGACATGACAAATGTTTTCGTTTTCAGCGAATGAAAAAGCTCGAAGTAAGGCTGTGGGAAGTGACGCCCCTCGACACATCAGCGGTCTCGGAACCCAAGAAAGTGGACTGGCAACTCAGATCCCCCGCTAACAGTTTAACTTTTACTGGGTTAAATGGAAACTACCGGTGAATGCTTTGGGGACCTTTACTACAAATGGACCAAACATGGGAAACCAAAAGGTCAAAAGGTCGGCTTTGGGCAAGTGAGAGACGAATGAACCAAGGAAAGCTTCTGTGCGATTCGTGCGATCTCGACACCGATACGAGTGCTCAGCTTTGCCAGCGAAAAGCCCCCGCAAGCCCTCGTAAAGATCTGTGAGTTCGCATAGCTGCCGATCCCGCCAAGACCATCTGGGGATGCTCAAATCGGGAACCCCCCCCCGTTGGGTGATTTTAATGGGAAACCAAAAGGAAACCAACAAGTTGGAGGGGTCCTGAATTTTCAGACACGCCCATCAAACCCGAAATTGAAAGCTCCTGATACGGAGAGCCCATTTTTTCAAGTGAGTTTCAATAAGCAAACCAAGAAAGAAGCCCCAGCCTCGCTGTGCGAACAGAACCTGCGCCCCTTGTGCCTCGGGTGAAACTTGGATGTTGAACCTGCTTGGTTTATACTGTTGTTGTTCTTTTCTTTTAGTGATTAAACTTACCTGGTCTTGTAGGTGACCATTATTAAACAATATGTATATATGTATATATACATATTAGTATATATTCATGGTTCTTTGGTAACCATGAATGTTTATTAAGATGTCTACGCCACTAATGGGAACCACCCTGTAAAAAACCCACGTGGCACATGGCTGGTGGCCTATCTGGCAGGGCTGGCCACTGGGCCCCAGAGGACGCTACTCGAAGTGAGTTGAACATCGGGCCCCGGAGTTGGACGGGCGAAACGGGGAAAATCTGAGGAACCCTGGCCGTTTTTTTTAGAGGATACCTAGACTCTCCCTAGACTCTCCGAATTTGACCCTCAAAAAATGGCTGGTCATTACTCAAAAGAAAGATTCGGGTCAAATGGGCCCATTCTAAAAGGGTCAGAAGGAGACTCTAGGTACGTATTTCTTGAAATGGTGTTGACAAGGCAACGAACATGCAACTAGTCGTTTCTTTGAAAACAGGCCAAAGCCTCGGAAAATAGCTTCAGGAAACATGGCAAAGTACTGCGACCAGCGCACCCAAAGCACGAAACAAAAGCAGGGTGTCTGCTCAGTTGCCCTTAGGGACCCTGAGGGGGAAACCTAGCAAATCTGAACAAAAACCCACGATCTGGGAATTCGCCTTGCCTTTGCGAATACGTCCCTTGAAAAACAAACAACGACAATGTGTCAAGGTAGTGAAATCGACTCCGCCTTGAACACCAACAGGGGAAAAAAAAACATTCGAGGTTCAGCCGCTACATGCGATTCGTCTCGGACCAGTGAAAACACGCAACCCACTCCCCAAAAAGGCCCTGAAAAAGGACGTCCACGGACTTAAACAACTCTGGGCTGATTGAAGTGTTATTTAAACTTTGTGTTTTGTTTTGACATGTTTGGTCCTGTGCGGATTGGGACAGTGAGTATTGCCCATGTGCTGCTGCTGCTGATGGCAGCGGTGGTGTGCTGTTCCCTGTTGCTTCTCAACCTGTGGCTTTATGTTAAACTACTGTGGGTGCACACAATTCATTTCGCACCACTTTGACAACCATGGGAAACCGTTGCTTGTTTGGTGTTTACAGGGAAGTGATCATTTCAGGGTTGCTTAGGTGGTGCAGGATTTCGTCCATCCACAGTATTCAGTGCTTGGCTCCCGTTTTGCTTGACTGGGACAAACAAAGCAGAACGTTGTCCATACGTTGCGCGCAGGCAGTTGTCCGAGGTCAAAGCGTCGAAAGCGAAAGGCTGATGAACCACACCCCGTTTCTGGTGGGATGAACCCTCCCGAACCCGGACCCTCGAATGCAATATCCAATCGGGAGTTTTGGAGTGGAAAGGCAAGCCAGCCAGCAAGCAAAGCAGGAAAAAAGGCAAAGCAAAGCAAGCCGTCAAGCACAACAAATCTTGTATGTTGGATTTGTGTTCGTCCGTTACATCAATATAATAATATGTGTCCTTACAACATGAGGTCTTTCTGTTTAAAGCCCCGGATTTGTATACCTAGACTCTCCACGACCCTGTAAACATGGACCCCTTTCTTTTGCATAATGACCAACCATTTTTTCAGGGTCAGAAGGAGACTCCGGGCTTCCATTTGGTTAAGGCCCCAGGAAGAAAAACAAGTATTTCCTGATATTTCCAGTAGTGATGAATTCCTTTTAACACCAACGAGGGAAAATAAAACACATTCTTAAGCAGATGGAGGCAGGCATATATTCTTGTTCGACCTCCCTGCCGGTCCCTGGGGAGAAAGAACCATCGATTCGAGGCACGTAGACCTGGGTGAGGTTCAAAGGACTGTCCTGACGAGGCGAGTCACGAGGCGTGTGGGACCCGTGCCTTGGAAAGATGGATGGGGGTCTCGCAAAATATCCCTAGTGATAGTCGATGGATGTGGTTCAGGGGTGGATTTGTGGGGGATGGTTGGGGGATGGATGGATGGATGGATGGATGGATGGATGGCTGGCTGGCTGGCTGGCTGGCTGGCTGGCTGGCTGGCTGGCTGGCTGGACGGATGGATGGATGGAGGGGAATCACCTTGGTCTTCTTTGAGGGCCTTTGGGGGTCCCCCAAAGAACACCTCAAATCTTGGATGGTCTTGGGCAAGGGAAACATAGCAACAGTTTCCTTTATATTTGCTTTGCAATGGTCCACCATATTGAGAAGCACCCATGGGTGAGAAACAGTGAATCTGGGTCTTTGCACCAGGTTAAGGAAAAGGATGCAAAAGGCCAATCCACAAACAATCACCCCAAGACCCAGTGATTTTAACCATAGGCCCTAGAACCAACAACCCCTTGAATTTCCGAATCTCCCCTTCAGGGAGTGAGATGGGTGGTATCTGGAAGCGCCGGGGTCTTTCTTCTCAAAAGCCGAACGCATACACTCATATATGAACACCTGGTATGAACCCTCGCTTATGGGTTAGTTTAGCGTTAGATATGGCTTGCTTATGGGAGATCCGCCTTGAAGGGGTCGACAATAGCCATGGGTTCACATATGGACCCACATCAGCCTTTCATCTTGCCGACCGTCCTCGCATTCGATGGTGCTGTCGTGGCTCTTCTGCGTACACGCGGACGGGCACCCGTTCTGCACCTGGCGCAAATTTGGTCGGAACCTCCGAGGTGTGCCTTGCGACCGGTCCGAATCTGACCCAATGGGTGTGCCCAAGCATGACTGGACCATTGCAGAGGCCAAGAGACTTCCATTGGAAGATGTTGGACCTCAAACACAGCCTTTTTGAGGTCCAACGATTCTTTACAGAACCAAATAAATACACGGGGTGTCACCAGTCTTTGCAGGGTCAGATTCAGCTCCAGATTCGGCTCCTTACCCCAAAAATGGGGGGGGGGGGTTGCAATATGTTTTGAAAGGCTCAGATTTCAGCTCCCGGCTTCTTTTCTCAGCCCTCGGGTTTCGGCTTGCAGCAGCTGTGGGCACCTTTTGATCCCCCGCAAAAAGTGACGAACTTTTAGTGTCCTCCATGCTGCCCGGTTAGCTTTTTAACTTTTAGTGGGTTAAATTCGGAAACTACCACTAAACACGGCTAAACAGTTAAGGAACCGGATGGGCTAAAAGCTTATAACTTTTAGTGGGTTAAATTTGGAAATCCAACCACTAAACACAAAAAGGATCTAAAAAGCGGAACCGGATGCCTGGCAGCCAAGTTTTGATCGGCTGAAAGCTGAGAAGCCGAGCACCGGGCACTCGGCCGGGCTGAAAGGGAAATTTTGAACTAAAAGGTGCTGATTGGCAGGCCATTAGCTCACCCTTCGATATCTCTACCTGGTTTGACATCATGGTTTCCACTTAGCTACCTACTGTGGATGGACTAAATCCTGCACCACCCAAAACAACCCTCGAATGATGATTCCCCTGTAAACACCAACGAACAATTTGTTTCCAATGGGTTCAAAGTGGTGTAGGATTTTGTCCATCCACAGTAGGTCCTCCAGTAGAGAGGTTAGGATAAGTTGGTACGCGTTTTTCTGTTTTGTCTATTGTGGTAGGGGAATCTATTGTGGTAGGGGAATCCTGCCAACCAAAAAAGACCCTGAAAGGGCACCGGGGGACCTAGCTGCTACAGTGGGACTGGAAGCACAGGTGGGAAAACATTAGATTCGAGTTTCTCACCCCCCACTTCCGTGGATCGGCAAAAACGGTTTTCCCCACTTTGAGCGGCACCAAAGCTCGAGTCCACCTAGACTCTCCATGACCCTAAAAAATGGTTGGTCATTTCTCAAAAGAAAAGGGTCATGACCCCTTTTTCTAGCGGTCACGGAGACCCTAGGTAAAAACGTTAAAAGTAAGATCTGCAATACCCCAGGCCCCCTCCGAAATATGTTCACCAAGTCCAAGGACCATGTGGATGGTTTATCCCTCTTAGGTGGGGCAGGATTTCGTCCATCCATAATAGGACATGTGTGCTTGGTCGAATTTAGAGGGAATGCAAAGGATGCGATGATGATAGTCATCATCAAAATTGTCATCATCATCGTGGCCATCATCATCGTCTGCTTGGGCAACTTCCAATGCCAGGGATGCTATGATGATAGTTCACCGGAGCTCATTTTTGTCATAATCATCATCATCCTGGTTATCATCCGTTATCATCCGTTATCATCATGACTTGCAATGCATCATCATCATCATCATCATTATTTGTTATCCTTCTTATCTTTCTTATATATACATACATTTCAAAAGTCACGTTAGACTCGACCTGCAATGCAATAAATGCTATGATGATAGTTAACAGAAAAGTGGTTTTCATCATCATTCTCATCATCATTGTAGTTCTCATCATCGTCCGCTTGCGATGCAAGGGATGCGACGACGATATCATAACCATCATCATCATCGTCATCATCAGCATCATCATCATCATCAGCAGCATCATCATCATCATCATCATCATCATCATTCATCGTCACATCATCATCACCAGCCATCATTATCATCATTATCATCATCACCATCATCATTGTTTGCTTACGCCACCTGCAATGCCAGGGATGCTATGATGATGATGATGGTTATCACCGGAGTCATTGTTATCAGAATTACCTCATTCTGGTTGTCCTCAGTGTCTGCTTTGGGCCACTTGCAATGCAAGGAATGCTATGATGACAGTTATCATCATCCTCATTATCCTAGTCAGTCATCATTGTCTTTTCTTATCTTTCGTATCTTTCTTATCCTTCTTCTGACACATACATGTTTCAGGTGACCCGACTTGCAATGCAAAGGATGCCATGATGATAGTCATCATCAAAGTTGTCGTCATCATCATTATCATCAGTTATCATCCTCATCCGCTGCCAAACAATTCGAGAAGTGCTTCGCTCACACCTAGAACCAGTCAAGTTTGTTCATTTCCACATGGGTTGTACCAACACAAGAGAGGGGTTGTCGGCACAGGGCGGCAGCGCTTGGGGTAGAATGTGGGTTTGGGGTACCCTCAAACGAACTTCAGTCACCATGTGGGTTCTTTTTTGGGGACCCCCACAAAATGGAGGGTTTTCCTTTTGGCCTGCCTTTCTTCTAGCAACCACCCGACAAAAACAAGAAGAGTGGGCTCTCCTCAAAAAAAGTTGACCCGCTCATGTGGAAAGAATACTTGCATGAACTCAGTGAAAAAAAAGGAAACCCTTTTTGGGGAAGACCATTTTAAGTGGGGCAGCCACAAAAAAACATGGACAAATAATTGGCGCCACCGAACAACTGAGTGAAGAAAACAAACCAAATTTGTTCGCTGGTTCTCGAAAAAGCACTCTCTTCGAGAAAAACAAAAAAACATGAGCGATACCCACGATATGATGTGGTCAGTCTCATGCGGGGCGGCCTCATTTTGTTGACATCCTTGTAAGAAACAGCATGGCATGCCTTGTCGAGCAAGAGGGCGCTGAACACGGTCCCGCAGCCGCAGGACACGGGGCACCACTGCCGGCTCCGCAAGCCCTGGACTCCCACCTGAGTCAAAATCAAAACCGATCGGTATTAAAATGGTCGTAATCCCAGAACCATGTACAGGACTAAGAAGGCGGAACATTCCGCAGCTAATTAGGGTTGGGATCGTCCCCCACTAACCTTCATCTACCCGGGTTTTGATTGTGGCTCACCTGAAGGATTTTTTTTTGAGCGAGAGGCTCGGGAGAAATGCGCGGAAAGGGATGGAGTGTTCGATGGGGGGATGGCTGAAACTGAAAAGGGGGGGATTGGATAGCGTTTGAAATTCAAAATCGCGTGGGGGGTGGCTTAGGTATAGGTATGTATAGGGTACGATCCCTTTAGCCTTGCCAGGATAAGTTTGGGGTGGTTTTGTGGGTGGGGGCTGATCTCGAAATGAGCCCCAAAAAAGTTGGGGTGGTTTGGGGGCACCTTGCCTTCCTAAACCCCCTAAACCCCCTCAATCGCTAACCGACGACAAGGGGATTGGAATTCCGGAAATGCATGTCTGAAAGGGCTGGCACTTGCACTTGCCGTGGCTTTTAAGGAACACTTTGGTGCCTAGACTCTCCATGACCCTGTCAAAATGGGTCGGGTCATGACCCGTCTTTTTCTTTCTTTTGGGTCATGACCCGGCCCATTTTTGATTCGGGTCAGATTCGGAGACTCCAGGTAGATGTGTCCCTTTTGGTTTTTTGCACGCCTTGAGGCCTTCGCGGCTGAAAGGCACCGCAAGCTCGAGCCTGGCTCCAGATGCAACCAGAACCGGAAGTTTTCGTCCTTGGGAATGGAAGGAGAAGCTGAGTCTCCGAATCTGAGCCTTAAAAAATGGGCCGGGTCACCCAAAAGAAAGCTTCGGGTCATGACCCGGCCCATTTTTACGGGGTCATGGAGAGTCTAGGTACTTCACGGTGGAGGAATCGCATCTCCAACCCTGGCCGAGCCCGCTTGGACGAACCGCTTTAAAGATACGGACCCCACTCGGCTCAGCGGAACACCTGGAGAAGGCGGCGATCTAGAGACAGAGGGTCAAGAGGCAAGTAAATCAAGGGTTGTTCTTAACGGCCCTCAAATAGGCAGACATGGCAAGGATGGTTTCGCTGCAGAGCCATTGATTGTAGGCCTGGAGAATTAAACAACAAGTCGAAGCCCGGTTGAGCTGCTAAGCCATTGCTTGCAGGGCCCTGGACATTCCTTTGCGTACTTTTCCCGGGCGCTTTAGACGTGCGCCTTTTTGCTGGTTTGTTGCGGGCGTTGTGCGGCTTTTTGCGGCCACTTGCGGGCGTTTTGCCTTGCTTATGCGTTGCGGGCGTTAGCGTTGCAAGATGAGGCACAAACAGAAACTACAAGAAAAACGTACTCGTTGGAATGTCAATTAGAGAAGACGAAAAAGCCATCGGTTAAGCCGTGTCCTAGAGATTTTGTCGTTTTCCTTGGACCCCAAAACACGGATGAGAAACCACTCCGAAACCGCTTGAGTGGCTCCACATGTGCCGCAAGTTGCCAAAGGAAGGCGACCTAAGAGTAACAGCAGCAACCTGAGCCACGCGGAAACGGCAACCAAAGCTGACTTTTCAATGGCAAAGTGGAATACATCCCTTCTCCATCCATCCATCTCTTTCTCTATAATCCATATCCATATCCATATCCATACCCATACCCATCCATCCATCCCATCCAACTCCATCCATCATTAGCAAAAAACAGCAGGAAGGTGTCAGACATTGATGCTGTTTGTTGCAAACCTGGGAGATGCAAGCTCCAACCCTGAAAACCATGGGCCACTCTGTGTGCTTCGCGGAAACACCTGCAACAGGAACATCCTGTCGGCATAAGGGGAGAAGGTCCGAGTGTTGGGCCTGCTTGTATTGTTTCCAAATGTGGCGGCCAGGCCAAAAGTTGAACTTAGGCTTAGACGCATTGTGCAAATACTGAAAAGACGCCGACAAGTTTGCATCTGTAATCCTAACAACTCTTGGTATAGCAAAAGACTTCGTTTTTTGCAGCCCCCCAGAACAAAGAAACAGAACCCAAAACCAAAAAGCAACACGACGCAAGAACAGTGAAGGTTTGCTTGAGACTCTGAGCCTGATTGTGTCTAACCCTTTTTGATCGGTTTGGGAGGAAACATATTGAAGCCATCTGAGTCACAATCAACACCTGGTACTAACAAAGCTAACAGAATAGAAATGCGACCGCACCTATTTCCCTTACTAGCCTTCATCTATGCGGCTCCCTGATAGAACCTGTAGCCACGCTGGCTCATCTATTCTTGACCCATCAATCCTCGGTTGCTGTCTGCTCCCCTGCTAAAAGTTTAACTTTTAATTAGTGGTTTGATGGAAAACCCATTAGTTGGCAAAAAGTTAAAGTCCTAACATCCAAGCAAAATGCACCAACGAATCAGCTCGGCGGAATACACGCAGTGAAGGATCCCCCCAACTGACCGACCAAAGTGGCCGGTCCTGAACTGGATGCCCATGTCTGACGCCACCGAAGTCTGGCTAAGTCCGAGCTTTTGGTTTGCCAAACCGAAAACCCAGATGGATCTTCTCGAAAAGGTATGAAGTTCAGTATCTTGGAGAGTAAGGCTTTTCCGACCACACCAGTACAAACGAAACGAACTAACACACAGAGAGGTCACTGAATTTGTCCCATCCAAAAGTTGATCAATTGACTGGTTTCCGTTGAAATGATCGCCACTTTTGGAGCTTCCAATGAGTTGGAGTTGGAGGAATTCCTGAACCTGCATATCTTGGTTGACGTTGGAAGGGGAGCAAAAAAAAAACTTTAGCAGTTAAGTGGGGCTTTCCCACGAAACCACAACAAGCGAAAATGTAAATTGTTTCCCAACAACCATGATATTGTCTTCATTGAGGGCACTGTCTGGCAGTAGGACACCACATCTTTGCAGCTGGAGATGGAGAGGTTGCCGGTGGCCATCTGCAAAATGCCTCGAGCTCAGAATGTTCTCAGGTTTGATTCCCCATTCTCTTCACCCATCGTTCTTTTTAGAAACCACCTTTTTTTCCTGGTTTTTGGCCCATTTTTTGAAGAGAAGGATCCCTGAAGAGAATGGCTAAGTCCCCATGAAAACAAAACAAAAACATATTTCCAGTAGTGATGCATTCCTTTTCAACCCAACAAAGGAAAGTAAACAATACTCTTAAGCAAATGGAGGGAAGAACTTTTAATGGCATAAATTCGGAAACTACCACTAAACACTAAAAGGCTAGAAAGCTAAGGGGATGGCTGGGAGCCACCAAGCTCAGAATGTGGCACTCGCTCAGAAAATGTGGTATTGTTAACCCCGGATTCATAAACCCCTGGTTGATTAGTAGGGGGTTGCTTTTCCCGGTTTTAGTGGGGAGTTAGAAGGGGAACATCCCTATATTCGTAAACAGAGGTTTATTAATCCGGGGTCAACATGACTCTTCGTGGACTGTCCTCTCACTTCTGATCGAGTGGATTGGCCAACAAAAAGTCCCCACCACCTCAAATAATGAGGTCTTGGGCTCCTATGGAAAGGACATTTCAAAAAAGTACAAAAAGGGCATCTGCTTTGTACCTGGAGTCTCCGAACCTGACCCATTGAAAATGGTTGGTCAGACTACCCAAAAGAACGGGCTGGCAACCCATGTTTGATTCGGGTCAGATTCGGAGACCTCAGGTACCCCTATGCTGAGAGGGTTGGGTTGCCCAGGCCAAAAGCCGGTTTGCCATTGCCATGTTCTACCATGGTAGCTTGTGTTAAAGCGCCCCCCAAAGAAACAACACATCCCAAAAAGGGACCACGGAAAGACGCTTAGATGGTCCAGGATGAAACGCGAACTTAGCTCTCGAATTGATGCCCAAAACGTTGGGTCTTGCAAAAGGAGACTCCGATCCTACGTAGTCTAAGAAACAGCTTGGATGCGGCGTTTGTGGCTCTACCCCTGCAGGGTATTGAAAAAGTACTTAAAGATTTCTAAAAAAGGACCAACACGGAGAAAAACAGGGGGATTCCTCAAAAGGCGCAGCCAAACCGTTTTCTGGGAAAAGTTACTCTCTAGGAGTTGCAAGACACACGGGGACTCAAGAGTACAGCAAGTAGCTTTTCATGGGTGAACACAATTAATAAAGCAAATAGATGGCCGTGGTGATTGGTTCAAACCCGTCTAAACCAGTGGATCATGTTCTGACCCATTCACTGGCTTTTTTCGGGGTTGCTCCTCCAGTAGAGAGGTTAGAATCAGGGAGCCTTTTGTTTCTTCTTTTTTTTTTTTCGGTATGCGATTTTAGTAGGGGAGCCCCGCCCCCAAAAAAAGCAAACTATAACTAGACTCTCCATGGCCCTTCAAGAATGGGGACATGACCCCTTTCTTTTGGGTAATGATCCCATTTCTGCAATTTGTCATTCTCCGTGCTTCGATTTGCTTCAGTCCCCTGGAGAAAGAAAGACCGTAGTGACAGACTCCTTAAAAAAGAAGAAGAAACAACAGACGCAGGGGAAGACACAACATAATCTTAAGCAACTATTGGTTCAACTATACCATCCTTCTTGCGGGGTTCATACATTCAGCCTGCGACATTCAGCCCAAACGGGCCCAAACAAAATGGCGCAACGGTTGGTTTTTCCTTTTGGCCTCCCTTTAAACCCAACCGGCAGGGTGTTCCCCTACTGGGTCCTCCAGTAGAGAGGTTAGAATAAAGGTGCCCTTTTTTCTGTAGTCGATTTTTGTAGGGGAACCCTCGGCTAAAAAAGGGTAAAAGGGCACCACTGGGAGACCTAGCCCAAAAAAAAAAAAACTCATGTTGCCCGGGGTCAAAGGCCCTCTGGTCCAAGGGATCCTGGACCTGGATTTCCCATTGGAAGTTCTGGTGTCCGAACGCCACGTTCGGAGCTTCCAAAAGGGGAATCGGTGCCCGACACGTTGAGGCGTTGAGGCCGCGCACGGCGGCGCGATATGTGACCTTGTGGGGGCTAATACAATTCACTTCCTGGGTGGATTGGCCAAAACAAGTCCAACCTTTTGAATTTACCACTAAACTGGTCTTCCACTTTAGAAGTACAAAGTTTAGGAACTCAGGAAGTGGGATAAGCACCCGTTTGCCTAACCGTAGGAGCCCAAACCCTTTTGAAGCGAAAAGAGCCCAAGACCCCTTTGCGAAATATGAGTGCCGTTGATTTTTTGGGGCCTCAAATGAGGTCTAGGTCTTTGGCTAGGGTAAGGAGTATCATGAAAATCTGGTCAACCATTCTTAGGGGGGCTCAGCCCCCTGCTAGGTCCTCCAGTAGAGAGGTTAGAATATTGGTACCCTTTTTTCTGTAGTCTATTTTAGTAGGGGAACCCTCCCAACCAAAAAAGACCCTAAAAGGGCACGATCCTGGTGGACCCAGATTTTTGGGGGGCTCAACCCGCTGGGTTCAAAAAGGACAAAGAAACAAGCCCTGACCAAGGGGCCCTTGCCCATGTTGGACCAGTAGTCCGTGCCCGTGTCGTCGTCCGCGTCGTTGCAATTCCGCTTGCTGCCGGCTTCTATGACCGTCTCCTCGCTGACAATGTGCAGGAGCCTCGATCCCAGACGGAAAAAAGCGCCTGGAGCGTGGCCCGATATGGGTGTGGCTCTTATCCATGGTTGAAACCGTAAGGTTTGTTGGTATTTACAGGGGATTCCATAGGTGAGGCTCAAAATAAAAGAGGGTATGGGTCTCAAAATTAAACAGCAGGGGCAAACCGCGGGTTTTGGTCCATGTTTCCACTTACCAGAGCAAGCCATTTTGGCACCGGTTTTTCGAGCCACAGCCATATGTCTAGGGCTTCCTTCCCCATTATTTTCAGGGATCCTTCTTTCTAGAACCTCCCCCCTGAAAACCCAGGAAAAAACGGCTGATTTTTGAGAAGCACGATGGATGAACATAATGGGGAATCAACCCCTAGAATATGGGTATGGTTCAACATTGGGGCAGCTTTGAGGGCCTCTCTTGCTTTGGAAGATATCCTTTGGGGGGCGGTTTTAAAGGGAACCCACAGGATTAAACACCAAAAACAGGTGCCCCAGAATGGGGTGGTTTCCCCTGGTTTCCTCCCCAGAGCGGGGTGCGCCGCTTGTCATATTCCGGTACATCGGCCCGGATAGATGAAGGTTAGTAAGGGACAATCCCAGCCATAAATAGTTGTGGGAATCCGCCTTCTTAATTCTTGAAGCATGGTTCTGGATTGCAACCATTTTCATACCGAATTTTGATTCTGACTCACATGAGGGTCTTTGGTCCCGTCAATTAGCCCGAAACACTAAGAAATGGATCCCTTCATCAGGCAAAGAAAGCACTCCCAGTGAGTCCATTTCCCAGGTTTTGTGGGTACCCAATATGAAATTGCAAGAGGACGATGGGTAGGGTAACTGGGATTGATTGGCTATGGTATTTTTTACCAATTCCCTGTATGGGGACGCTCCGGGACCACTTTTTTGGGGTTCAGTTGGATCCCAAGCGGTCCAAAAGGCAGTTTTTGAGGGGGCGTGCTTCTGGGATTCTGTTGTGCTTGGGATTGTGAGTCCAAACTCGCGGGGCTTATCAGGGATAGAATTCCCCCCTTTGTATTGATTGTAGGACATCTAGCAAGTTCCTCCCCTCCCCCAAAAATGCTATAGACTGGTGAGGTCTTTTCAACTGAAACATCAACCCATGGCCCTCCAGCCACAAACCGAACCCCTCCATGGGAAAAAGCGCACAACTTGTTTGGCAGTGCACCCCGTCCCGCCCCTTAAAAAAAAGGACATGCCAATCACGTATCTGAATAACAGTAAAATCCTGCAAGAAACTAAGGGCTCGTAAACGAGGCTCACACATGGACGCATTCCGCCTGTGACGACTGGCTTGTACATGTATCTGGCTTCCCAAGCCACAAACCGAACCCCTCCATGGGAAAAAGTGCACAACTTGTTTGGCAGTGTTTTTTTCATTCAGGGGCCCCACCCCACCCCACCCCGCCCTGCCCCGCCCCGCCCCGTCCCGCCCCTTAAACAAAAAGGACATGCCAATCACGTATGTGAATAACAGTAAAATCCTGCAAGAAACTAAGGGCTCGTAAACGAGGCTCACACATGGACGCATTCCGCCTGTGACGACTGGCTTGTACATGTATCTGGCTTCCCAAGCCACAAACCGAACCCCTCCATGGGAAAAAGTGCACAACTTGTTTGGCAGTGTTTTTTTCATTCAGGGGCCCCACCCCACCCCACCCCGCCCTGCCCCGCCCCGCCCCGTCCCGCCCCTTAAACAAAAAGGACATGCCAATCACGTATGTGAATAACAGTAAAATCCTGCAAGAAACTAAGGGCTCGTAAACGAGTCTCACACATGGACGCATTCCGCCTGTGACGACTGGCTTGTACTTGTGGGCACATGTGGCCAGTGATACGACTTTGCTAGAAGGGACAACTGTTCCTGTTCGGGCTGTCCATACTGTGGATGGACAAAATCCTGCACCACTTAAACCGTCGTTTGCTTGGTGGTTACAGGGAAGTCATCATTCCAAGGGTGGATTTCGCCACCATCCACAGTATTCTTCCAATTTGTTAAGACCCCTGGACCCTGGACAAAATATTTCCAGTAGTGACAGATTCCCTTTAAAGCCAACAAGGGAAACATATTCTTGAGCAAATGGAAGTATTTGCTGGGAACTCCAACGAACAACAGGGAGGTTCTGGCTCTTGGCCTAGTTCGTTCGGGATCATTGTGAACACCACAATGATCCAAGTGTCTTGCAGTGTGAAAGTACCCTTTAAAATTGGGTTATGACCCAGGTAATGCCCCCTTTTAAAAGGGTCATGGAGACTCCAGGTAGATGGTACCATCAAGTTGCGCTGCCCTTCGTTCATCTGCACAAATACCTATATGGGGCGCCAGTTGTGGGCGAACGATTCTCTGTCCCTGATATCGCAGTGGGACCAAGCACCACTTTTTCTGCCCTCAACACTCCGGATACAACCTGGTGACAACATAACGTCCGTTTTCTTGAGTCCCTTCCAAAAAAATAAGAAAGACACGGTAGTGATAGATTCCCTCTAGTACCAGGTGAACTTCAACAATTTATTCATCTCAGCAAATGGAAGACAATGGCTAAATTGCATACAACAACACATGGCAAACTGAGGCCAAGGTGCTTGTCGAATGCTGGCTCGTAGAGACTCATGGGCGCATAGGGATTTCCTGTGCGATCGGCATGTTGATGATGTCGAGAAAAACAAAAAAAACAGTCTTCATTTTGGTGTTGAAAAAGATACATGTTTCAAATAATTACAAACTCTATCTTTTAAGGAGCCCTGTGTTCGTTGGTTTGGTGTGCAGAGTCTTGCAAAATGGGGGGTTGGTCGAAGGTTTACAAGGGGCGACCATGAGGGAAACCGCCAACGGCGGCTTTCATGGGAAAAGTGGCCCATGGTCATCGGCTCAACGGCCACGAAGCCTCGGCAACACGCACATGGCCCAATCCCATACCCTGGGTCACACAAAATTTCTCCTGGAAACAAAATGGCGTTAGCACGTTGTCTAGGTCCTCCACTAAAGAGGTTAAGGGTACCAACAGGAACCCCCAAACCAACAATCCAGACCAGTAATTCTAGGTCCTCCAGATTTGAGAGGTTAAGGGTACCAACTTCTTTCTGTAGACTACTTTAGTAGGGAACCCTCCCCAAAAAGGTAACAGCGCACTACTGGGGGGCCTAGTGGTTTTTGCGCTCAAGCTCCACATTCGGCCGGATGGTCCTTGGGCTTCATTCAGCCACCTTTTTCAACCGGAGCCCCTTGGAGCTGAAAATTGGACGAATTTCGAAGCCTGAGGACCCTGAATGGCCACCCTTGGTTTCACTTGGTTTCCCTTCGGTTTCCCTCGGTTTCACTTGGTTTCCCTCGGTTTCCCGTAGTTTTCTTGGATTTCCATAGTCATATTTGGGGTCCCTACGTGGCTGCTAAGGACACCTGGCCCAAAACTATAGGAGACCCGAACCCGTTCCGCTCAGCGCCCGGGCCCTACTTTTTGGGCTATCCGACTCGGTAGACTTCAGCCCAGTGGGGATGACCCTGATGATTAAACCACCAGGTAAACCAGGGCCATCTCTTGTTCGACCAAAACGACCAGAAAGGACACCTATGATTTCTGCGTGTAAGTCGACAATGGGGAAGTCAAATGGAGCCCTGCAACAATCACAACTTGGATGATTAAGCTGCTCTTCATGCAACTGCTTGAGCCGCAAATTCCTGGGTGGATTGCCCATTCAGTTCGATTTGCTTCAACACCCAGCTGTTTCGGTTCCCCTGCTTAGAAGGTTCGGACGGAAAGTTGCCTGAAACCCATCTGTCCATCATGCCGCGCGGTTGTTTGTTGCTTGAAACCAAAGCGATGGCAGACCCAGAAACGCAGGAAGAATCTCAGTGAATCCTACTCAAAAGGATAATTACTCTCAGCACTTACAATACCTGGATCCGATTGAGTCGTCTACAAAGGATCTATTTATCAAAATTGCAATGCGCCCCCGTGCCTTCAACGGCAGGGTCTGAAGTGCTGGTAATGGGGAAAAAGAAGGCACGCGTTTTGAGTAGTTGAACTTAAAGCCCCTTCCGGAGAAGGAAACAAGGGCACTTAATGCCACAAACAATTCCAATGATGGTCCGGGATTTAGCCAAGTGCTTGGTAGCCACGTTCATAGCACGCGTCCCATTCTAAGTTCCCTTTGCGGGTTGTATCCGTAAGCATCTAGGCAACTCCCAGACCCTCGAATCTAAGTAAAAGAAATACACAAAAAACACAATATTATTATTATCCGAGTAAAAAACCCACACAAAAAACACACACACGATTCTCACTTGTGGCTCTTCTTGGCAAGCCAATCATGGACTATTTCGCACCCCGAATCCCCAACAGCCACGGAACTCTCGGGAAGCTTGAGCCCTGGCCAGAGCCCTGGCCAGAGAACCCCCAGGATCCCCAACTGTTGGCGAACAAACACCCAAACAAGCTTGTCATATTTCGCACCCGGTAAAACCAAGATCACAGAACTCGAGTTGCCCGAATTGCTTTCCGCCGAAAGGCCATTCTTGTCGGATATGAGGGACTCAGTGGCCCTGTGCAGGTAGTTGGCGTTGCTGGCTGAGCCTTCCTCATCAAAGCCTGAGATTCATGCGACGAGTCGGATCTCCAAAAATTTCGAGGGGGGTTCCTTTTCTCAAAGGCTGAATGTACGTCCATACGGGTTTGTCTTTGTTTGCTCTCGGTTTGTGGGTGTGGTGTTAAAAGGAAACGACAGAACACACCGTTCCGTCAAGGAATGCACCCCACGTTTCTGGCTTCCGGCCATCCCTGTGGTGGGGTTGTGGTGGGTTAGGCTTGGTTTAGGGTTGGTCTAGGGGCTTGTGGTTTTGGGTTCGCTTAGGTTGGTTCAGGGGTGGTTTAGGTTTAGAGTGTGGTTAGTCTTGGTTTATGATGTGTGTTTAGGCTTGGTTTGGGGGGGGGGGGGCTGGGAGCCCGGAGCCCGGGACCAGAAAAAGGACCTAAACCATCAGCCAGAGATTTTGCTGTCCACTTGTAACCCACACAACAAGGGTACCCTCAAAAGGCACAGCCATATTCATGCTTCCAAGAGTGGCCGAGAAAAACAAAAAACCTATGCCTTATGGGTAGGGCTTGGCGTGTGGCACTGCACATGTTTCTACCACTCTTTTTAGGGGTAGATTTGTTTTTGCTTTTTTTGGGGGGGATGGGCACCGTCTTAGATTGGTCTGAGCATGTCTGATCATGTCTGCGCTTGCGCTTGAGCAAATTTGTCAACCAAGCGGTTGGGGCTTTTGGGTCGAGGCTGAGCCCTGGGGACTGAGTCTGAAAGCGGGCCTGAAAGTACCAGCTTCAGCCTTACAGGAGTGCATGGACCGACGTCATTGCTGCCTTTCGCATGGGTCAAAGGCCAAGTCATAGTTTTTTTTGTTTTTTTGTTTCGGGGATCCTCGCCCACCGTTTTCACGAAGCAAGGCATGAGGCGTTTGGTTGCAGCTCGCCTTTGAACCTTGTGGGCTGGCGCTCTCTCAGCGGTGTGAAACTGGCCGGAGTGGAGGGCTGGGACGCGCCAAGGACGTCGAAAAGCGTGGCCGCATTTACGTCCAACCCCTTTTCAAGGTGTTTCTCTTTCATCCTAGAGTCTCCGTGACCCCTAGACAAAAGGGGGTTTTCTAAGGGTCATGGAGAGTCTAGGACGAACCATGTCGCAGGGGAGGTCTTGAAAAGTAGGTCCAAGAAGGCCTGGTGCGATGGCATGGTTCTAAGTCGATCGCGTTCTGTGAGGGACAATACACCAGGGCAAAAAACAAAAAAATCGTCCCGGATCATCTAAGTCAAACAACCATGATTATTAGAGGAATCTCCTTTTGGAGGTAGCTTGCTGAATTCCATGTTACTCGCAGGGCAGAAGGGGACGGACTCCACGCGACAAGTGGGCATCCCCTTCCAAGAACATGAAACCAGAGCCTCACCAAGCAAGTTGTTTACCAAGGGAAATCGTCTGTTTCAACACATACCCTAAAATAGGGGGCAGTGTGAGTCGGCGTAATGTTGACCCAGGATTAATAAACCTGTTCCATTATTAGGGGGTGTTCCCTCCAAAAGTGGTGTGAATCCCCACTAAAAGGGGAAAAGCACCACCCTTATCAAAATCAACCAGGGGTTCTGCTTAATCCGGGGTTAACATTATGGAGTCCATCCTGTCGAGCTAGGCAAGTTTGAATGCCAACTGCGACAAGAAGGACACTCTTCTTCTGGGTTGTTTTTATGAGACGCGGGGCCAAAAAAGAAACGAGTGACCCGATGAGTTGACGGACCAAAACCAGATTTGAACTGTTGGGGGCCAACTAGGTCCTCCAGTGGAGAGGTTAGAATAAGGGTACCCACTTTTTCTGTCGACTATTTTAGTGTGGGAACCCTCCCCCAAAACAGGGTAAAAGGGCACTGGGGGACCTTGTCAAGAATTAAGAAGGCGGATTCCCGCAACGATTCATGGCTGGGATTGTCCCTAACCTTCATCTTCCCTGTTTTTATTGTGGCTCATGTTGTCTTGGGCCTCTATACTAGAACAACGGACAAACCTACCGCAAAAAAGTTCGAAGTTTGCCAACTCAGGCAAGATAAATTCACTTCCTGGGTGGATGGGTCAGAAAAAAGTTCCCAACCCTAAAATTGGAACGCCACTAAAATGGTTCAACCCCAAAAGTGACTCAAGCCCATTTTTGCTCCAGAAGTGAGGCTTGAGGCCTTTTTCTAGGCCCTCCTAGAGAGGTTCGAAGAAGTTGGTACCCGATATTTTTCTGGACGTCGATTTTAGGAGGGTTCCGAAACCCTCACCAAAAAAGTTGGGAGGGAAAGAGCACCGTTCGCTGGGGACCTATTCCCAAACTGGGCCTCGTTTTAGGTCCGTGCGTCCTGAAAAAATGGTTGGTCATCACCCAAAATCATGGGGTCATGGACCCATTTTTAAAGGGTCAGAAGGAGACTCCAGGTAGTGCCACACTGGGCCTCGGCCCCGTTTACTAGGCCCTCCAGTAGAGAGGTTCGAATAAGGGTACCAACTTTTTTCTGTAGTCTATTTTAGAGGGGAACAAAAAGGGGTAGAAGGGCACTACTGGGGAGGCCTCGTTTGGGTCCGAAGCGTTCGTGCGCTCAGTGGCCGTCGGTGTTGCTCCAGTGCAGTCGCCCCAAGCCATCCGTGGCCACCGCGAAGTCGCGGTTCCCCCCGCAAAGGCCTTCCCAGGTACTCTGCCGCGCCTCACGCGACGGACGCGACAGGTCGTGTTGACCCGGGGCTGAAATGTAGATGTGGGGGTCCCCCTCCCTAGGGGTCCCTCGTTGACAATGGGGTCAACCAATTTTGGATTTCCGTCAGAAGGATCATGGTGGCCCCAGATCAATCAACCCCAGTCTATTAATATGGGGGTGTTCCCGAGAGGAAATCTTCCATTTGGTTTTTCGACCCCTGGAAAAAATCTAAAATATGTCCAGTAGTGATAGGTTCCTGCAGGGGATCTGAGGACTGCCCTGAAATAAGGTTTACGCTAGGGTTGATTCCTGTTCCATTCTTTTCAACCATCGTTCTTTCTCCCGGGTGGGTGTTGGCCCCTCCAAAAGTGGTCTGATTACTAAAAAGCC
This sequence comes from Effrenium voratum, assembly GCA_963377175.1. Lineage (NCBI taxonomy): Eukaryota > Dinophyceae > Suessiales > Symbiodiniaceae > Effrenium > Effrenium voratum. Next base: position 632,734 of record CAUJNA010001002.1, on the reverse strand, counting down.
AGAAATGGGCACCCCCTGCTAATGAACTGGGGTTGATGAAAATCTGGGGTCAACATAGGGAATGACCGAGCCCGGGTGTTGGGAATGAACTGGAGGGGATGGTTTATGTTGAATATGGGTGTGTCTTTCTTTAAGTTGGTATCCCAAACCCCCCAAAAAAAGACCAACACTCCCAGATCAGCTTTTTCCGCCAATTGGTTACCGTAGCCCTTGGTTACCCTAAATATGAGGCTCTTCGACCCTAGGCCTCATTTTTTTGAGGTCTTGGGCTCCTAGGCTCAACATCCCCAAGCCACCAATCTAAACCAGCAACCAAAGGTTTCCCACGGAGGCTAATCCCTTTTATCATGGTAGTCCTTGGTTGATGTTTCTCAAAACAATCGGCCCCAAATGGCAGGGGCTTCCTTGAGGGGTCCACCATCAAACCTTCGAATTGTTGTTCTGGCTCTCTGGGTTATTTGCCCAGAACAAAACTAACCCCGCCATCTAAGGCCAGACGAACCTACTCCCTATGCAATATCTTCCAATGGCTTGAACCCAAAATGAAAGATTCAACATATATTACTAGTAGATTCCCATAAGCCTCAATATGTCCAGGAGTCCAGTCGATTCCCTGAAGAAAAACACCAGTCCAGCAGATTCAAATTCAAAAACAAGCAAAAGCAGTAGATTCCCTATTGAAAAACAAAATATGTCCAGTAGATTCCCTTTAACACCATGATCGCGTTCCTAGTTTCATATTAACTTTCAGCAACTGGAAGTCGGTGGACGGACAAAAGGGCCAAGCGTTGGGTCAGCTCGTCGCCCACGGGATCTTAATTTCCGAGCCCAAGACCGGGGCCTTTGACGTCGAAAGGCCTCAAAGAACGAGGTCCCAGAGGCGCCATTTGGGATTGGTGTGAGGTTTTGCGACCTCAAAACGAGTTGCCTTGGCTTTTTGAGGCCCGAAGATTCTCAGGGCAGATGCAAAAGGAATGACGGCAACTCGTTGATTTGCAGGAGAATCGTGAAATGGCAAGGTGACGGCTTTCATCGCCAAGCAGAAACACTCGGAAATCAATTACCTAGACTCTCCATGACCCTTAAGAAAAGTGGGGTCATTGCCCAAAAGAAAGATTCGGGTCAAATGGGCCCATTTTTTAAGGGTCAGAAGGAGACTCTTGGTATATGCAAGGCTTTGCGTGTCCCAAATCCCGAACCAGAGAAGGATCACCTTCGTTGGCTGGCAGTTCTCGGAGGCTCCGCATCAAAAGCTCGAAAGAGGGATACTTGCCCCGCTGATGAGTTCCATATGCTGTGATGTCCCTTTGACGTCCCTTAACAACAACCTAAAAAGGGTGATCCAGAGGAAAAACCAACCCCAGATTTCCCGATTTGCAGTTTGGGAGGTCTTGAACTGACTTCATTGTTTTACTGCGTGAATGGACTTGGCAGAGGGACCTCCCGAAACCCGCTTGCGTGGCCATGGAAGGAAAATCATCGGCACCGACTCTTAGGCAGCGGCCGTTTTTTGTTGGCCTTCCAACGGAAGGAACCGGGGCACAACTGGACGTTTGGGATTGCATGGACGTGTTTCTCAAAATAGTGGCCCTGCATGCTGTGTGATGTGGGGGAAGCAACAGGAAAACACCAAACGACCACCTCTTCAGGGCTCCTAATTTTGAGAAGCATCATTTAGGTGGGGATTCATGTCCAACCGCTGTTGAAAGGGTCCCCTTTTGAACTCGCTGGCGTGCCATTTCCTTCCCTCCATGTGCTGAAGAAACAGCGCAGCAGCGATACTAGATTCCCGTTAAAACCAGCAGGGGAAGAGAAACAATCGTCTTACCCTAGCGGCCCCTTGGACCTCATGATTTGAGGCCTTTCCTATGGCTGGAAAAAAAGGGCCAACTCAAAAAGAATTGGGGCAATTCGCAGCTTCGCCGATCGTGTTCTAAACGTTTCCCACCACCACCGTTGCTTTCCGGGCGTTCGTGATCGAAACGTCACCCCCCAAAAAATGGTTCAAAATTCGAAGCTTCACCGTTGCTTTCCGGTCGTGCTTCACACCCACCGTTGCCTTCTTTCCGGTCCGTTTACCAGCCACCGTGGCCTTCTTTCCGGTCCGGTCGTCCGTGAGTGCGAGACGAATCCGCTTCCAGCTGCACCACCCTAAGCCCCAAACCCTGAACCTTAAACTTTGACGCCTCCAGGGCCGGCATCAAAAGGAAGTGCAGGGACAGCGCCATCAGCCCCACGAGCACCAGCAAATAGAACACCTCGAAGAAGCTCTTCGGACGAGTTTTCCAACATGGAGTGGGCCCCGAAACCCCCCCGAAACCCCGGGTTTGGGTGCCTGGAGTCTCCGAACCTGACCCTTGAAATATGGTTCGACATGGAGTGCTTTCAACATGGAGTGGGTGAAAAAGAACGGATTTTCGGTGCCTGGAGGCTCCTTCTGACGGAAAAAAACAAAAAGAAACACGGTTTGGTGGCCCCTTTTATGGCGGACCGACAGGGAGTTTTCAGCTTGGATGAGGAACCTGAAACGCCGGGCTTGGTGCCTGGAGTCTCCGAATCTGACCCTTAAAAAATGGTTGGTCATTACCCAAAAGAAAGATTTACAGGGCCCTTTTTATCGCGGACCAACAGGGATTTTTGCACGAATTCCAAAATGGGTGTCTGTTTTGCAGGTACCCTTGTTGGGATGGGTCTCAAAGGGGAACACAACGAATTGAGACAGACCCAAATGTGCTTCGGAGCCGAAAGGGGGAGGACACCCTGCTGGTGGCCCTTTGATTTATTCAACAGGTCTACCATGATTCTTGGGTGGGAAGCCCAAAAAAGGAATCGGGCTTTCAAATGGCGGTCCCCAATCATCCATTTGCTCAAGTCCCCTGGGCAAAACAATATTACCAGCAATGATAGATTCCCTCCAATCAGCGAAAATAACGTTGAATCTTGAAGAAATGGAAGTATTGGTTGGCGGTTTTTGAGAGGAAACCGAAGGAAACCAAGCATTTAGGGGACTTCCAGTTTGAGAGAACCCCCATTGATTGGTGTTTGGATTGGTGGTTTAGTGGTCTTTCGGGGTGGTTTCCCATGACCCACAAGGGCTCCAAACCACCAACTACGCAACTAGGGGTTACCTGAATGTTTTGTTGGCCCACCAAAAAACGGCACGCAGAACAGAATATGTCCTGACTCTGTGTAGTTAGTCTAGCCCTAATAAAGAGCTTTGAGGAGACCAAAGTACACATTTTGCAAGGGATGCCTTAGCACATTCCCTGTTCTTGGGTCCAAACAACAGGATTTGTATATATGGATTTGCATCTGTGTTTGAGGGGAAACGTCTTTTGGTTGGTTCTGACGGGAAGCCAAAGGACAACCAGTCAAATTTTGGCGGTGTTCTAAAAACAGGAACAAAGCAAACAAAAAGTGCCAGCCTCCCCCCCCAAAAAAAAGCAAAAGCCCAGGTAGGTAACCTTTTGGATAAGCCAGACCCCATTTATGTGCAACCGAACCAATCAAAAGGACAGCCCGGAATTAAAATGGAGGATTCGGGGTGTGGCCCTGTTTATTGAACCGGCAGAAAACGTGCCAAAAAGCCCGGGCGACGCATTTTCCGCAGGACAATTTTTGAAATTGGGCTTTGGACCCCGAGATTTTTGTGCAAGGCGAACTCTCTTCCCCATGGCAACAAACACTACCGTGGCAGACCACCAAGCGTGGCAGACCACAAAGCCGCGAAACACTCCCCACATTCCACAGAAAAGGGGAAACCAACAAACAATGAGAAAAAACACTTATAGAGAAACACAAAGCAAAACAAAACAAAGAACACAACATCAAGAACAAGCCAAACGAAGAGAATTGCAAAAAACAAAGAAACACACCTGGATCGCCAGTGGCTGTTTCTTTGTTGTTTAATGCACTTTACCCCAAAAACCAGCAGCAGTGACTGAAAAAAGCGATCGCAACTTGGCTATCTAGGCAGAGAGGGGTACCCTTTTTTCTGTAGTCTATTTTAGTAGGGAAACCCTCCAGCCGGGGACCCTAGAAAAGCAAAGGTCACCTCATCTGCCTCTCCGCCTCTCCGAAACCGAAACTTGGGGAGGCGCTGGCATGAGGCAGTCGGTGTGGCTCTTGCCCATCAGCTCCAAGTTCAAAGGCCTCCGAAGTGAAGCCGCGGAAGGAGTTGGGCTCTCGTCTTTCGGGGCGACCCCCCAAAAAATGGGGCTTCCAGACCCAAAACGGTGGCCCTAAAAAAAACAATCACAAAAAGGGTACCTCCAGTAGAGAGGTTAGAGGTTAGGGTGCCCATTTTTTTTGTAGTCTATTTTAGTAGGGGAACCCTCCCCCAAAAAAAGTTTGTAAAGGGCACTACTGGGGGACCTAGAAGGGGTCTCTCGTCATTCAGACCCAAACTGTGGTCCTAAAGAAAAACCAACCCCAAAAAGAGGGGTTCGAAAAAAGATCGGGGGACCCCGCCAAATGGTGAAAAAAATAAGCCTTTCAGGATGAAAAATTGGGCGCTCCCAACCGGGGAAACGGGAAATGGCAGAACTTGACCCCGTGCTTGGCCGGTCTTTTTGCTGTCTTAGTTTTTCTAAGTGGCTCTCCATGACCCTTAAAAAATGGGGTCATTGCCCAAAATTAAGGGGCATGACCCCTTTTTCTAGGGGTCATGGAGACTCTAAGTTACCCCTTTTGGGGCTGGTTTAAAGGAACACCACCAGGTCCCTTGACCCCTCGTCCTTGGCCTTGATCCCTAGGGTGACGGTGCTGAATTTCAAGGAAACACTGTAACACCCGAAGGACCACCTTTTTTGGGCTCCCGTGACCCTAAAAATGAGGGTGCTGCATTTAAAGGAAACACCAGCAGGACCGCCATGTTCGGGGACCTCGTGTTCGGTTTCGGCACCCTTACATCAGGAGGACCAAGTGGATGCCTAGACTCTCGATGACCGCAGGGATCCACTTTTTGACTACCCCAAGGTAGACTTAAACACAGGGGGTTTATTTCCCACAAAGGAAGGGGTTTAATAAAGTCTACCTAGAGTCTCCGTGACCCCTAGAAAAAGGGGTCATGGCTCTTTCTTTTGGGCAATGACCAAGTACTTTTCATGGGACATAGAGACTCCAGGTGCCGCTTTCTGGTTTCAGAAGAAGCCGCAAGAAGATCGCCCGCGGAGTGTGCGATCGAAGTTCCGGCTCCGTTTTGCGTGGCAGCGGGACGGTGAATTTTCACTCAGAAACTTAGAATACTTCAAAGGCTGTGGAGGGTGAAAATTCGCCCGCGAATGACCCAGCAACAATTTGCAGGATTCTGGCGGAGAAGGGTTGCGATCCCTAAGGCCTAAGAGGCTCGATTGTTTTTGGGCCCTCAAATCTGGGTTGTTTTAAAGGGCCCCTGAGGGGTCGGGGTGTGCATTGGAGGGGTCATGACGCTTAGAAATACAAAAGAAAAACGCTTCGCGACAAAATCCGCCTGAGGTTCTCGAGGAAGGACCGGCTGCGGCGGGGGGCAAAGGCGTCGAACATGAGCTCGGCCACCTCCAGCACGAACTTCAGGGCCACTGCGTTGAGCAAAAGATCCTATGCCATGGGCTGGCACCTTGGCACCTCAAATCATGAGGCCCCTTTCGTTGGAGGTCAAAGGCCAACTCAAATTTTGGGGTTTCCCTGGGGGCTCCTATCGGGAACCCCCCCCCCAACAAAGCAACCCTAACAGTTTTCTAGGCCCTATTAGTCGCCAGTGGCCCCTAATTGGGGTTGGGGTTGGGGGGGCGGCTTTTGGATTGGCCCTTGACAAAGCCACGAGCTGATGGACCAAACGCTTGGGATGCGTGAAACAGCAACTAGGTCCTCCAAAAACTGGGTCTCCCAAACCCAAAACGGTGGTCCTAAAAAAACCAACCACAAAAAGGGTACCTCCAGTAGAGAGGTTAGAGGTTAGGGTGCCCATTTGTTTGTAGTCTATTTTAGTAGAACCCTCCCCCAAAAAGGGTAAAAAGGCACTGGGGCACCTAGTTCTTAATACATGGAGGTTCCAGCCTTACCAAATGGAATGCTTGGTCATTGATGTTGACCCCATATGAATCAACCCCAGTTAATTCATAGAGGGGTGCTTCTCTGTGGGTTTAATGGGGAATCACACCACTTTTGGAGGAGGCCCCAACCCTGGTAACCAATAATAAACTGGATTTGAGTGCGATGGGGGTAACATTACCCAAACAGGGGTCGTAGCCGAATCTTTCATTCGGGTGCTGGAGACGGTGGGATAAAAGCCATCTACCCACAGGAATTGGTGTCCATTCGCCTGGGGCACCACTGGGCTCCGAATCCTGAACATCGAAAGGGAGTGGATGGCCAAAAAAAAAGTACGAGCTGTTCATTTACCGCGAAAATGGTCCAAACCTGAAAGTCCAGGAACTCAGGGAGTGAGAATATACGTATGCGCACGGAAACTCAGACATCCCTTCATCTTTGGATTGGGACCTTCCCCAAACCTCTCGGGTCTAGCGGTGTCAACTTTTGTTGAAGGGTTCAACTGATTCCCACAAGAATGGCGACCCAAGAAGAAGATGACCATCCTCAGGCAAATGGCTCTACCTAGAGTCTTCATGACCCCTAGAAAAAGGGGTCATGACCCCTTAATTTTGGCAATGACCCCAATGTTTAAGGGCTATGGAGAGTCTAGGTATAAACCCAACCATTGTTTGGTGGTCGGGTGAGCGATTTCGAAAACACGGCAACTGGGATCTCGTCCTGCACCGTTTCGGTGTAGACCAAGTACACCGTACCGTACCAGAGCAAGATGCCCTGAGAGTGGAGACTCAATCGAGACTCATACTGTTGACCCTACTCCATGACCCTTAACAAAAATTGGTCATTGCCCAAAATTAAGGGGTCATGACCTCATTGTTTTAGGGTCATGGAGAGTCTAGGTATATTCATCAACCAACCAGTTTTTTTTAATAGGGTGTTTTTCCTGTTCCCCTCCAAAAGTGGTCTGATTCCCCACTAAACCCAGGGAGAAGCCCCCCTATGAATAAACTGGGGTTGAGTAATACGGGGTCAACATTATGTTGTTTCATATTGGGCGGGGTGGCTTGCTGGGGAAATTAATGCTTGAACCCTCAAATTGGTCTGAGTAAGGTTCCAACCTCTCCTCCAAGGTCAACTTTCAACACGAAAGAAAATTGTCAGATCCACACGTTGACCCATGTACACGGCTAAATAAGAACACACATTATTGACATACTATCATGACTTGATGTGGCTCTACAGTCCCATTCATTGTTCTTGAGGGCAACCCTCCCTGCGTTGCTTCGGGAAACCAACAGAGAACAACACATACCCATAGTTGCAATGAAGGTAGATGACACAAGTCCCCCACGTTGGTTCCTGGTTTAATTAATCACCTGGCTGTGGGTCCAATTCGGAGAATTCAACCCAACAAAGAAAGTCCAAAGATCCGTTACGAAATAGCCACAAAGAAAAAACATCAACCTGACAGCAAGCCGGTCGAGTTTCGAACATCTAAGTCTAAGCTTAAAACTCGGCGTCCCCTTGCAAAGGACCTAATGGAGGTCAATAAGCTCACCCTAAGAGCCCCTTGGACCCTAAATACTGTGGATGGACGAAACCCCGGTTTCTAAATACCAACAAACAATGGGTTCTTCTGGTTTCAAATTGGTGGACTTCGTCCATCCACAGAGGGCATTTCAACTCTGCAAGGCAAATCAAATCGGTCCAAGAGGCCCCCAGCACGGTAGGGTCAGGTGGTATCCACCCTTCTGGAACTCTTCCGGCATAGCCCGCTCCGAACTCGCTTGGCACCAAAACCCCCAAGCTTTCTGGCTGAGAAGTGGGATTCCCATCACTACCTGGAGTCTCCGAATCTGACCATAGGCGTCCTTTTAGGGGAAATAGATGGCGCTGGTAGATGATCAAACCACCAGGTAAAAAAGGGCCATCTATGTTTCTACCAAAACAACCAAAAAGGACACCTATGCTTCTGACCCTTTAAAACTGGTTGGTCATTACCCAAAAGAAAGGGGTCACGACCCCATTCTTTCAGGGTCATGAAGAGTCTAGGTACTTGATTCCTTGGTATCGCAGACACTCACCTGAGTGGCTTGCCAAACAAAAGACCAGTTCTGTTTACGGTCCCAAACCCAAACAAGTGGGCTAAAATCCAGCACTCCAATGGTCCCAAACCAAAAAAACTGACTACCTAGACAATCCATGACCTGTAAAAAATGGTTGGTCCTTGCCCAAAACAAAGGTTCGGGTCGAATGGGCCCTTTCTCTAGGGTCTAGGCAGCTAGAAACTGGGAGTGGACCTGGGCAGACGCAGGTCTCATGCCAGCCTGAAGCCCCGCTCGGATCAGCACCGTCGTCAGGATGAAGGTCTTCCGCTTCCTTTTCGCCCGGAGGATCGGTGCACTTTGAAACCCACCGATGTGGATGGGCAACTCAAAAGCCGAGCTTGGTCCTCCACTGGAGAGGTTAGAATAAGTGGGTACCCGATTGTTTTCTTTAGTCGATTTTAGTAGGGAACCCTCCCCCAAAAAAGGGGAGAGCAGGGCACTACTGGGGGACCTAGGTAACCAAACGTTTTTTCCTTAGCCACCAAAATGGCACCCAAACCCGAAAAGTGACTAAAGTCCAGGAGCTGTTTAATTTACAGCTAAAGTGATGTGCAAGCCCGAAAAAGTAACTCAAGCCCGAAACGGAACTCAGGAAGCGCACTTGTTCTGGGACGTAGACCGCAGCAGCGAGCTTGTTGCCAAGAGGAAATGAAGGATACCCAAGGGCAAAAAGGCCAAACAACAATATGGTGCCCTAATAAACGGACTCTCCATGGCTCGATACCCTTTTAGGGAGTTTGGCCAAAGTGAATCGCGAAATGCGATCCGCAACGAGGTTTAGTGGTGGTTTTTGAACATGGTTTCTAAACACTTAGCTAAGTCCGAACATGTAGGAGCGGCAATTGTGCAGCAAACCCTGAAACACGATTACCCATACTTTTGCTTGCCACTAAACTGGTCTTCCTAAAAAGGCAAGATTAAATTCCAAGTGAAGAAGTAAGCTTGTGTAAGGTGGTTGCAAAATAGACCCATAGTACTTTGTCTCATTTGCACGTTAGGGACCTAGAAGTAGAAGGTTGCAGCAACCCTAGGGTCGCTCTGTCTGCAAGTCAGGTGTAGGAGGTTTTTCGGTACGGAGGCGATGGTGGAGGTATTTTGTAGGTACCCGGCACCCCATCTTTGGTTTTTACTTTCTCAAGGGAAACCTTCGCAAATCGCCTTATGTCCTTTGACACAGACCCATGATCCGAAGGAGTCCAGGCAAGATCAAAACCCACTCCACACAAAATCCAGTGGGTTTTGCACGCCTTAGGTCTTTGGGACTGTCCCTTTTTTCACTTTGTCACGCAGTGTGTGGGAAATATGGCTCCACACTACTTCATCTGAAATCTTCCGTCTTTCTCATGGGCACTTTTCCGGTGCCTGAATAACTATATTGGGGTTTGGGGGGGCGCTTTGAAGCCAAATCTAGTCATGATCCGGGGAAAACCAATGATTGTGCAAATTAGTTCGCCCCATACACTGCTCAAAAGAGTATTCTTAACCCCGGATGAACTAGCTTGACTAGAGAGGATAGATTTTTCTGTTGTCTATTTCAGTAAGGGAACCCTCCCCCAAAAAAGGGTAAAAGGGCACTACTGGGGACCTAGTTGTGTTACTAAACGTTTGGCGCCGCCACCCCCATATTAGGACATGAGCCACTGTCAATATGTTATTGTGTCCCCAACTGACATGATATTCTAACCCCATGTCCTCCTGGAAATTCGGGGCTCGTGTGCCCCGAATCGTCATCCCCCTTCCGATGAAGATGACAGCAACTATTCACTGCTAGACTCGCCTTCTGACCCATAAAAAGTGGTTGGTCATTGCCCAAAATTCAGGGGTCAAATAAGTCAAATGGGCCCTTTTTCTGGGGGTCAGAAGGAGACTCTATGGCCGTATCAAACTCATTGATCCAGTGTCCGCAGCCCTGGAGACATGGCAAAAAACCATCGGCACTCTTGTTGGCACTCTTGTTGGACAAAAAGGGCCCCCCTGTTTGGATGGAGTTTTAACAGGCGACCAAACAGGAAACCACCTGGAGGGGTCCCCAATGTTGAGAAGCACCCATATTGGCAGATTTCGGGAAGTTGCAAGCAAATTCAGCTTGAGCCAAACCCACACCCGTCAATATGGAGTGCTTGGACCCCGCGACACGGTTCTTTCTTCAACCCAGAGGCTCCTGGCTTCGGCTTTCAATGGAAGACCCGACCCCTCCATTAGACGTTTGGGGGTCTCAAAACCTGGCTGAGGGCCCTAAATACATCGAATTGGAGCCTCTGGGTCCAAAAGAAAGTTGAAAGGAGCCGCCGAAGTCCTATGCCAAACATCTCCCATATCCCTTGTAACCCTTGTACTTCCATTTGCTTGAGCCCCCTGGAAAAATAATCATACGCTCAGTGATAGATTCCCGTTAAAACCAACAGGGCACATCTTCATTTCTGCAAATGGAAGTCTGCCGCTACGAAGCGAAGCGGAGTGAGGATTCCGGCTCCTGGAGAGTCGCACTAAGACGATCTGATCATCATCCTCCAGGTGGAAGAGCGTGTGCCCACGAGGGATCCTCGACATCGGGGGATCAATCGGAACTCCAACCCCTCAGGAGTCCAATGAACCCCTCCTCCATTTGCGGATAAGCGCCCTACAAACATGACAAAATGTGTCCAGTAGTGAAACCGCTTCCCTTTAACACCAACCGCGGAAACTTTTCCGCTGCCAAGACCATGCTATTTGGGGCCTTTCATGCCCTCATAGCTAGGGTCCCATCAGCTCTTAGGGTTTGGAGACTGAAACGCGGCGGTTGCAAGCCGACTCGAACCCGGACCCAGTTTCGGCCGGGACCAAAGTCACGACTCCTTTCCCCCTCTACTCTTGGCATGGTAGCCAAAAGCTTTGTTTTTCTTGCAGGCCCCCAATAAAAATGAACAGAACCAACAAAAACATGCCAACAACAATGAAGCTTCCCCCTCCCGCTAAGGGTTGAATCGGTGACGGTGACGCTTGATATGGGTTCTCAAGTCGGGGCGGCCACGTACTGGCATCCGGGATTATTTTTCATCAATCCCGAAAACCATCCGGGTGTGTGTTTTTTTTTCAGGTAGCAGCCCGTCCCCCAAAAGGAAACATGGGGTTTTGCCCGTGTTCCTGTCGGTTTTCCCGTTCAAGGCCAACCAAAAAAGGGTACCCAAGCTCAAGCCCCACATGTGAATTGAACATCAAGAATCGAGAGCCAAAACCCGCGCCCCAGCTTTTCGGGTGTGTCTCTTGTGCGTTGCTTTCCACTAGTTTGGTTTGCCGTTCAAGACGGGACCAACAGGAAAACCGGTTCGTGAAACGCGCTGTTCTACGGGGTCAAGTGGGCCCTTTTTCTAGGGGTCAGAAGGAGACTCTGCTCGTGTTCTTGAAGACCTGCCTGTGACAATTACTGCGGGAACGGGAACGGAAAGCCCAACCCGTTCGAAGCTACCTGCTTGCTCCCGGCAATCGGAGACTCTAGTACCTGATTGCCCAAAATTACGGTTTCATGGACCCCTTTTCCTAGGGGTCATGGAGACTCTAGGCACCTGCTTGCACTCTGCTCGTATTCTTGAAGACCTGTGCGGGAACGGAAAGCCGGACAGCCCAACCCGTTGGAAGCTACCTGCTTGCGCCCGGCAATCAGAGACCCACGCGAAGCCAACCAAGGGGCTCCATCAGGCCCAAAGTGAAGGAGAACAACTTCCCGAACTCCGCCTCTCGGGAGAAAGGCTCCCGCCGCCCCACTCCCCGCCCCGGTCGCCCTTGAGGCAACCACTTCTGGAAGGGCGGGCGAGATTCGACAAAGAGCTCCCAACCGGCAACTTGTGCATTTCAAGCACAGTCCTGGAAGACCAGTTGCTTTTTCCTTTAGACCAAAAAACACATATTATTCATTTGTTCGGGGACGTCGGAAGCGGGCGCTATGCTTGTTTCTTGGGAGGGCGGCTCACAGAAACTGGCCCAAGCCAGAGACCAAACGCCCTGTTGCACCCAAAGGAGGATTTCCTGGCGAAAAGAAACGGCTGCATGGGTGACTATCATGGTTCTGAAAGAACCTTTCACCACTAAAGCCGCAGCTCCCCCCGAAACGTGAGGTCCCAACAAAATGCTTCGCCCCACGGGTTTTTGACCACGCGATTCGTTCCGGACCATCTAATGAGCTTCGGGTTTGTCTCCCAATGCCAGGGGGGCAAAGGGGACCCCTGCCCCCTGTGGCTTGGCGTGCGTTTCTCTGGATCCGGTTGTCTTTGAGGTACCCGAACAAAAAAAACAACCCAAAGAAGATCCCAACAAAAAACAACACACACCCATTCTGTTTTTTTGTGCTAAGAGAAACCAACACATCATTTGAGCGCTCAGAACCCGCTGACTTGTGGTTGTGTGCTTGTGCACAATACCACGACCCCGAGCCAGGTAGAACCACCTGACCTCGAAAACGGCCCTGGGGGGAATCCGCAAACGGATTCCAAAAGAAAACTGCTCAAAGGTCTCCCTAAAGGCTCCTTCTGACCCTAGAAAAAGGGCCCATTTGACCCAAATCTTTCTTTTGGGCAATGACCAACCATCTTTTACGGGTCATGGAGAGTCTGGGTCCTTTGTCTTGCGGAGCTTCGCAGTTTTCGGATCTGTGACCGGCTCCCCATGGATCCGACGGCAAGAAGCTAACCGTTTCCCAACGAGAATGAAGCCAGAAGGGGAAAAACCGTCTGAAAGGTAACTACTCCTGGTAGATTGCTTAGAACCCCACCCCCCAAAAAAAACAACAAAAAAGAGAAAGAAATGACAAAAACAAGAAAAGGGAAGGTTCCTCTCGAAACGGATGCTCAGAGTTCCATGTTAAGCTCCAGCAGCAACTCTGCAACTCTGCAGATGCTGAAGGGGTTTCCTCCCGGAGTGGAAAGCAATTGCACTAGCCTGGGTAGATATATTTCAAGCCGAAAGGAAGCAAGTCTGGGTAATCAGAAATTCAACGAGAGGGGCTGCCAACCCGGTGCTTGGTTTGAGGGCAATGTCTCTAGGCTTCAGGCTGCTGCTCTCGCTGCTCTGGGGATTAGCACGTGTTCGGTTTGGGGGCGTTGTTTGCAATCGTTCTTAGGTTTTGCGCACGAAGAAGTTCCCTAAGAATCTTGGGACCTCAAAAAGACCGTTTTTGAGGTCCACAACCTTCCAATGAAGATCCAGACCTCTGCAATGGAGGATCCGAGGGCAGTTCCAATTCGACTCGGGTAGTTTCTTTCCTCCTTAGCCGAGGTGGGCTTGCGGTAGCATAAACCTATACCATAGAGTCTTTCAAGTAACCAAAAGGAACCCGGACCTGAATGACCAGAAACCCCATCTCCGAGGGAACATGCCCGCAGAATAAACATTTGGAACCACAAACACAACAGCTAGATCCCCAGATTAAGATCCTAACAACTATTTGTAGAGGAAACTCCTTTTGGAGAATGGACCCCAAAATTATTAGCATGGAATTCCGACAAACTATTTGTATAAGAGGAAACTCCTTTACCCCAATTTCTAGAAAGCGGTTTGGATGCGCCTTTTGTGGATTTCACCTGTTCTTCCCCCTTTAGGTTCTTTTTCAGTACTCTTTTAGTACTCTTTTAATATCCCACAGGGGTGGATCCACCAAAACCGCATCCAAGCAGATTCCTAGCAGGCTTCGAGTAGGTTTCCATTTGTCTCACAAGTCGCGACCCGACCAACTAGTTTTCCCGGGTTCTCCTTAAAGACAACCAAAAAGTGAAACCCGGAAAAAGGCACATGGGTGTGGCTCAAAATTAAACAGGAGGGGTTACACAAGTTTTGGTCCATGTTTCCACTTCCCAGGGCAAGCCATTTTGGTGCCGGTTTTTTGAGCCACAGCCACGTGGGGATCCTTGAAAGTACCCAAGCGAGTCATTCATTTGCTTCCAGGGCGGCCGAGTTCCGCCGAGCCGCGATGATGGTGGAGAACCAGGCCACCAGCGCCAAGCAGCACATGATGAAGCCCGTGCCTCTCTTTTTTTCTCCCATGCACTGTGGATCAGGGCTGTGGGAAATGGAATCCACTTCTGTGATACAACAAAAAGGGCTTCGCAAAGACTAACCCCCCATATAAAGGGGGAGATTCCCTTGTATCACAGAAGTGGGGAAAAACCCCTTGATCCCACAACCCTGATGTGGATGGTTGCGAAATCCGCTTAGGCACCACCTAACGTTAACCCTGGGAATGAGTCGATTCCCCGGTAAATGCCAAGAAACAATGGCTCCAACCATTGCTTCTTGGGTGGTGCGAACGGATTTTGTTCATCCACAGGATTTGAAGGGGAATGGCTCTGAGGGGTGAGATGGGGATGGGTTTCCTGCAGATTTTGATTTGGGGGTCTAGAAATGGGGGTCCCAAACTGGCTTTTGTTTCTGTTTGTTTTTCCCTTTAAACCAACCAATAAAGAGCTCCCATAAAACAAGAAGCGCCTAATGTTGACCCTGCATTCCGTTTAACGCCAACCTATTAATCATCTGGGGTTTATGAATCCGGGGTCAACACTATTTGTGTCGTTCTAGACATGTTTTCGGCTAGGTCCTCCACTAGAGAGGTTAGCTTAAGGGCACCATTTTTTCTGTAGTCAATTTTTGTAGGGGAACCCTCCCCCAAAAAAGGGTAAAAGGGCACTACTGGGGGACCTAGTTTCTGTGGGGATTCATGCCCGCCAATCACTTGTAAAGTAAAAGTCCCCAGTACATTCTACTTAGTAGCTTGGGCTTGCTCCAATTCTCCCAACAAGTACATGGGTTCCTTTCAAGGGCAACTTGAACCAAAAGGATACCTGTTACCTGTAACGCCAACCACAAGGGTACCCCCTAAAAAGAACAAACAACACATGCCCATTTGCAGCGATAAGATTAGCCAAGCCGTACTTCCTCCCAGGAAATTGCCTCGGGAAAACGACAACAAGAAGAAATCAGGGATCCCAAAAGGCTTCACGGGTTTCACCCATACCCCAGGTGTTGTGATAATATGACAAAGAAACATACTCCCTGGGATTCAAGCCACCATGAAAAACAATTGTTTACCTAGAATTGTCATAATCCAACTTGGGCTTTTGCCATCTAGGTCCTCCAGTAGAGAGGTTAGAATAAGCAGTCTATTTTAGTAGGGGAACCCTCCCCCTACTGGGGGACCTAGCCATTCCTGTACTAGGGCTTGAGGCCTTGGAGGGGGTCCCTTCGCAGAGGTGGTGCCGGGGACCCTGATATGAGGAATTGCCCGGTCGCGAGCCGTGATCCTCTTGCTGACCCTGAAAGACATGGAAAATGCGAACCAATCCTAGGAGAGCCCTTGGACCCTTGGTCTCCTGTTGGCCCTTGAAATAGTATATTATATGTTAGGAGCCCTTGGACCGATTTCATTTGAGCCACAATCAACACCCGGTACAAAAATGGTGAACCCAGCACCATGTAAAGAATTCAGATCTACCCGGGTTTTGATGGCTCATTTTGGGGGGTCAAAGAAATGGTTGTAGACACCCGGCATGCGTCACGACCAGTTCCCCTCAAAAGAAAGAAGTCGACAGGGCACCTTCAACTTCATACAAACACGAGCACGTGCCAGGCCGACTTCGACCTATGTGCGGTTTTGAAACAAACCCAACAAGTACCCCTTACGTCACACCGGGGCGCTCATGGCTGAGAAGCCATACTCAAAGACATTCTCAGCGATCTCCTGAACGCGACAAAGACGTGTGTTCAATTAACCCCCTCCAAATACCTTGGCTGGAATTAGGACCCCAGCAAATACATATATATATATATATATATATATCTGCCTGGTTCGTGGAAAACAAAGGGAACCCCAAAAAATCAAAAAAATGGGAACAAATTCTGAGCAAGATACATGCTTCTTCTCTTTTCTAGGCAACTAAGCTGAAAAGCCAGGGTGTCCATGATTAGTTCCTGCTTTCTACTGCTTGAACTTATCCTCGAGGAAAAAAACATAAACACAATGCACCAGCATAGCCCACAAATGGCAAACAACTACAACTGCACCCCTCGCAAACACGCGCCTGGGCCGTCACCGGCATCCAACAAAGCCCCGAACAGCACCCCAAACAGCCCGGCCGCCAATCCCGCAAAAAATGCGCGCCAGCGTCACCAGCAAACAGCCACCTGCGCCAGCACCCCAAACTACATGCCCCCAACACCCCATCAATCTCGCAAAAATGACATGAAGATCATCAGCTCATTCACAAAAGCGCAGAGGCCAGGAAAGAGCAGCCTGAACCCAGTCTGAGCCTAGTCTGAACCCACCAAATTTAATTTTGCCATCTCCTATGCTTCTGCTTGAATGCACCACGGCGGTCCCAAAGCAGAAGCCCATTATCTCAGCTTTTGCGGGCCCAAGTCGGCTTTTGACTGGGATTGAGGCTGCGAGTGGCACATCTTGAGGTGAGGAGGTGTGCTTCTTCCTGGCAATTTGGCAGACCAGCACTGCCCCCCTGCAAGGAGGGGGAAGCAAGCCACATCCAAATCGCACCCGTTGCCCCAAGATGTCACTTGCAAGCCTCTATCTCAACCAATAGCCAACACCACAAGGTACTATTGGGAGTTTCCGATTTGGGAGAACTATGAAAAAGCCCCCCTCCCCCATGTCCCGCTTGACTAGTCTAATTGAGCAGCCCAAAGGGCAACAAAAAGAGCTCCACTCTTAGAGCATAGATTCCCTCCAATTCTACGAAACAAAGCTAAGCCCCTACAACATCTACCTCCCAGACTCTCGGAAAACCTCAAGCTTATTAACTCCACCGTAGGATTTAGAAGCTTGCGAGACTCTCGACAGCGAAAAGGGATTTATCATACAGCCTGCCCGTACCCTTAAACCCGGTTGGATGTGTTCTGCAACGTGGATGGACAAAAAAAACACCTGCACCACCTTGAAGCCATGCTTGAAACCAGAACGTTGGTTGGTATTTTCTTTCCCAGAGGCTCCCGATTGATTTAGGGCCTTCAAACAACCTGGTTTTGAGACCCCGAACTACCTCCGGGGTGTCTAATGGAGGGGCCGGGTCTTCCATTGAAAGCCCCAGGAGCCTCTGGGTTGACAGAATTATATCACTCCGTGATCCGTTGGGTTTCTGCTTTCGGTGCGATTTTGTATTATAGGGCCCTCAAACAGCCAGGTCTTGAGACCCCCAACACCTCTGGGGTGTCGTTTTGGAGTCTTCTATTTGGTTAAGACCCCTGGACAAAAAAAACATGTCCAGTAGTCAAATCGATTCCCTTTAAAGCCAACAAGGGAAAACAAAAAAACACCCCCAAAAAAAACGGATGATGAAAAAACATTTCAGCAAATGGAAGTAGTTAGGCCTCGCCTCCAAGGAGGCCGTTTTTGTTCTCGCTTCTCGCCTCTCGCTTCTTGCGCTTCGGTTTTGGCGCCGGCCGGCGAAACCCGCGGGTTTTGGGCGAGATCCGATCCGATCGGATCGGATCGCTCCTTCTCGCTGAAGGAGGTGGCCAGGGACTTGTCGAACTCACCTCAGTTCAGTGACCCCGGAGAAAAAAAGGGGAGACCCTTTGTGAGCCTTGGACCGAGTTGTTCGTGGGGCAGACACCAAAAAAAAGTTGGACAAAGAGACTCGGGCGCCACTGAACAACTGAGTCACAGGTCCGCGCCGCCAGGGACACCAAGGTGTTCTTCGAGACTTGGCTCACCTCCCGAGACCAAAAGAAGCGGGACCG